>OX388329.1:12889053-13489053 GCA_947579605.1 Athripsodes cinereus
CTACTCATGCGGTCTACATGAAATTATTCAAAAGCGATAAAAATATTATAAAAACTTACTGCCACACTTAATTAAATGAATCAGCAGGTACACAGTAGTAATCTCCCCCCCTCCTTTTTCTTTCCCCTTGATTTTATTTTTTTAATTATTGATTTGTGTTTTTGTGCTAGTGTGATGATTGAGTGAGCGAGCGAGACTGTGTATATGTAGGCATATTGAGATGACCGGAATGTTAGGTACCTATGTTTTTTAAATTAATTGTGGCGCATGGTGTTGGATGATAGCTGATCTCTGAAAGAATAATCTTTTTTCTAACTTTATATATGTAGTTATTGTCTATTTTGTGCTTTAAATATCTATAAAAAAAAAATTAAAAAAAATAAAGTGTAAATATGTGTAAGAATTTTACAGATTAGGATGTAGCTTATTTACTAAAAAATAATTATAAGATAATTTCTGAATTTTAAAGTAGATATATCCTGTATTTTATTTTGTCCATGAATCGATAAGAAATGTTCTGGTATCCGTTAATTAAATAGCATTCATTGAAATACCGTAAGTAGAAACGTTATTAAACTGGATGGACTTGTATGTCAATCTATGTCCTCGACTTCAATCCCTGCAAGTAATTCAATATCCACACTGCTATTTTTCATTTTCTATACACGCTCAGTATAACAATGGCACCTAGATAAGTAATGCTATTCTACGTCAATTATCTAATTTATCCTTTCTACAGTAAGACAGTAAGTAGAGTATAATAAATGTAAGGTAGGTAATTTATTATATTGTTGAGTATAGTTTTCCATTGCACAACTTCGACCTTTCATATTATCTTATTCGATCCACTTATTGCCTTAATGCTTTTATCTCCTGATCCAATCAACCTAATGAAATATTTCCTTTCTTTTATTTATCCATTTATGTGTCCAACACCGCTGCATATTGATGCATTGGCATCTCTCAACAAATAGTGAAATTATTTTTCAAATACCTTATATTTACATCTTCTACACTTGTGAACAATTAAAGTAGTCAATAGTAATCTATGTATGTAGTATGCGATTAATATCGCATGTAATTGAACATATTATCGTCTCTTAGACACAAGTTGCATTTGTGGGTTAAAGAGTACTGATAAATATCTGAAACATTGAAGGAGACCTACTGACCACTCGAATAGCTTAGAAGTATGGGGACATCCATTTATCCAATTAAAGTTCTGCACTTAAAATGTGTACACATTGAATCTTTGACTACACTCCTTCGATGTCCTTCTAGCTGAGAGAAACAAACAAAAATACACAAAATATAATAACAAAAATAAGATAACAATCAAAGCATTTTCAATCATTTTCAAGCAACCTTAGCTCCCAGTGGCCGTTTAATCCTCTCTCTCTCACACATTAGGGAAAAAATAAGGACAAGTCTACCGATTTTCTTCCATTCCTATCATTCTTGTCACTCCTCCAACGTTCTGTCTCTCATTCGGATGAAGACTTTGCTGACTCCCCCATTTCCGGGTTCCACCAACACGTTAGTAATGGGGTGTTCACATTTGGCGAATATCGCCAGGCGAATTTCAAAATATAACGTCAGGCGAAAAAACAAAATTCGCCGTACGCCCATTGATCGTCACACCTGTTCACACAGTCCACCGATTTAGAAACGATCTGTCAGATGCGCTTTGATTTTGACACTGTTTTCAAAATGGCGGACGTCGAGATGGAGATCGCGAAGTGTTTATTTTTAGTCGAAAATGTTATAGAAGAGGTTATAAGGCGCCTTTTAATTAAGGAAACAAACGCCAAAAACCAACAACAAAGATAACAGCTGTCACGAAGCGGGAAACATTATAAAATTTATAGCGCCATTATAAATTATATGAACGCCGCGCATGTCTGCGCATGCGCAAATCGTTCAATCGGCCGAGAAAGTTGGAAGGTGGTCAACTCGAGACGATATCGTTTCTACTGGTTTTTATCGTTTCAGACTAGCTGTCATTTTGTTCACACGGTTCAAATGGCTGGCGATATTTTGGTGCCCTGGCGATATTCGCCAAAGTGAGAACACCACATTAGTATGTACACTTTAAAAAACATTAGCAGAATAGAATAGGAAACCTTATTTTCATTTACCACAGTTTAAATGCAAAGGAATATGACTTTTTGTATTCATAAGCCTCTTTGACATATTTTTATTACATTCACTAAATCAACTTTGTACTCTTGCAATACATTATATACGCAGTTTATTTGTATTTGTTTCTATCGTTTTCCGGCGATCGAGATAATGATTCATAGTTTATTATATTCAACAACACATGCACATATTAAACTTGTTTACTTGTTCAATTACACTTTGATACAAAGTACATTCATTCAATTAGATAATATTTATTTAAAATACATCTAGATATTACGAATGTTCAAATGAGTTGTTTACAAACAGCTCATGACGATAATAATAAATTATCACAGAACGTGTGTAATAGATATTAGTACTTTTAAGGATGTTGCAAAATAATATGTGAATACCTCTGCGTTCAATAAATTCATGAAGCAATCCAATGATGAAATTATGTAATGTGTATACGTAATTAATAATTATAACATAAGCAGACAAATCAATATCACTAATCATGTACTTCATATACCTACTCATCGTGCAATTAACTATTCGTGTTACATTTACCAGGGAAACGGTTGTCCAAGTGGGACCATTATTAGTGTTATTTTTAATTAATTTAGAAACCTTTAAGACTTATTCTAATATTTTAACCAGCACAGTTATATCTTGCTACGACTTGTATTATCTTTTGGAAAATGGTCACAATCAGAGATGTGACGTATTTCAAATAAAAGTATTTAAAATACAAATACAAAATACAAAATACGTATTTGTATTTTGTATTTCAAATACCTTTTTGTAAAAAGTATTTTGTATTTTATTTGAAATACTTTTTTTGAGTATTTTGTATTTTACACAAAATACTTTTACAAAATACCTTTTTATTGTTTGAAACAAAATTCTGCCATTAATTGATATGCGCGTATGCAAGCTTTTTTTGCCAATTTGTTGAATTACAAATACAACGTTTCCATTAGAGTACTCCATGTTTGAGATATACACACATAATAATGATGATTGAACAAATTATGACGCCGTTTAACGATCCATGGCCATTTCAAGGGCGCTGTGATTTCTCCTGAATGGTAGCATTTTCAATTTTGTCTGAAGGCAATCTATTCCAGGCAGATGACGCTGCGACTTTGTTTCTTCTTTCTGCAAATTTAGAGGTATTTGCCCTTTTGAGTTCAACGAGTTTAAGAAGCTGAGCACAGCCTTCGCCACACATTTTCGTCAGCGGAACAGCTCAGTGGGTAGTGTGCTGCCTTGTGGACAGTGAGACACAGTTTAAACACCAGTATCTCTAGGACTCTCAGTTAGTGTAGACTTCTTAGTAGTGAAGTTATGTGGCAGCTCTTATTCTCTCTGTAAATGATCCGGAGGAAACACTAAAAACCATCTGAAGACGATAAGGAAGAGTCTGGAGCAGTCCTGTATACTGTATGTATGATGTTACAGTAGTCCATACGATTTCAGATTTGGATTATCCATTCTGATTTATTTTGCAGCCCAAGTCAGGAATTCTCTTACCTGCTTGATGATACTCAATCCATTTATGACAATTTTCGGCTTATCTCTTCTAACAACCGTACATTTTGTCATGACTTAATTTTTTTTTTTTCTATTTTGACAGTTCTTCCTAAGGCTCATCCTCATTGTCTGCAAGCAATGATATATCGAATCATGTCAACCCTTTCTCCATTTATGTATACTCTTGTCCAGTTTTTCATTCATCAATGGCATTCATCAATTGTCTGCAAGCAATGCTATATCGAATCATGTCAACCCTTTCTCCATTTATGTATACTCTTGACCAGTTTTTCATTCATCAATTGTCTGCAAGCAATGCTATATCGAATCATTTCAACCCTTTCTCCATTTATGTATACTCTTGTCCAGTTTTTCATTCATCAATGGCATTTATCAATTGTCTGCAAGCAATGCTATATCGAATCATGTCAACCCTTTCTCCATTTATGTATACTTTTGTCCAGTTTTTAATTTCTCTTTCATTCATCAATGGTTTAAATATTAAATACTTTTGTCTTACACCTTGTTCGACTATTTGTAAAAAGTATTTTAAAAAGGTATTTTAAAAAAGTATTTTGAAAATACGTATTTTGTATTTTGTATTTAAATACCATTTTGAAAAAGTATTTAGTATTTTGTATTTGAAATACAAAAATTCAAAAGTATTTGTATTTTGTATTTAAATACTTTTTTGAAAGTATTTTGCACATCTCTGGTCACAATTAATTCAATTACATATACGATTGAGAATATGTCACCAATCCGACTTCATGATTACAGATTAGATTATCCTTGTATAAACAATACATAAATACAGGAAATTACTTCATCAAAATTAATCCACCATCTATTGGGGCATTCAAGGAGAGCCATCGACCACCCGGATAGCGCAGAAGTTTGGGGACTTCAATTTATCAGAATTGTACCCTAAACAAATCTTGTCCCCACAATATCGCCATAGTGGGCAGCCTGAGGAGTATTGAGTAGTGAATATTGTTGACTGCACTCCTGCGATTTCCATCTAGCGGAGAGAAGCAATACTTCTACATAGTGATAATAAATCAAATATATTTATTTACATATCACAAATTGAATCTAGGTGCCCAGAAACTACTTCTAGTATTTTTTTTCCGGTGAACCCGAGGGACATCCCACCCAAACCTAAGACTCTTCACCAAGAGAAACAAGAAAGCACAAAAAAATATGAAACGAATTCGCCAGCAACAGCCACGATTACAACTATTGGGACATTAAAGATAGACCTACCTCACTCCTGGATATCACAGGAGTCGTAGACTCCTATTTTTCCGACCATTAGGCTGGCCTGAAAAGCCGGCCGGCCAAACTATTCGAACAATTAAAAGGTGAAGTATTATTATTATACCTAATATGGGTAAGTGAATCATTAGCATTCCAATTTTGTTATTATAGACCGATTGCTATATTTACTCTTTTCCCTACATTTCCAGTATCCTACTGTAAAAGGCAGTTAGTTATTCGAAGAAATATATATTTTACCTCTTAAATTCAACGATGGGTTATGACTCTCATTCTGATGTCTTTATTTGTTTGTGGGTAGAGAGAAGACGATTTGAGTATTTATTACATGTTGCTGGTCTTCTGGCTAACCCATTAAGGATACCCATACCCCGTGATGGTGTAGTTGTGAGTGTGTGTGTAGAGGGAGTTGAAAAATCATTTCACTTTAGTAATACTTTCGTTGTTTATAAAATAGATAACTTATCTGAAAGAGGCTTGGTCACATGGATCAAATTCTTAAAGGCGGCCGTGTTTGAGTAAGATAAATTGACGTGCATATATGAGATATTGTACCTATAAATGTAGAAAAATTATGCAAAAATAAATTTATATGGCTTTCTATCCTCTCTGCCTACCTAGAAGAAGTAGAAGTAATAGGAAAAATAATGAAAACCGCAGATCACGTGGCGTATAATATCTATCTAATTAGTAAGTGACAACAACTTAAGAGCACTTATTTCCGCACATGTCTTTGCATGCATAGATCACTTTTTAAATGCTTTATCTGTATAAATGTGCAACAGATTGTTGGTTAGTAAAGTGTGAGATTCTGTTATTAAATATAATTCAACCAATTATATAATATTTATATGAAACTTGTCTCGCTCGACCGTGACCGCATGTCTATTATATTATCTTCAATTATTTATTATGAGTAGGTATTACTAAGTTCACATAAGCACAATAATTTGCTAATGATCCACACTTGTACTTTTCTCTGATATGTTACTTGTAAACTGCTGTTATACAAGTTTGTAACTGATGGTTAACTACGTTAATTATTGAAATTAATTTAACATTACAGTTACATTGTGAATTAGATACTAATTAAAAATGTCATCTCACAAAGATAATATAATCATACGTACAACATCTAATCACCTTGTTTATTTTTTTCAACTATATTATTTGCTAGAACAATAATTACATAGGCTATAGTACACAAGCAGTTATGATACTATGATAAAACATTTGTGCGGTTAGCTTCCACAACATTTAACTCGGGATAACATAATAAAAAAAACTACTCTGCTCAGCGTAATATTGTACCAAATTCAATCGCCTCTTCTCGTTTATTTATTTATTTAAGCACATTCACGGCTTTTGCCTTTTACATGTTGACAATACAAAAATAAATATAACAACAATAAGTGAATCCAAAATAATAAAAAATAATCATTAAAAAACAAGTAAAAAACATAGCTGTCCCAAAAACACATAATATACAAACAACCGTCGCAGAAAAAATACGTAAATATACAGAACTAGCAGGAAAAATAAAAAAATATTTGGCATTCTAGGTCCGTTTATATAATACCTTTAGTCATGTCAGCTACAGGGGTAACTCCGAAATCTTTAATAAATAATTTACAAAAAATGGATTTACCGATTAATTTGTACATAAAAATTCAAAAATCTATTTTAATAAACACTTGTAATATTGTTAGAAAGTTTCTAAACACAGATATTTCAGGCACAATGCTGGTATTTTGAACCCGCGTTCTGAGCCTAATCCTTTGATATCCTGTATATCTGGATAGGTGGATTTTTCCCGGCATTAAACTGTTAAGTTTTTGTGTGACCATGACTGATCATATGGAGACTTATCTGGTTGTATAATGCTGAGAAGTGTGGATGGCAATTTTTCCGCCACGTTTATAAAAAAATAATAATTAAACAATATAATAATTAAACAATATAATAAATTTAATAAAAAAAACAATAAAAATTTAAACAACAATTTTATTGAGATATCAGTTCGCATAAGTAATATTATGATTATATATGTATCGTCAAAATATATACAAACACATGCAATGTGTTTTATTTTTTATGACAACCAGTAGGTAATTAAAAATAAAATTTTGAATTGAAAGATTTAGATGAAAATGCTTTGTACAGGTCAATACAACACAAGACAATACAATGTTTTTGTTTCATTTGATACCTGTATCATTTATTTATTTATTCATTCTTTACTGTGCCTTGATTACAAACTATCTATATTATATTACCCTCCCTAAAATGTAATACTTGGATTAAAGAGGGAAGTAGATAATATTTAGGTAGGTATTGCTAATCAGATAATTAGACACAACAGGTAGAAACTACATTACAAATAAAATAACACAATACACGCATATCAAACATTTAATATAAGTATTCTATATTACAACTACCATTTATACTAACACTTATTCTAATATACATACATAGGTTGACATATCTTAAAAAAAAATGCTTTACAACGAAATTGCATGTCTACCTGCATCACTCAAAATAATATCAGAGAATTTGCGGCAAAAATATAATCAATGTGAAACAATTCATTATTTTTTATGAATCGATTGAGTACACGGTGACTGACTTTTGTTTTCACAGTTTTTATTTTATATTCCTTTTGAAATGTCGCAACTATTATTCACATGCCTCATTGCTTATATAATTATATTTATATTACAACAAGATCAAAACGGAAATTCCTGGAAAATGAACGAAATTTATTTGCATTTAATGTCTTACTGAATTATTTCTTTGAATTTGTACGGAATTCTGCATAATACCATTTAAACTGATTTGATTCTTAGAAACCATTGATAACTATGACGTAGAAGCTACAGGTTATTTGTTGTAGTTTCAACTCGTTTTAATCTAAACGATTTAAAAAAATTATCTAGCTGTACAAACTTATTAATATTCATAATAAATACTTATAAAGCCATATAATAATGATATAAATAGATACGTTATATATTACGGTTTATTTTATTACCAATAATCATACTGTCTCGTTTGTTGTAGGAAACATTTGATCGACTTCTACAATTGCAGCAGAGTTGTAAAAATAATTATGTCAAAATAGTCAAACTACATATGAGAAAACTGTAGGAATGTTGTTTATTCGTTAAGTTAGTAGGATTTAGCCATTTTTAAATGTTTTTAAAGGGCATTATAAAACATGGAGTAGATCCACTGTTCACTCAGATATCGCAGAAGTCTAGGGACTACCATTTATCAGAAATTCTACACTTATCATATCTTGTTCACACCGAAGGAGCCGTCCATAGTGGGCAGTCTGAAGAGCTGACTAGTCAAAATACCCCATGTGTGGATATGTGTATTTCTTTTGCAATCTCTGTGTCCTAACCTATATGAACACTTGATACACGTGAAATGAGCAACGAAATAATACGCCAATTAAAGTCAGTAATAATACGAAATAGCTTTATTTCTTGGATATTTCAGGAGTCCAAGGACTCCTATTTATCCGTTTAGGTGACAATTTATTACTATTTGAACTCTCTGTAGTCTAATACCACTATGCCAGTGTTAATAATACGAGCATAATGAAAGGCGGTCAAATCAATAATAGCATATTTGTAAAATTGGTAGAAAAACATATTTTAGTTACACTAAATCAATGTACGCCAGAGTTATGTACATAATCCAGAATTGAGGCGTTTGAGTGGATTAGAAAAGAAGTAAACTGATAAGAGACGAAATACATGAGCAAGCTTATAACGTTGTTATATTGAATATTATGAATGAAACTACAGGAAACTATGATGAATTGACTTTCACGATTCACACAACCGCTAGCGTTCATGAAGATCTAGATTGTTAAAGTACCTGTATTTGTGCTACGGCCTTTGCCTCTCGTTCTGGCCAATCAAGTTTGAGGTCCTACAGTAATGTTAAAATGACCTCAGTTAAAAACAACTAAACTTCACGATGCATAAAGCATGTGGCTCAGTCTTACTTGTGCGTGCGAATGTGAATCAATAATTAAACGTCATCGTAATCGGTAGTGCATTCGTAATTAACCGTAGCACCAATAAAAAGTTATTATTTTTAGAATGGTATGTAAATTATGATAGAAAGCTCATCACTTGTATGAATTTATTTCGCAAATTGTAATAATAATAAAGCTTCAAATCTTCTGTTTATAGTTTCAGATCAGTACATTCTTTTCAAAAAAGTTTACTATATATTTTATTCGTACCTATCAATACGTATTCTTTCTTCAGTTAGATTAGACTAATTTCTGATTAGCGTCTTTTTAATATCTAAGGGCATCACCCTCTCGATTATATCCAATTAAATTACTTCAGAATAATACAACAGAAGTTGAGCTTATTTATTCAATTTGTTATTTTATTATATAAATGTGATGATATATTACCTATATGAGAAGTTGTTGTGTAATACTAAATCAAAAATTTTTTTAACCATTGTTAATTAAGGTGCATAATGATATATACATAATCAAATAGTAAAATTAATAATATTTTGCGAGTTTAAATATTTTTTACATTAAACATACTGGCTATCTTGCAATGATTTTTCTATTCTAAAAGAAACGATTATGATAGGCTTTCAGTGACCAAGTTTGCCACCCATCTTTGTCTTTACTTTATATTGGCACGGAGAGGACAGCTTGCATGTTTATTATATGCAGCTGATCTGCTGACTACCCCACTTGTGGGGTATGCCGTGATGGTATAGTAGTATCCTTTATAAAATAGGACAAATCCATACATAATAAATAACTTACTTATGTATTTGAAATGCAATGAAAACGTATAATAATACTTTAATTAGAATAAACCAATTGTTAATGCAAATAAGTGAATAAAAAGTAGATATCTGCATTGAAACATTTATACGTTCAATGCCATAACATTTTCACAATTTATAATTCTGCACGATTCAAGCGCATCACCCGGACCTCAGGATTAATTTCAATTTAATTACTTTACAATTTTCGTCCTTCTTTACTTTCATAACACAACACCCGAAATCGAGTGAATAGTCCACTATCCAGTTCTCTAAGCCAACGATTAGAAATTTTAATAAAATATATATTTATGAATATTATTTATATTTTACAATCTATATACATACATGTAGGAAGTGACATTGTTATAATTCTACAAACATAAAATATTAGAATAACTTCTATTAGAAGCACATATTTTATATTTAGTATTCGGAAGAACGCCATACTGCTTTAAAACCTTAACTTCAGAACTGGAGAGTCGTTGTGTACTCGAAAATCATAACACAAAATACAACTGTGTGAACTGTGATTGAGAATTCTTTTTGAACTAAATTCTTTTCCATATTCCATTACCTACATACAGTAGTAGGATATGTTGTAATATATGTACATGCAAGCAATATTATCAGTTAG
The DNA here is from genome assembly GCA_947579605.1 of Athripsodes cinereus. NCBI lineage: Eukaryota > Metazoa > Arthropoda > Insecta > Trichoptera > Leptoceridae > Athripsodes > Athripsodes cinereus. Next base: position 12,899,447 of record OX388329.1, read on the forward strand.
TTTGCAGTTTAAATAACATCATAAACTAAAATAAACTAAACTTTCCGGCTTACTTACTGCAATATTGATGGATGAGGTTGGGGTAGGTATATTATTTTAACAAGTGACTATATAAAAAAGGGCCGGTCAGGTTTTATATATGTATAAGTATATACTAGCTGAACCGGCAAACGTTGCTTTATTTCTAGATTACTAATATCGCTATTAAAAAATAGAGGTTGATGATAGAAAGGCGAAAATTTAGGGCTGTAAGTATTTTTTAATTCCTCATTATAAAAAAATAAAAATAAATCATTTTGTCCAAAAAAAAATTAACAAATCGGGGTGGACCACCCTTAACTTTTAAGGGTATGAAAAATAGATATTGGTCGATTCTCAAACGTTCCCGATAAGAATAAAAAAATTCACAATAGTCGGTTTGGATATTAATCACAGCGTATCCAATTAGTGAGATTTAGATAAGCTTACCGCATTTAAGAAACATTCAAGTCGTCATCAAAATGGCGGTAAAAATATCAGGACGGGGAGCAAACATCATAGCTGAATTAACGTTTTATAAATTACCTGCTTTACAAAGCACTAAAACTTACAAAAAAGTGATACCTATTTTCTTTACCGAGGATTATTAATTTTAATTCTATAGTAGAGTATTATTGTTTATACAATTTATTGGGTGACTTTATATTATTCTTCAGAGAATATATTTTTAAATAGTTAGTTACAGTTTGCAGCTACCTAATAATTTAAACATATTTTTGTCACAAATATTCCATCCTTATAATTATTTCAAATTCATTTAACGCTTTGACAGAATTGCCATCCACACTTCTTAGCATTATACAACCAGATAAGTCTATGATCAGTCATGGTCACACAAAAACTTAACGGTCTAATGCCGAGAAAAATTCACCTATCCAGATATACAGAATATCAAAGGATTAGGCTCAAAATACCAGTATTGTACCTAAGATATCTGGGTTTAGAAACTTTTTAACAATATTACAAATGTTCATTATAACATATTTTTAAATTTTTAAGTATAAATTTACCGGTAAATTTAATTTTTGTAAATTATTTTAAAAAAAGTATGTGATTCAATATTATTATTACTAGTATCGTTCCTAAAAAGTGTTACACATGTTCCAGTTACACGTGTTAATGTAGATACAATCATGTTGTATTGTTATAACAAGTGTCCCCAGCAAAGATCAACTCATATCAAGATTACATTCACGTATCTATAAACAATTTAAAATTATGAACAGTTTATATGTATTATTTGCTACGTAAGTAGATATTTTGACATTCTAGATACCTATACATGTTTCAATAATGTTTCTACATTGTGTTCTAAAATCAGATCATGAAACGTTAATCCCAGTTGATATATGTGAGTCGAACATTTGCTACAATGGGACAATATAAAAACAGCATATTATAATATTATGTATTATGTATTCGAACATAATGCTCATACATACATCTAAGTACAATTTATTAAGCTTTCCCAAGTAGTATCCACACATGTATGTATATCTGATATGAATTTTGGATCTGCTTATATGATTTTCAACTTCTTGTTATGGAAACAATTTGTGACTTTTATGAAAATATATCTTTTAAAAAAATATCCATAAACTTTATTTAATAAAATATCATGAAGTACATCTCAAATCATTGCTTGCTGATATTTAATTAAATTCTATAATGTTATTTTCAATTATATTTGACACACATTAAAACTATACATTAACAATCAACAAAGTTAGCTACGACGAAGTATCTAAATTCCTCAAAAACAGATAATAATCAAATAACCAATCTTTTCTGCAAACAAAAAACGTTGCAATAACCGAAATTTATAATTTAAACCATTTGCGTATTAAGCTCTTAAATAAAAAATAAAGATGAAAAACTTATTTGTATTCAAAAATAATAGAAGGTTATTATAGTTACAAAAAACTTAAACAAATAAATAAATAAAATTAGCATAAATATTAAGACTCTTAACCACATGTTATATCAAATATCCCACAATTTGTACCTGAATATTGTTTTTCGTTTTTGATAATATTATTGTTCCAGTTAAACAATGACGCATTTTCAACAAAATATTATTTATTTATTTATTTATTCTCTTTGCACATCATCATTACATAACAGTGTTATCAAAATAATATAAAATTTTAAAAACTAGGACGATGTGCAGTGGCGAGATTATCACTATAAAGTGATTTCTTCCATCTAACCACGAATATTAGGTCGGGGAAAAAGTCTTTTCGCATTTAGTATGTATAAACTTGTAATAAAATATCTTTGGCTGTACTATTTGTATCTGGCTGATTTTCGTGACATTAAAAAGGTGACAATTCAAAAAAAGAATCAAATTAGACAAATTTTGTTTCCCGCTTTTTTTTATTTGTTTTTCATTCTGTCAAAATGAACGAATCAAATGAAGAAATTAGATACATTTGAAAATTTTATTACAAAACAGGAAAAAAATGCACCGCAAGCCGCGAATTTTTTTTGTGAAGTTTATGGACCTAATGCAGTGACATTAAGATGAGCACAAAGTTGGTTTAAGCGTTTTCAATCCGAGAATTTTGATGTCAAAGATGCACCTCGCTCTGGTCGCCCTGTTACGTCTAAAATGAACGCTTTTTTTAAAAAGTGGAGCAAGATCGGCATTTCAGCAATTACGACATAGCTGAAGAACTGGGAATTGATCACAAAACAGTTTTGACCCATTGGAAAAAAGCTGGGTACACAAAAAAGATCGATATTTGGGTGCCACACGAGGTCACTGAAAAAAATCCAATGAACCGTGTACTCATTTGCGATTCTTTTTTGAGACGTAGTGAAACCGAACCGTTTTTGAAGAGATTGATAACTGGTGATGAAAAGTGGATCACGTATGACAAGAACATGCGAAAAAGGTCGTGGCCAAAGGTCGGTCGAGCTTCAAGACTGTGGCAAAACCTGGGTTAACTCGCAATAAGGTGATGCTGTGTCAATGTTGGGATTGGAAGGGCATTGTTCATTATGAGCTTTTACCACCGAGCAGAACCATCGATTCGGATCTCTACTGCCAACAACTGATGAGATTAAAGCAAGAAGTTGAGAGAAAGCGGCCGGAATTGTTTAATAGAAAGGGTCTTTCATCACGATAACGCTAGACCATATACAACTTTAGCCACTCAGCAAAAATTAAGAGAGTTTGACCGGGTGGTGTTAATGCATCCGCCATATAGTCCTTACCTTGAACCTTCAGATTTCCACCTGTTTCCGTCTCTTTGGAATTCTTTAGGCGGTGCCAGGTTAACATCAAAAGAGGACTGCCAAACCTACTTGTTGCGTTTTTTTTATCAGAAGTCTCAAAATTTCAACAGCAACGGGATCATGTCTCTACCTACAAGATGGCAGAAAGTCTACGAACAAAATGGCACATATATAATGTAATTAAATGTAAGTTAACTGTCAGAAAAAATGTCTTGAAGTTTCATATAAAAGGCGAAGAAACTTTCCCCCCCCCCCTATTATTAGGCGGTTGTTAGGGGATATGAGTAGGTATTAAATTATGTAAGTAAGAGAATATAGCATATTAATAGTACAGAGGTACTTACACCAACAAGTTCGCCTCTCATGTTTGTTCGCTCAACAGATTTCTATCACCTAATCGTTTGTGTCGTAAACTGTCAGATTAATCTTTGGATATGCGGAAATAAGAATCATCTTATTTTCGATATTAATAAACCAATGGGGTGATGAGGGTTGTGAATTGTACCACATGTCGCGCTGATATTAGTAAGCAGGATGGCAACACCAAAAGTAACTATTATCTATCCATTAAATATGAACATACTAAAGTGCTCATAAATTTATTCAACATTGTAGCTATTTTTAGATCACCTTTACAATTTGTACTAATGTACTCGTAGCACACTGTACTATATAAATATGAAAGAATACCTTTAAAGTAATTTTGTCATCTCATTGCTTGGCAGTCTCTCTCCCAATACCCTCGTCCCAAAGCACAAGCAACTTGACAAATATTGTTTATATATATACCTATTACGACGTACTTGGTAAAAAAATGTGTTTCACAAAGTATCTACCATTCATTCATTTATATTATTGTTTGGTCTCTGCTAGTACGTATTGATATTACTCAATGCAGGATTTGCATTTTTTCTCTTAGTCGGGTACTCTGCTTTATACGTTTAAGTCGTGTTCATAATTAAATCACATAATACTTGGCAAGCAACCATTGGAGATAATAATTACTACCAAAATACAAGTGCTTTTTATTAAATATACATTACCTTCGTAATATTATCAGTTTCATAAATTGTGAGTAGAAAAAAGAACATTTATAATACCTACATTGATTCATAGTTGAAACAATTATAGTAAAGTGAAACACTTGTCAAATAACTACACACAAGGATTTAATGCTCTTTAAACCAATCATGATGGCCAGTCCAACAGTGGAGAAATATGAGCGGGAAATCAAGCGAATGAAGCCTTATATGTCAAAAATCAAGAAAGATCTAGCAGTCGCTGAGGCTTTGGCTAAAGTTAGTCTGCTAACTTCACCTGCTGCTAGGAGGAGACTCACAGTAAGGAGTTTGCAACTGGGCAAGGATCCCGAAAAAGGACCACAAGAAGATTACGAACCTCCAAAGGATATCTTGCTGTATTTGGTAAGGTACGTACAAAATTAAGTTATAATTTACATGTGGTATATTTATCGGATCCAGTTTTTTTTATACTTTTTTTTTTAATAAAAGATATATCTGGGTTTTTGTTATAAACCCAAATACAACCTTATACACCTTTCACAGTAAGCTACTAAAACTACTTATTTTATGTTTCACAAATTATGAAAGAGTATTTTCTTGGTATATATTAAAATGGTGATTAGGCGTTGCAGCCTGTACCTAAGCCAATTAACGATATTATTTATAAACAACAAATTCTTGCATGCGGAATTCTCATTCTATTGTCCATTTTACAATTTACTTCCAAATATTCCTTAACCAGTCGCAAATGAGAAGTCGGTCGCGTGAAAAGTAAAATGCTATTTATTTTAAACGCTGTGAATTATAATGAACTGTACAATGTAAATATTTGTATTCATATTAGATGAGTCACATTTGTGTGTTATAGACAAATTTGTAAAAAAAAGCTATCTTTTTATTCAATACTTTTTGTGCTTGCGAGTTCATAAATATTTATACGTATCTATAGTGTGTTGTTTTTATCAAATATACCTGCTGAATTATAATTTTTATTTCTAAGATTTTTATTACTAACATTAAAAAATAATTAAAAAATAAGCAATAAGACATTTTTTATATCTATATTTGTACATATATATACACATGCCAACAACTCGTTAAGGCGAGTATTGTGAACGCTGAAAGTTCATGGTGGATCCGGCTGTGGAGTATTCATTCTAGTAGGCTATCTCTGCTCTATGCTGAAATAAATATATACAACGATAATTTTTAGGATTCCAGATATACACATATAAGTACTAGTATCATAGCCTAATACACAAAAACCTTTAGTATAATTTTAATACCTACGTTTGAAGTCTAAAATAATCAGTAACATATTATAAACGTTTATATATTTATATTTATACATACACCCACAGCGTGAGCCTTTTACATGTTACAATATACACAAAAACAAAACATAATTCTCATTCACAACACAGTTGGATCAGAACAAGAACAGGCGAAGAACAAAATATAATTGGGAATCAAACTATAACAATCATAAAATTAGTCGAAACAAATCAATTGTTAATGATTAATATATGTATTGATTACATGATTAATATATTGCACATTTTATAAAGGTTTTGATAGAAGTTTTAACTGTAGAATTACTTATGATCCACGACCACAAACTCTCGAAGGCAAAGTGATCGCGTTAACCGAAGACCAATTATTGTCGATTTGTATCAACTTGGAGTTGAAAGATATTTCATACCTTAATAATATTGTTCCGTTAATAAAAAAATTAGTTACAAAGTTAACTGTTCGTCTGTATTTTGCAGGAGTCTGCCATCACATTATAATAAATTACTTAATAGAATTACATATTATATATTATACCTACCACAAAATACAATGACTTGTTTATTACGTTGTTATCGTTGTAAACAGAATCACCTTGAAAGGGATAATAATAATAACATACAGACCAGGTAATACAAACGAAATCGTATGGTTAAACTACAAACAACAAATAGATAACGTTTCTAATCAAATACAACACAATCAATAATAGATACGAAATCGATTTATTTATTTTAATTGTCTTCGCAGTAGGTATGTACTAGAAATGTTATAAGGGAAAATTTTTGTCTATACTCAATTTCTCGAGAGAATAACCAAGCGTTGCGCATAGAACCGCCCTTTTGACTGCGCTGCTACCCCCTCTACAAGAATTATTTTGTAACCTTCCAATGACAGAGAAAATAAATGGGGTACAAAACGACCAAGAAATCTTTTGAACATAAAATAGTTATTATTTTAAATGCAGTACATTATTTTAAATTCAGAAAAATTATCAGCAGTATCTACTACACACTCTTAGCAAAATATATTGTTTTAAATAAAAAAAAAAAACAGTTAAACGTTTAATGCATATAAAAAGAACATATTTTTTACTGAAAATGCATGGAAATAAATTTAATATTTTATTGTTTTAAATACAACAAATATACAGTTAAACGTTTAATACCTATACAAAGAACATAATATTTTCTACTAAAAATGAATAGAAATATATTCGAAAAACAACATTGTTTGAAATATGTGGTAGCAACGCGTTATTTTTAAATTCATAAAATTTCGGTATTATTTTTAAAAATTAATAAAATTTCCTTACAAACACTTTTTATTCAAATAACACTTCTGAATTACAAAAAAATAACACTTTACCTGTCCTTTTTTATTTTTTTTCACTGGTGATACTTTGGGGTATTTTATTTATCACGGTCACTACTCGGTTAAAACTCAACAAAAAAAATCAAAACACTCCTGCGCAAGGCTGTCAATAGATCGATAAGGGCTATTATTGGCAGGGACATTACACAGATAGGCGTACCTGCGCAGAAGAGTTCTCAGTTTGGTATTTAGCTTGGTTATTCTCTCGAGAAATAGAGTATAGTAATTTATTTATATTGTTTGTCACTTGATCACGGTAAATAATAAACAATTGATTACGTATGTATTTAATACATTATAAAATTACTTTATTTTGTATATTACCATTCATTATATATTTTATATATATTATAATTCAGTGCAACTATATACAAGGGGAGTATTATAAATTTGGTTGTTTGGGAGAACCGTTAGTAGGTATGTACATATGTACATGTGTGTGTGTGTAAAGTAAAGTTTGTCTATTCAACAATATGCGTTATTAGAACATTTGGTCACACAGATTTTAATTGTTTACTTTATATTGAATAAAATCCGTGGAGCAAATAATTGGTTTTCTAATCTTTTTCGTGGGTGTTCGAATGTCGCGTAAAAGGAAGGCGTTCGAAAAAATAATAACATCTCACAGGTTAAATCCAGTGGTAAGGTTTGCTTCCCATCCTGAATGCTTGAATTTTTTGTTAGTAAGGAGAGGACAGCTAGCATGTTTATAGCATGTAGTTGGTCTGCTGGTTACCCCACTTGTGGGATATGCCGTGATGGTGAGGTATAGTATAAATTAATCTCAGCTTTGAAAATTGGAATAGGATCGTGAAAAAACTGAAACTTCAAAAGCAGCCTCGTAGTATGAATGTAATGTTAATCTCACCTAAAACATGATTAATAATTTAGACATCAAATTAATTGAGTTACGTCGTATTTGATAAAAGAAATAGAATTTCGCTGAATTAATAATTAACTTCGTACAATTACCTATATCTTTTATAATTTTTTTAATCTTTTGCAAATCATGTCACACCTTAATGATACTTATTTTATTGTCAAGTGCACAGTCAACTAACAAATATTTTAGAACTCCTGAGCAACTGTAAATAATAAATGAATAATTGTACCTACAAAGCTAAAATTAAACCAAGTGAATTTGTCAATTATGTAATTTATGAGTGCGCGGCTTTTGAGATAAACCAAATTCTTATACATAATATGAATTAGCAAATTTCCAGAATATACTTTACCGACGTTCATTCATCTGTACATTTCTCTATATTTTTTACGCTCAACATTATTTTTAGTCTATATATTGCGTGTATTCCTCTTTAGTTGTTCATACAACATGAAGAATATATTATTTTCACTTAAGCCCTCGAGATATTCTCCGAAAAGACAGTCTTTTTAATATTCTGAAACTCCGCTGCAGTCTTATACTCGTATCTATAGAAATTTCCTTTATTTTGCTAGTTTTCATCTGGTTATTTTCTCTTCGTATAGAACACAATATATAAATGGCACGATCGTATGTAAAAATGATCATAATATTGAGAAAACCTTAGACGCATTATTTTTTTAAAAGAATACTCATTCAATCCACGGGATTTATATTTTTCAATGATGCATTTTTTACATGATTGTTTTCTCAAGATGTGATGATGATTAGACTAACAAAGGTACTGATCCTTTTCATACAAACCGGAAGAGGAAATGAGACCTTTAATAGGTGTATTTAATATTCACACAATACTAAAGCAATAAAACCTTCAGTATAATAATTACAATTAATGGTGTAATTTACTACTGATCTCACATTATTACTAATAATATTGTCTGGCAATAAATTTGTTTAATATGTATTATAATCCTATCTAACGAATCTGTTAATATGTACAAAGTTAAAAAAATTATCCGTTTTAAAGGTACCTACCTAGGTTTTTTATTTATTTACTTATTAATTTATTACTTTGACACCTTACCTGATTTACATACTAATAAATTGTAAACAGGAAAAAATCGCTTCATGATAGTTCATTACACTTTTAAATAACAAAAAAATATTCTTTTATATACCGTAATAACACAAATTAATAATTTACAAGATTTCTGATCTATTCGGTTATTCCGAGTACCAGTAACTATGTAAAGTGACTATATTAAGGAGGCCACACAGAGTAACTGCATAGGGCCTTACACATGGCGGAGGATTGTTCGAGGTGAAGATGGATAGTTTATAGAGGCATATTGGTTACGATCCTCAGAATTGAGGGGCCAACGGAGATGATGATGATTCGCTCTAAACGTTCAGAAAACATAATATATTTTAATCAAGAAAATAGTTCCTTTAGTCTACTTATTTCCTTCCATCCCTGTTGAGTCCCTGGTTAAGAATATAATTATATCCCACTCTTTTCTGTAAATGTTCGAGTGTCCTGTAAATAGCAGGTGTTCGTAAAACTTCACGTACCTATAAGACAATTAACACTTCGAATTCAAATTATTGCAAGCCACTCATCCTGAATGTCTTATATTTTTTAATTGGCATGGAGAGAACAATTTGCATGTTTATTTCATGTAGCTACTCCACTAGTGGGATATGCCGTGGTCATACAGTAGAACCTATACTAGTGGTGTAACGAATATTCGTATTCGCAGATTTCAAAGTATTCGCATTCGCATTCGTATTTGCAAAAAAATATGCAAATGTTTAGCGAATATTATTTAGGTAATAGAGTATTGGATATTCAGTAAAAGTACCAGATATTTACCATTGTAGAAAAAGGTACTGCTAGAAAATATTCTTTAAGAAAATCGAGGAGTTTTGAAATATTTTAAATTCCTATACCATTTTGAAAATTCGGCGACGGGAGGGTAGACATTTTAATGTTTGAACAATTCTAGAAATTTAAGCAAGCCAATATTCGCTATTCTCATTCGCGAATATCCAAAATCACACATTCGTTACATCACTAGTACCTACTCGGAGTATGTGAGCTACGAGTTACTGTCGTTGAAAACGCGCGATGAAAACAAAACAATGTTTTTTTGGCAAATATTAAATTTAATATTATTGACGAAACAGTATATACCTACTTCTGAACTAAGTACGAATGTAAGAATTATAAGAAAATAATGGCTAATAATATTTTATTACACCTAAAATAAGACATCTTGATATTTTCCTTATAAAAATGCACGAATTCAAATTATTTAGTGAACTTTGAAACTACATGTATCTAGGTATTATTATTGTTATTCAAATTACACAGTTTTTGAGAAAATAACATTATAACAAGTCAATACAACACCTGTACCATAATTATACTCGTACCTGCTATAAAAATGGAGTCATTGTTTAATACAAATAAATTCTCTCGTCTAATACTTACATCTCAACTGCGTAGAGCATTTAATTGCTGTCTGGAGTCAACAGAGTTGTTTATGAGTGTTTTATTTTTGACAATGTTAATTTTTTACTAATAAATAAATACTGTAGATACCTATTATCTATAGGTGCATTGATATGTCATGTTTTTAGTTCAGACATTTCCTGCGGGCTAGTTAGAAAGGACGCAACACCAGTTCAATCGATCTTTGTACCCTATTTAAAATCCGAATCAATTAATTAATCCGAACCCTAAATGTATACATTTTTGGTAGCAGATTTTAAGTATTTTTAGTATTCTTATACTAAATTACGTATTACGAACTTAAATCTTGTTACCAATGGGTAGAATTTTAACTTTTAATCGCAAACATTTTCATATAGTAGGTATGTCTATAGTAAGGCATTTATTAACTGACGTTATAGAATTCTTTTGCTATCAATAATAATAATAATAAAAATCTTTATCGCACAAAAAAACAAACATTATTAAAATATAAATATTGTAGAACCAGACAAATAAATTTGTGCAATGGGCGAGTTTATCGCAGAAGCGCGATATAATACTTTCTGTTCACATAACAATCCTTTAGTGTTGATTAGTACGGAGCTTCCTTCATATTATAAACAAACATCGTTCCTGATTCATCTTATTACAATCTCAGAAGTTTATCAAATTAAGAAAATAAAAAAATCTTGATGTTATTGACCGAAGGTACTTATTTCGCAATAAGTACTTTTTTATCAACACGAGCTTCTCCCAACATTATTTTGTTCAAATCTTATAAATACTGTTTGTCTCTGTATCTTATTTCACTTTTTACTAATCGCCTGATGATAGAGTCGAGAGTCTCCGAATACTAGTACGCGAAGTTAATAAAAGTCATTTGGAAGTTGACTACATACCTACTGTGTTTTTTTAAATTTTTACATTTCAAAATATTACAAATATCTTCAATTATCATATTGTGAATTCTCATATTTATTTGATTAAATTAACCTATTTTTATAACCAGTATATGAATATTTTCGATATAAAATAAATTAACAATTTAGATAATAATGAAACAATAATAATATTTAAATATATGATTGCACTGAGGATAATAGTAGGTAGGTAGGTACTTACTTTTATCAATCCGAAGTTATGAAATTATGAACGGCTCATTTAATATTTTTATAACATACATTTTAAAATACCTATATTTTCTTCTTGTTGTAAACTCTGTAAGTATATAAAACACATGCAAAGACAAACATAAAGATTTAATAGAATCGAATATTTTAAGGCTTTATGCTAACCTGGTGATGAGAGCGAAAGCTCTTGAAAGCCGGCTCGCGAAATATTAATTTAGCTTGGAAGTACTAAATATAAAAAGTGTTTTATTTTTAATACTTTGACGTGAACTTCCACCATGTGCCGTCGATCATCAACATTAACATGAAATTCTAGCATAAAAGTGTGATGCATTCATAAAAGTCAATACTTTTCATATTTGATCAAAGCGGTTCTTTGTTTTATGTCTGCAGCTTTCCACGATATTATGATATTATTGTCATATTATAGATCAATATACCTACCAATAAAAAATAATATATTCATGAATATCTGAGCTCAAAGAAACGACATAACAGCGCTAGTTATGGGCTTACATACACACACTGCAATATCAAAGTTGAATGAAAAGACTATTGATTAATTTCTCATCCATCCTGCTTCACAACAAAGAGAGATAAAGAGACAGAAATATACTTTTCATAGAGACTGTAATAATAGACATAAACTTAATAAAATGACATAAAAATAAATTAAATAATTATAATTAAAGTTAAGTTTTATAAATTCTGTTGTAGGACGATAGTGTAACAAAATGTCGCGACCTTTATATTTTTCGTTTCTGCTGCTGAGGGAACTGCCGTGTGAATTATCATTATTATTAATAATAAGTAATTTAATGTTTTTATAATCTTTAACATTTTATTAAATTAATCGTGTAGTTGTTTGTTTACGTTTAACAGTATTCAAATGCTCTCAATATAACATAGATTAGACATATGAACTTAATACTTACAAGTTTTTTTTTTAATATTTTCAATATAATCCGAAATGCCCTAGTCGCTTTCTGCTTTATAATATAGGTACCTATTATGTAGTATCTGATTTAAAACAACTCATATTTTACATGGAAACATTATTTAAAAATGTTCTTTTCTTTTCATCTTCACATTGCCTTCTGTCCCTAAATAAATAAATCTTTCGCCTTTTACTAAAGATTTCCGTGGAGGGGGACACTCAAATGAGTCTATAGACCAATTTTCGTTAGGGTTAAATATATAAGAACCTATTTATTATTATGGATCTTACATTTTAATCCGCATGACCATCTTCAACACTTCGTCAAGATGAATAAATATAATTGTTAATTACCTTTTAGTAGATTTTTAACGGTCGATTATGTGTAGGATTATTCTCGTTATCCATTGCCATTGTTATGCGGATATTATGTATGTTAGAATTCCTAAAACATGTTGGGAATGTTTCTTTTTTCACTTTGTACCTACTTCAGCGGTATCATTATCAAAAAAACTATAGACATATTACGACGTGTTATAAATCAATATGAAGCTTATGTAATTATGAATGTTTGATTATTTCCCAATTTATTGTTTCATAAGAAACTGTTACAGTTCACGTAGAAGGAGGTTCTACATACCATGCAACAGGTGTTACAAGGGTGTTGATTGGTAGTTGGATATTCTCACACACTCACAAAAGAACATTTATAGAGTCAAATTAATAGATACCGCGCAGTTATAATTATTGTAGTAAGCAAATATCTACCGAGTAACTACTAACTTAGATCAATATGATTTAATTGTCTTGATTGAGATTAGAAATCACGTCGAAGAAAAGTTCCACACGAGAAACTTCAACAAAATGTCATAAAGATGTCTACTCATAGAGTTGGTTTTCCTCCCGAATTAGTTTTGCAGTAAAATGGTTCCTCGCATATGAGAGACAAATATGTATATACTCACCTACTAACATGTGTAGATACTTCATATACACCTTATGCAGTTAAAATAACTATTATCCTTATCATATCACGCGCTGCATTTTACCAGACGTTCTTATCTCTCTTTTCATATTCAAATTTATTGCGTCTATATGCACCAACGTAATCACTCGTGGTTAATTAGTTTTCACAAACTTTCTGTTTGTAAAACGAACACAAAACAAATATTTTATGTAGTATTAAGTATTTATGTTGATATTTAAATGGATGCAATATGCACATACGAGATGAAAAAACGAGACGAGAGAATATTAGGTATTATGGTATCATTCAAATTAAACATCATAAAACAATATTATGATATTATAGGTAGTTCATTTTTGTTTTGCCTTGTAGCTTATACTAATATACAGAGATATTTGATAGGTTAGATACATTCAATATCGTAGTTCTGTGAAGTGATATGTAAGTGTGTGTAGTAAATATAATAATCTTTACACCCGTGTATGGATGTTTTGTTATTAAATTTAAAAGAGTTATTATACACTTATTCCTTAATTTGTTCCAAATGCAAGAAACGTGCTGTTTTGAACAGATACTACGACTAAGAAATTTGGAATATCAATAATACTTACAATTCATTTCATAAATATTTAATCGTAAAATGCAAGTTAAAAAGTATATTTTGAAAATAGTTCATAAAATAATGTTTGTTTTTCTATTCTATTCATTTTTTGACGTTTTCTCAGTTTATAACAGCAAACAAAAATGATACGCAATTAAAAATGTTATATTTTAAGCTATCGATTTTCTTTTGCAATTACGTACCATTTCATAATTACGTAGATTGTACAATTATCTTATATAAGATTTTTTTAAACCAATAGGTAGGTATGATACAAACATTATAACGTATTATTGATAAATAAATACTAGATTTTTTACTTTAATTTTTTTACTAGAGTTTTACAAGCAACAGATATGATTTAATCATAATAATATTTTGGATAATGAAGACGCATTATAACTTCTCATAAGCACATAAAAACATAGAAATGGAATTTATTTAACAATTTAATATTTTTTTTTGTTTAAGATGATGGTGAACATAGAAATTATAAGTGACTTATCGCATTTTGGTTGTTATTGGTCAAACAAGAATTTGTAATTAAGAGCTTCAAAAATTGACAATTAAACCAAATTATGGTACATCGGTGGAAGTGATTTTTAATGTAGAAAAATATACCTATATAAAACGTAAAAACTATAACACTTTAAAATTCTGTGATTTAATTTGTTTAAGTATTGTGTAAAATAAACAAATGGTATTTTTATCACGGCATGAGTTCATGAGACACGATACTAAAAACAGTGGCATATCAGAGATATTTAGCTTGTAAATTCAAATATTATCACTCTTAACCAGAATAGTATTTTCAATACAGACAGAGAAAAATTTTCAATTAACAACTATCACATTTACAGAACTCCGTGAAGTAACCTATCAGTTTTGCGATTTATCTAATTACTTGTGATTTCTTAAAACCTTCATAGTTTTTATACAACTCTTGAAATTTCGGTGCGAATACTTACCTACTGGTAGAGAGGTTGTTATGAAATCTATAATAATTCTTGGCCATAAACTCTTTCCAGTAACCGTCTACGGTTCCACCAATGACTACATTTAATATATAAATTATTTAATGTACATGATACCTAACTACCAATATACGATTATAAATCAAACTGTATCACAATAGTAAATTTACACTTTATTATAATAGGTATATAGAAGATAATATAATATATACACTGACGGTATATTCCACAGCCATGTTGTCAACCATTCAGACATAAATGTCTGAGTCAAGAAGTTCTTAGTGCAGATAATGAAGTGAAAAAGTTTACTCATACAACATAATAATATTCATAGTTATTGTGTTTATGTTATAGTGTTCAACTATTTATTATAAACATCAAGCTATCATTCACAATGACGGAATGTGATTTATATCAATATATTTATTAAAAATGATTAGTATAATCTACTCGCATTTCTAGTGTACACATTATAAAAGAGAAGAGAGATCTGCATTGCCATTTATATTGCAGATTCTATTTTATTTCTTCATCATGGCAAGTCAAAAGTTTGAAAGTCTTGCTAGACTTCTTATACAGGTAATATTTTTTTACTAAGGGAAAAAACCTCGTGCATATTCTTTTTTATTTAGTGCCTTAGCAATGCATTAACCATTTTCCTTAAATATATATAATATGTATATGCACTGATTTCATTAAATATTTTTCATATTTTTTTTAAATATCCTTTTTCTATAATTTCATGAAACAATGTAACTTAATAAATCTATAAGTTTGATTTGGGTTTATAACAAGGTTATATTTGGGTTTATAACAAAATCCAGATATATATTTTTAAAAAAAAAAATTACGTACGTGTACTTTTTTCACAAAGAGTTAAATCCTAAAAATACAATGACTTGCAATAGAGAGATTATCACTATATGTACACGATTATACCGCTGTAGTGGGATAACGGTTTTCATATAAATTTTTACATCGAGGTCATTAAAATATGAATAGAAACTACAAAAAAAATCCAAATTATTCAAAAAGATCATAAATTATGTGAAATTATGATATTAAACGAAAGTATTTTACAAAATATTCTTAAAAACAGTAAGTACTGAACAGGTTTAGATTCATGAGAAATTGCGTACATACCCTAAGCTTAGGTAGGTATGTGAATCTATCAAACTTCCTATCTAAAATCTATTGCACCTATGTATAAAACAGTAATAGGTGTATCATTAGGTATAGGTATCTCTGTATGATAATCGAGAAAGATGCAAATATTTACTCCATGAGAGTACCTATCTATCTTTTACGACTCAGATAAGACACACAGAATGATATAATTTAAATTTACCTACCTTTGTTACTCACCTAAGAAATTTGTATCACTAGATAACTATGGTCTTCCACTTTGACAACTAAGCAAATATATAAAAAATAAACCTATTATTATTTATTATGTATGTTATAATAAGTATGTATTGAAAAGTATAAGTCTTGATGTGTTTACAGAATAACATTTGTACATAAGTAGGTAGGTATAGGTACATAACTAATTAACTCACCACCCAACCCTAAATTATCTCAGAGTTATTTTAGTTTAAATCTTTCCCAAATGTAAAAGTAGATCACGGAGCTAATAAATTCATATCCTCCGTACCAAAGAGTTATATTTATGCCTACGCATTTACGTAGTTTTTCACGACTGAGTCATTATCACTGTTCCTACAAACTTGATTCATAGATTCTATCTGACTATTCTATAGCCTCACGCCGTATACCAAGAGAACGGAATGACATATAGATCTATCCTTACATGCTTCTTTCACTTCTTCCACAATCTTATTTCTTTTTCTCTTACTTCACACACGCCTGTCCTTGAGATTTTGATCTACGCCCGCGCTTACTCACACCCCCTCTTTAAGATAGGTAGGTATATCCCCTTTGTCATCCTTTACTCATCCATTCGTCCCACATGTCCACACTATCGTAATTTATTTACACGCATTCTTTCCACAACATATGTACATAGGTATCTCTTGCAACCGCTCATTCTTATAATAATCATTATACCTCAGTCTATCACACAAAATTTTTCCAACCATTCTTAGCGATCGCTTCTCCAATGCACTTTATTCCACTTTCGTCCTTCTTCGACCACGTCCATGTTTCCCTTGTGCATTTAGTGACGGCACCAAAATGATATTGTTCACCAGCACTTTTGCCATATTCAACACATTGCCATTGCAAACAAGGGTTAAAGTGCGCATGCGTTCTTTTCAGCACCGGCCACCTTACCTTCTATCATGTATCTTTCGCATCTTCCATCCCTCGCAAACAAACTTCCAACATATACTCCAAATATCACCAACCTTTATTTTGAAAATTGTTCTTTCTTTCAAACACTGACACTTTCGTCTCTGAAATTAATTTTTAAACCATTCAAACTGCAGCTATCACACACACAATATGTAATAATCTCTTGTAAATTTATTTTTCTCTCAGCCATTCATTCATTTCTAAAATTTCATTTAATAAACTTCCATCATTTATAAGATATTTTTTTTAATAAAAAATATGTTTTTTAATCGAAAAACAGGAAAATGGTTAATGCAATTATGTGTATGGATTGGTGCGAAAGTATTTAAACAGAATATTTCAATATTTTTCAAACATGTACTTATTGCTTATGTACCTACATGTCTGCAGACGGAGCTAATGCATGGTTCGGGGATGCGAATATCAAAACCTGGAATTAGTGCAACATGCAGCGATGTGGCAAAGTCATCGTTAAAATATATCGCCAATGCACTAAGGTGAGACTAAGTCAAAAAACATCGAAAATTACATTTACATTTTATTTTTGTGGCTCTAAATTGCAACACCTTGCGAATTTTTTTTTTATAATTATATGTAATATGCCATTTGAGAAATTATAGATTAAGGTGTTTTTAAAAAAAAAAAAACATCCTGAATAAGTTTAGACAGGTGTATATTTTCTTTCTACATTTTTGTTGTGATACATATAGTATACCTACATACCTATAGGTACCTGGCAACCAACTTATTATAATATCAAACGAAGCAACTTATTTTTACGTAGTTTTTTTTTTATATAGATACGATTATTTTTAAAATTACTAAAGCTACATACCTACCTATTTTGCTGATTCCCAAATGACGTCAAAAAAATACTGGTAGTTGAACCGGAAATGGTTACAATATTGGCAACACCTAATGAAGATCACCATAGATCATAGAAAATTATAATTCGTTAAAATCTAAGATATTTTGCCTGTAACGTTTGACAGTTCTGTTTCCGTATTTCTCTCAGTGCTTAATTTGTTCGTGAAATAGCTGAAAATAATGATTAATATTCAGATTTTAGTTATAATATCATAAAATCATACTAATAATTTAATGAAAAAGCATATTGTCTCTCTAATTTCGTGTTTCAATCATGATGGTTTAGTGTGTATTATTTATGTGCTAAAAGAAAAAAAAACACATCAAGTTATCATAATTACATTATGTAGTGCTGGCTAAAAAACGTTAGATAAAAATCCCCCTTTACGCGCATTTTTTATGTGGGAGGGGCCCAGAAATGCTATAAGTTGTCATTAAAAAAAATTTACTTTGGATGTTCACATTAGTAAATTGTATGTCAAGCATTGCTTTTAATTTAATACCTACAATAATATCACTTTTATATTACTCTTTGGTACTCTAATATCTCAATCTCTAGTAACTAAGTATTGTGTCAGCGAAATTATTCCATCTATTTAATCTGAATATGAATTTATATCATCTCATCCTTTTGCTATAACTATTTAACAGTCACAATAATCATGTCTAAGGAACTTCTTTGTGTTATAGCAATGTACTGCAATACACTTATCAAACTTATTATGTCAAAATTCTTTAATGTATTTAGAAAAATATTTATGTACATCAAGTATTCTAAGAAGAGGTACGTACTTATATAAATATTATATAGACATGTTTAGCATAATTATTTCTTGTAAATTATCATATCATTACATTTACATTTTCTTCCTTTTCATTGACATTCAATATTCATATCAGAAAACATATTTGTGAGCTAAAATACTCTTGACCTATTTTAAAAGTATTCTTGATGTTTTATCTATTTTTATGTTCATAATAAATCAATAGATATTCATAACACACATATTAGTTATTAAACTTTTAGGAGTAAGCATATGTAAATATTATATAAGAAGTTGTATTATGAAGTATATAAAGTAGATTTTTTACTACTATATCTGTTATAATATGGTAAAATTAGATATGTCCGATAATAATAACAATCAGATATTTCACTAGATATGTCTCTTGAAAATTAATTTTGGAAAAATAATATTATTAGTAGCAAAAAAATAAATATTTATATGAAGAGCCAATAATTTTACATGCTGACATTGATTATACAAATGTGCTCATGGAAAGATTGTTTTTTCGTACATGTCTACTTTTGCCATATTAACGCAGATATGTTTGCTGCGACTCAACTCCTGAATGTAGATTTATTCAATTTACTAAATACATTTATGAATTTTCCTTATATAATTATATTATTTACCTATATTCAGTATTGCTTCTCGATATACTCTTCTACCGTACTGGTGAAACATGTAATAAGTCAAAAAATATATTATATAGAACTCAATTATTCATGGATTTATTACATCAAATGTATAAGTTCTTTAAAACTCAGGGAGTCTGTATATCATTCTACTTTAAAAACTCTTCTCACAGATTTCACATTAATAAATGTGTTATAATTTTCAATTGCATCGAAATAATTGCATTGGCGAAAGTCAAATGAAATGCTTTTTGGTATTTTATTAAATATTAATTTATTCATTTACAGAATGGGCAGTTTCAACTCTGCTCCAAAGATTTTGAATGGAGATCACCAGGATAATTTTATATCTATACCAAATTTTTCATCCAAAAATGAATTACTGGATTATTGTACACATGAGAAAGCAAAGACTTCATTGTTGATAAAACGTACATTTGACCGATGTTTCAGCTCGAATATATACAATCAACATTGTATCAGAAGTGATGGTATGTATGCTTTGAGCTTTAAATATACAATATTAAAGACTTAATGTTCCAAGTGGAAAGTTTACCCAGTTATGGATAAATGCTATATGTTGCTTCTAGTATTCCCCTTTATTTTCTGCAAATTACTGATGATTTTACTCATAATTCAATTAACCTTTTTTTATTTTAAATATTGCATATAACTGAATAAATTATCTATGAATGAATGATGCATCAAAATAAATATTTTCTAATTTTATATAACTCACATAATGTCCATCTAAAAATTCCCACTCGGATGTAATGATTGATGATTAAATTAATGCGTGTTATTAAAAATCTGTTCTGTTGAATATTAAAGAATATTGGATCCGAGATTTAAAAGTTTGTAACACATTCTACTAACTTTATGAATATCTATTGATTGATATGCATTTTTTTCCAGTGAGTGGAGGCCAAAAAAATACAACAAATTTCAGAGTATTACAGTGGAACATTTTATCACAAAGTAAGAAAATATTTTTACATTATAAATTTTAATATAGGTATATATATAATGTGTTGCATTCTGCACAGATATTTTAAATAGAATAAAAATATTACAGCTTTGGGCCAGCACAATGATAATTTTGTGAAATGTCCATCAGATGCATTAACATGGGACTATAGGAAATACAACATCATTGAAGAGTTGATCCAATACAGTCCTGATATCATATGTTTACAAGTATGTTGTGTGCATGTTCATGTATATATATTTTTTATTTTTGACTCTAATTTGTTTATTTGAATTGAAAGTCTCATCTGTTTGCTTCATTTTCAGGAAGTGGATCATTTCAACTTTTTACAAATGTTTTTGTCTACACAAGGATATGAAGGAATATTTTTCCCAAAACCAGATTCTCCATGTATATATGTTGAAGGTAACAATGGTCCAGATGGTTGTGCAATTTTCTATAATAAATCAAGATTCATCAAAATGTTTTCGGAAGCTAAGATTCTTGAAGTGTGGAAAGTACAAAGCAATCAGGTAAGCTTGGGTTAGTTGGAAGATATCGCGTCCCTGTGATAAACTCGCCCATTGTGCAAAATTATTTGTTTATACCATGTAACCTTATTATTTTTATCCATATGTTTTGTACAATAAAGTTTATTAATATTATTATTAAGCTTGGAAAATAAATTTTACTATTTGTCAACCAAATTTAAAATTTTCTAAGCCTTGTTTTTGTTCTTTAATTAAGTCCTGATATGTTTTTTTTTTTTATTTTCAGGTCGCCATTGTTATGGGTCTGCAATGTCTAAATACTGGTAATGAGATATGCGTAGCAACAACACATCTGAAAGCTAGAAAAGGAGCACTGCTGTCTAAACTTCGGAATGAACAAGGAAGAGATCTTTTAGATTTCGTTAACACCTATTCTGGTAACAGACCTGTCATTGTGTGTGGTGATTTTAATGCTGAACCAACAGAGCCTGTATATCGTACTATTCTTAGTAATCAAAAATTAGGTTTGTATTTTCTTATTATATTAATGATGTATAAGAAATTTAACTGAATAGGTGTTTGTTTAAGTATTTTGAGAATCTCATTAATAATTTAATTCATTCAGATGCAATGTACATTGATGAATCATGTTTCATTACAGAACTAGGTTCAGCATATGCTAATTATCTGATGGGATCTCCAAACGAAGTTGATGCAGAAGAGTCTGCTGCAAATGAACTTCCATATACGACATGGAAAATACGAGATGAAGGGGAAGTGTGTCATACAATTGATTATATATTCTACTCGAAAAATCACTTGCAAGTTACAGGAGTACTCAATATCCCAACACAAGAAGATGTTGGTGAAGGCAAAGTACCCTCGTACAGCTACCCCTCTGATCACTTTTCTTTAGTTTGTGATTTTGATTACCCTACATTAAATAGTTAAAACTTTATCGGAAATAGAATCATACATCATCATCCATGTTTGCCATTATGTAAAAAAATATGTGAATTGTAGCATTCAATACTTTAAAGTGGTGTTCACATTTGGCGAATTTCGCTTGCATAAAAAACGAAATTCGCCAGACGCCCATTGATCGTCACACCTGTTCACACAGTCCACCGATATAGATACGATCTGTCAGATGCACTTTGATTTTGATGTTGTTTTCAAAATGGCCGAAGTTGAGATGGAGAAGTATTTATTATTAGTTGAAAATGTTATAGTAGAGGCTATAAGGCGCCTTTTAATTAACAAACAAACAAACGCTACAAACCAACAATAAAGATAACAACTGTCACGAAGCAGGAAACATTATAAAATTTATAAGTTTTAAAAAAGTTAAAAGGTGGTCAACTTGAGGCGATATCGTTTTACTAGTTTTTATCGTTTCAGATTAGCTTTCATTTGTTGGCTGACGATATTTTGGTGTCCTGGTGATATTCGCTAAATATGAACACCAAATAACCTCAATGTTTAAAACTATTACATCTATGAATTACACAATTTACCCATCCATTTAAACTATTTTTTTGAATATATATTATACATTTGGGATTTGTATTTTAGGCTATTTAAGGTGTTCAAAGAACAAAAATTATTTCGATAAATATAACAATTTATAAACTAATATTAAATATTAGAACAATATTTTTATTAAAATACAACTTTTCTAGTAATCCATCCTTTAGAAATAGTTCGCTTGTAAATTCATTTTTACTCTCTTGTGGAAACAAAATTGTATATGTATATTTTACATGTGCTAAATAATGTACGTCTTATTTAAAAGGTGAAACAGACTCAGAGGTAGAGCCTGTTTTCACATCAATATTGTTTTATAAATACTACATATTAGATTCCAGTTTTAAGAATTTCTCATACACTCAAAATTTCTACCCCTCCATCACCAAATTTTCGATCTAATATAAGAATTTTAAATATTTCATAAACTCCTCATATTTGTTAAGGAAACATTAACAAATATGCCAGGGGACGAATAGTCACCTTTAATAAGTTTTCTAATGTTCTGTGTCCCCTGAAATTATGTGCCCTGGACAAATATTCAGTTTGCCTATCTATAATCTGGAGCCTGAGGTGAATAGTAAAAATACATAAAAATATTCAAATGTATATCATACTTACTTGTAAAAGATAAATTTGTTATGTTGTTGTATAATAACTTTAGCTTGAGTTTTACAGTTATACCAAGTTTTTCAATTCATAAAATGAGCTTTAAAATCGTTGGCCAAGATTGTTTACGAGCAAGTATTCAAAAATCTTTTTACAAAACTGACTCCTTATCCTGTGTTCGAGTATGACAATGTCAAATATTTTAGTAGAATCTTAACATAGTATGTAGTAGTATGAAATTGTGTTATGGTGCTTATTATTTATTATCTTTAGAGGTTTTAAGTATTGTTTTGTATTGTATGTAAATTAAATTATAGTAAAGACATTTTAAACCTTTTTCTTCCTTTTTTGTTTCTCATCAAACATGACTACTTACCCCCGTCAATACATATTGGATGTATAGACCACAATTGTCAATATCCATCTTTCTGAAGTTCATTTCAGAAAATTAGGATTGAGGAGATATCAATCATCTCCCAAGGGCAGTAAATAAATATCTATCTACAATTGTCTTATAATCTCCATTTTGCTATTTTCACGTTTATTTTAATACTCAATACACCAAATACTGTGCTTAATAAGTTTCGCAATGTATCATAAAGATATTCTGCCAGGAGACCTCTTTTGATATACTATGTTCATATTAGTCTGACAGAAAAGCTTCATGCTTGTTTTTATGTAAACCATAGACACGTCGCTACGAACCAGATGGATAAAGTGCAGTTCACATGTTCAGTATATTGTTTCTTAATATCAATAATTATTATTGCTGAGATAATTTCATTGTTATTTTTTTTACTGTTTTGTTGACTTTTAATTATATTTGCTCTGTCTTAATCCACTATACATATGCTTATAGTATATAAATTATACATGTAAATTTTCTACATGTAAAAGACTAGAGCCATGAATTGTGAACAAATAATAATAAATAAAACCCTTCTAATAAAATATCTGAAATTCGATACCTACTCTATTTATCTCACATGATAATTTTAATGCCTTTAACTCATTGTCATGCAGGTACTCTATTAAGATGAGTTGAATATTGAGAAATTAAATGTACTATTTTTGTCTCAATTTGGGAGTGGCGATTCAGTTAATTTGTATAGTGTGGTTTTTCCATCTTTCTTTCACCACATTTTCATCCTTTGGGAGATCACCTTAGCAGTCTAAAATTGGGCTACTTATTTTATTTTTAGGACTGTAGATAGATTTGATCGTTTGACATAAATTTCTTCAACCATGACAGTTGTTCTTCTGTCGAGACCGTTTTGTATGCACAGCGTACCCTCAGTGTGATTATCCTTTTTTGCTTGGAGAATTTGTCTATGTCTGTCCTTTTCTACAGCATAGCTATAACCCTCCTTTTGCTTTGTTTTGGGTGCTTTGTATTTGGCATTATTGCTGAGAGAGCTCTAATCTATTTTTATGCATAACACAGGAACAAGCAGATATTAGTTTTTTTTTATTTTGATGGTAATAAAAGGAAAAATAACGAATCAATTTTAGTTTTATTAAACTAGATACCTTTTTCCTTGAAATATAATGGGATTTTTACATTTTGCTTTAAAACGCTTTCAATGTTGAGGAACAATTGCAAATTTGTATGGGGTGAAGAACGAAGGATACTTTTAAAAGTCAAATATGTTTAATAGTTATAAAGTGATGAAGAATTAATATCTTCCGATAATAATATTACAAATACATTACATGTACAGACAATTCACACAGACCGAGCTAGTCCCAAACTAAGATATGAATCTTGTATTATGGGTACTAACACGACGATACACATATACAATGCACTAAACACATATACATGTAACACCCAGACCCAGGACAATCTGAAAAAGCTCATTCTTCATTTTGCCCTGGCCGGGAATCGAACCCGGGACCTCGTGACTCAAAGGCAAGTGTGTTAGCCTCCACGCCACACCGGTCATCATGACGTGCAACTTAAGATGAAATCATAAATTTTTCCGCAATGTTATATTAATATGAGGAACCATTGGTTTTTCTTACAATAAGCAATGAGTTTGGTTTTTGCCGATACATGTAAATGAAGGAAAGCAATGATAATAAAAATACCATGAATGGAGTTTAGTAACATTTATTAACTATTCCAAGCACAAAATACAGTCACCATGTAACTACAGCCAAGTTTTACATGACTGAATTAACTGTATAATCAATAATATAGATAACATAGATAATTATGTAACATACATATCAATAGCATAGGGGCTTAACAATTGCTTTACTGTTTATAAAGTTAAGCAATTCATTAAACAAACTATAAATTGTTGTCAATCTGCTTGTGTTAGCCAATCCCATCAATTATTTACAGTGACTGAATGTTAATAATTTCAAAATATACACAACTTTCCATGTCAATATTTACATGACACAGAAGAGATATCTGTGTTCGCAAGTATTAAATAAAAAGCAAATTTATTGCCTTGGTGATTAATCACTTTTACCTTTATGAAAAATCATTAAATACAATAAATTAAAAAACAATATTTCATTCAAAACATACATTAATTTGTAACATTAAAAATCTTATTTCATTTTTGAAATTATGCTAAGTATAAATGCTGGATTGAAAAAACAAAATTAAATAATATATTTCAAAGAATTCAGGACACTACATGGGTGCAAAATATATTCAATTCAAATATGGGGGCTGAATAACAAATAATGCACTAATGCTTGTACAATATGAACAAAATCTCCAAAAGTTTATCAGATGTCATTGAAGCCAAACTCTTCCCCTATATACATGTAGATGTCAATTCATTACATTTAGAAAAGCCGAACTAAAGAAATGTGCTCTAGTGTTATGTCAATGCGTTTTGACTGCTGAGGAAGTGATAGTTACTGAAATTCATCTTACAAATTGTATTTTAATATAGTTTATCGTCGTTGCATATTCAAAAAGAGACATGTGTGCACATTTTTATTTAGGCATACTCTTTTAAAACTGTTCATTAAGGCATTAAAATTGTAGTTAGGACTTTTTATTGGCATGTGATATTATTCTTTAAGTATTGACATTTAATATTTGATACTAAGAATCACTTTATAAAATGGTTATAAGCAGTTTATTCTAGAAATGTCAAAACATTTATGAATTCACATGTCACTTTTTGAATATGCAACGTTATGTCGGATCTTGCTATTTGTTTTTCTTGGTGTTCCACTGGCAATTTTGAAATATTTATCATTCATTTGAGATACCCAGTGAATGTGAAAAAGGCTTTGAAAGTTCTTTTTTTTTAATATTGATTGACTTAAGTATTGAGATGTCATTTGTATATCAATTATGATAAATGATGTCAGTTCTGAATGCTAACACCAGCATTCTGAGTAGTGACAACTCCAATGATAAAATTGTCATTTATCCATAGGTATAATAGTCTTCAGAACTTAAATGTGGCAGCAATAAAACAAAACAACAATTTACAATAACACTGCCAATGCCACTTCTCTATTTAGGATTGGAATTAAAAAAGTAATATGTTTATATGTTTGAAATGAGTTAAGATAAATGGAGAATATAGTATGCACTATCTTGAAGATGTAAATTCCAGGCATATCAAATGCAAAATAATTGTCTTTCTATTGTCCTACACATTTTCATCTTGGTATAAAAATGGACATACA
This sequence comes from Athripsodes cinereus, assembly GCA_947579605.1. Classification (NCBI taxonomy): domain Eukaryota; kingdom Metazoa; phylum Arthropoda; class Insecta; order Trichoptera; family Leptoceridae; genus Athripsodes; species Athripsodes cinereus. Next base: position 12,926,264 of record OX388329.1, read on the forward strand.
TATTTTTTTTCAGGAAATTTTTCAATGAATTAAGTAAGTAAAGTGAAAAGAATCAATGGCTTTTATTTATATATATACAACAAAAACTATTGAATTATTTTTGAAACATTTCATACTGAAATTCTTTTCAATCATGTAGTTGTTAATTATATACCTATATGCAAATGTCAAAGAATGCAGATTTAGAATGCCACAACTAAATGACACTACAACTAAAGAAAATATAGATATGCTAAAGTCATGCTCACAAGGCTTCATTCCTAAAGTACAAGCAGCTGGGATAAGCATCTATGAAGACAGTCAAACTAATGTCCCATAGTTGATCACTTTGAACCCATTATTCTTGAGGTCATTAAAGAATAAATGCCTTCAATTTCATATAAAGTCTCAATAAAATGTTCACATTCTAATGCACATATTTCAATAATTAACAGTTATAAATAAGGTGTAGATGTGATTGTATAACAAAAGTTACAAATAAACAATTGACATGATAAGATGTTTAACGATTTCATATTGTATTATTAAACATTTTTTTTTCAAATCTTACAACACCATGCAACCAATACAGTGTAAGCTCCCTAATAGAAAAATAACAAGTTTAATTTATCGACCGACGGTTCTTGGTGGAAGTTCATATTAATAATTTTGAAAATGAAACATGAAATATAGTTATGCCTAACGATGAGAGCGGAAGCTCTAGAAAGCTGGCTCGCAAAAATTAGAAAAATAATTTACTATTTAAAAGTTAAAGTCAGACTTTAGATAATTTTGTGATATTTTACAAGCATAATTTTCACATCATCCACCTCATTCTACAGCAACTTATAATTCATCAATTAATTAAGTATGTATATCCTTCACATATTAATACTTGATCAAGACAAAACACTGAATAGACATTTACCAAATAATCTATACTTAAAAGCAACCTCCCTTGTGTAATAAAAAAAATGACAGAATAGCAAATTAAATTAATCTTGGTTGGAAGTAACCGTGAATTTGCGATTAACTCGCCCTCTGTATACTGATTATATAACAGTTGTGAAATTGCTTGCAATTGATGTAAGTACAGAATAAATAAATAAATTAATAATGCAAAAATGCAGTTAATAATATATTGTAGGTATTAATACTATAATATGGAATGTTGTAGGTTAGAAATAAACATCTACCCCATAATGACATTGTAGAAATGAAATAGGCAGTGGATCTACTGTATGTAAAACATACAAAACTCTTTCTTTATGAGTAGTGGTAGCGTACCTTAAAATTAGATGTTAAATGTCTTAAATGTCAAGTTTTACAAATACACTTTACTCCAAACATTTATGTAAATTGGATTTCCTTTCATCACAATATACTTGCAACTGTTTTTTATTAATCTCAAATATAATAAAAATACAAAATATTTACAAATTAATGCTAAAAAGTAAATCATAAATATGTTTTGCTAAGTTTCGTGACAATGTAAGCATTAACAAATAAATATTGGGTGACTGACTCATACAAAATAATAATTCTAAGAAAGAATATACAAACAAAATGCATATTATATTCCAAAGGAGAAAATGACATTCATTGTAGGTACTAAACAGATGTGAATCTCATTTTATTTATTTTTCCAACTAAGAGTCTTTAGGTGAAAAAAATACATAAAGATGGGCAGGGGCCCACGTTAAGTTCTTTGTGAAATCCACAGACCTACATCCTGAAAGTAATGCAAAATTTTCTGCAGGTTAGTTCTGATATGTTTTTGATCAGAAATGGCCGAGCCAATTAATTTGGCTCTTGTTGGCATTATTGGTTCACATTCTGTAAGTACAATGGACTTTCATGTTCTTCCATGCAGAATCTGCATAAGTAGGTACATATCACATATATTTTAATTTCATTATACAAAGTCCAATGTTTGTTGATAGCTAAGAGGGAACTTCACCTTCTCCATTACTTTGTTGTATTGTTCACTAATTTAAGTTGCAAATTTTCAAAATGATTCACCAATGTTCTATAGCCGATTTACTAATTTCAGAAAGGTTTTCTATCACCTTCACTATTTTACACCCTGGAAAGTGGATTCGCACAAATAGGGTAAGAGTTTAATTTTCTGTTCCACATCATAATATACTATCATTCCTCATATATTTTAAAGAAATTTTCTACAACATGGCTGCTTTAAAAACAGTCAATATAAATTAACTGTAAGAGGTGTTGAGTGAATATTTTTTTTTTACATTACAACTTCACATACATTTATATTTATTCATAATTATAATCTATGCAGATTTAGTTCATTTTTACTCGTATTAAATTAAGGATGCTTACACTGTAAATGTATTAAGAATAAAACAGCACAGTTGTATATAACACAACGGATCATACAAATCAATCAGCAGGCTAAAACAAAATCAAAATATAATTAACTGAACCTAGACATATGTAGGAGCACACTTGGCTTAATATAAAAATTACACACAAAATTCATACAAGTTAAATAAATGGAAAATGTTACATTTCCTATACTTTAAATACAAAATATTATGTTGCACTTCTCATATAATTTTTCAAAGGTAACACTTTATTCAAGGATATATATATAATATTATGTTACTAGTATTTATAAAAAAAATCCTTCAATATGTGCTCTCAAATTTGCATAAGAAACTATCAGTTATAGGAGTGTGTCAAAATTATGAACATACAGTTTTAAGAATACAATTATTATGTGTTGTATTTAAATAGTAATTATTATGTGTTTTACCTTTAGGGACATTAACGGCGGTTGTAATTAACTGTGGCGGGGTTTTGTCGGGGGAGCCCTTCAGGTGATCTCTGAGGCCTCTCATATAAACAAAAGATTTTGCATGATGAGTGTGGACAACATAGAAACCATCATTCTTAAAACATCCACGGGTAAAGGAGGGTACAATCTTTAATGTATTAAAATAGTTATTAATATTGGATTGTAATATTTACAAATTGCATTACACTACGTGTGTATGTAATTAATTAGAGCTGTAACTTTAAAATGAAACACACAGTACCTACAAAACTATTGAAAAATTAGCATGTACATAAGTGATCGGAAAAAACCATTTTGGTACACAATTCTTTTTACTATTCCAATAAATATGGACCTGAGGGATTCTCAAAAGAATATAAATTGATTTTTATTTACCAGCACTTGCCAACTGATTTCAAATATTTAAAAAATAATGCACAATAAAGATTCCTAAGTTAATGAAAAAAATAACATCTACGATGAATTCCCAATAAAAACTCTGTCTATTGAGGATGTAATGATATTATTATGTACTGATTTTAAAATTTACTTGAATAAACTAACGGTAATTGATTTTGTTAGTCTGTTGGTTGTGACACAAAATTTTATTGAAGATCCATTTTATATCTTAATAATAAACATAATTTTTAATCCAAGTGTTAAGAATGCCATGTATGATGTATCACTATTTTAGTAATATGTATTATATAAATCTAGTTTACAATGTGTAATCAGTTTATTTGAAACTAGTTCAAACAAAATGAGAACACATTAAAATGCGTGTTAAATTTATGTATCGCTCAATTAAATTTATATGCAACTAAATAAAATATATATGGGCATTAATACACTACATAATTGAGTGTGGAGGGGATTAGCAAAAGTACAAAGTTATTAAGGATAGATGGAAGAAGAAAAGAATATTATTACTTGAACAAACATTTATAGTACATTGCTACACACATGAACAACCGCATTGACTTTTAATAATCCCCTTTATAATATTGAACCACAAAAGTAGAAAAACAATGTTCATAAACACTGCTTTTGTAAAAATAACACTAACTGAACATCTTTTACAAAAAAAAAATTCAAATCAAATCACAATAAATATATTTTACCTACAATATCTACTAGGTTTATATTTTATATTATGTAAATAATTCTGTGTGTATACAATGATTGACTGAAATCAAAAAGTGGTGTTGCAACAGTTTATAGTGTTAGAGGAGTCATTCAATGAATATATGAGAAACACAACAGTTAGGATTGCACACCGAGTGCATTGAGGAAATTTATTTGCTGAAGACAAATGACACATTGCCTTGGTAGTCAAAATATTTTAGATTTATACATGTAATATATACATACTACTTCTAAGATTAATTGAATATAGGTACCAGATCATCAGAACCTAACTCGTGAGGTAAACAGAAATAATTGTGTAAACATCACTTTAACATCCACGTCAAAGCAACGTCGTGGAATCCCTGTACAATTTTAAATGGTATTATTACTCCTGGATTCGGTTTATGGTATTAATAATTCAGTTGTTTGTTTCAATATGTTTTTAGCACCCAATATTGTGAATATAATATACATAATGTTTGTTTGTCCTTTTCTGAAGTTTGACAGCGCAACATATATTATAGGTATAGTAAAAACGTCTTCACAGAAATATTCATAGTACATACTTTCCAAACAACAATGCAACAAATGCGACTGCAATAGAGATAGCTATGTAGTAAAATGTTATTGGTCCTTGTCCAAATGGTGAAGGCTGCACTGCAGGTGGAACATATGAATGGCGCATATTGTCATCCTGACGCATTCTAGCAATCTCCTCCTGAAATAATTCACACCATATTTAACTTAGTAATAATACAACCAGAACACGCGTGTAATTATATCGCTGTGACATGTTTTCAGCAGTTCATAGTAAATCACAAACCATCCAAACCCAAATATCAAGTATCTACTACAGAAAAACGACCAAATAAAAAGAAATATACACCATAAATTGATTTCCCCGAATTTATCAAAGAATCTGCACAGTATTATATAATGATCATAGTACATTTTCAATGTGCACACCATTCAAAAAATAATTGATTGTCATCTTAAATAGTTTACAATATTATCTATATAAACAATTACTTATTTTCAAAAAAATAACCCTAATCATAAAAAAAAAAACTACCTTAGTGATATGCCTATTCTAAAATAAAAAGGGCAGCATCTGAGAAATGCCAATGATTTTTAATAAATGTATCATTTAGACATTACTGTTCATTGAATACTAACAACTTTAAAAAGAAATACAATTATTTTAAATACAAACAATATAGAGAGGGAGAGTATATTGTGGAGACATGATTTCTTCCAACTACCCTAATTTCATAAAACGCTCACAAAAAAACCATTCTTCAACAACTTGAAACAACTATACATCGCATTTTCAACAATACATTGCTTGTAATCAATGTCCAGTAAAGAATAATTAACTCTTTATTTTTTTTCACTTATGGCATAGCATCCTTCAAGGATGATTTGTGCCAAAAACAATCTCTAAATGTTATTAAATTGTCAGGGAGAAGATAGTTATCATAGAATAATAAAATTGGCCTTTATTAATTTGAGAAGGGACATATGGATTGTATCGAATGTCATACTCAGTAATGATTCAATATTCAGGGAATTGGCAATCGTTTTGAAGAGCATTCAACGAAAATATCATATGCATCACTGATAGGGCACCCCAGGAAAACATGGTCAAGTGTCTCCTTGTCTAGGCCGCACTCACAGTATGGACTTTCAACAAGTTGAATTTTAAAAAGATGAGCGTCCAGTCTACAGTGTCCAAATCGCATTCGACATATGGCAGTAATTTCAGATCTGTTAAATTTTGTTTTATGATCGACGACCTAATCCTTCTAACTCTTTATTTATTCATCATCATCATCATCGCCCTCACGCTCCTCTCGGGAGCACAGGGCAGAAACCAGCCTCCTCCATTCAGAGCGTCTCTGTGCCAATTGCGTCACCTCTTTCCACGACATTCCTTGCGCTCTGATATCGTTGTCATAGGAACGGTGTATTGTGAAAGAGGGACGCCCGGGCCGACGGAACCCCTGCGGACGGAAAAACAGTGCTCTTTTTGGCCAACTATCATTAGGCATTCTCAAAACATGTCCCAGCCAGGACCATCGTCTCTCCTGTATTACGGAGATTACAGGTCTCTGCTGGGTGCGCCGGCGCACAGCATCATTTGTAACATGTTCATACCATTTGACATCCAAAATCCTTCTAAGACACCTGTTTTCAAAGCTTAGTATCTTCCGCTCCTGAGCCTTGGTTAAGTGCCAAGACTCACAGCCATATAGAAGGATTGGGATGATGCACGCATTGAACAAGCGACATTTTGTCCTGATTCCTTCCAGTCCAGACGCCTTCCAAATTTTGTTCATGTTATTGAAAGCCCCACTAGCTGCCCCTATGTGGATTGGTAATTCCGACCGGAGATCACCCTCTGGCGTTATGGTTGCTCCCAGGTACCTGAATTTGCTAACCTGAGATATTTGGGAATTACCAACCATTAGTGGGGTGTGAGTACTCGTGCATGTACTTGTGGCGGCCTCGAAGCTTCCACAACATTCCGCCGCACACCCATGCGCAGGCGCAGCGCACCGTCGCACAGCGGCGAGCCGCGGTTGGAGCGCCGACTGGTCAGTCGTCTCCTGCCACCCGCGATGTGTGCATACCTATTACTTGTGTCGTTCTATTGAATTTTCTTAGACGCAATCTGCGTATCATCATTTTTACTTGTAAATTTATTTATTATTCATTAATTGTAATTTGTGATCGTTAATATACATGTAAGTACCAAACACTAGTATCTCTCATTTCTGAAACCTGATTCCACAATCCTTCTTATCAGATCCTCAATCTGATACGGGGGATAGAATTTTGATGAGAAATTGCTATAAAAAATACACCTTCTGATAATTAAACTCTTTTAGTTTAATAACTTATTTATTCTTTCATTTGGAGTCAATCTTAAATACACATAGGTGAACGCCGAACGACTGGCGTACCTATATATACCTAGTCAACCTTAGGTGGCCAAGACCGGGCACCTAAATACTATTACATATGTACTCCGTTTTACCAGCGTTGATACGAAGGCCAAGGCGCAAGGAATTTTCATAAAGAGCATTAGCGTTGCACTGTAATCCGTCCACAGATGTATCAAGAAGGGCTAGATCATCCGCATATTCAAGATCGTGCAGCACTCCCACAGACGTCTCACTGTTTTCACGCTGTGATAAAGGCACACCGCCAGGGCCCAGAATAGATTTTCTGAGCAGGTAGTCCATAATTATGGCAAAGATAAAAGGTGCCAAAACACAGCCCTGCCGGACTCCAGTGGTGATCCTGAAGGTGTCAGTTGGACCACTTGATGTTCTGACAGAACATTCAGAGTCCATATGCAGGGCTTTGATCATGGTTACCACCTTGGGCGGGATGCCATACGCGGCCAGTATTTTCCATATGGTTGGTCTGTGGGGGCTGTCAAAAGCTTTTTCGTAGTCAATGAAGCAACATGCAAGCGGTGAGTTGAACTCTTGCGACTGTTGAAGTACGCATCTGGCACAGAAAATTGCGTCCGAACAGGACTTGCCAGCCACAAACCCGCATTGTTGCTTTCTCAGAGATGCCAACACTGGTTTTTGAATGCGACTCAATATGATTTGTGAGAGAACTTTACCGGGCACACTAAGTAGTGTGATGCCACGGTAGTTTCCGCATTCCAGTGGGTTTCCCTTCTTGAAAAGTGTCACGATGGATCCATTTCTCCAATCTTTCGGGCAGAGCTCCTCATTCCACACCTTGTTAAAGAGATGGTACAATGGGTGGATAAGCGCATTCATGCCATACTTAAGGAGCTCTGTGTGGATTCCATCCTCACCCGGGGCCTTGTTGTTTTTTAGCCTTTTTACAGCTGCCTCAATCTCCTCATGTGTTGGGGGGGTTTCGGCTATCCCAGATACCTGTGGGATATCTAGGTCGCCATGCTCATTGCCAACATCAAAAGGTGAGGAGGGGTCCGGTCGGTTTAGAATGAACTCAAAGTGTTCTCTCCATCTTCCTCTTACTAAGTCAGGGGCAGAGATCAGGTTTCCACTGCTATCATTAATTGAGTCAGCAGTCTTATTCTGACCTCTTCCTCCTAACATGCGGGTAATTTCAAAGAGAGTCTTCGAGTCATTCCTGGCCGCGGCAGTTTGTGCAAGCTGTATTTTGGCTTCGACATCACGTCGTCTGTCTTTGCGCACAGATTGCTTTACCAGGCGGTCTAGCTCTCTGTACGAATTTCTTAGGGCCTCCAGTATTGTAGGGGACTTTTCAGCATCTCTGAGTATTTTGACTTTTTGGCGATCTTGAATATATCCCCAGGACTCCATAGACATCCATGGTGGTTTGTTCCTCTCTTTGAACCCAATTTATTAGCTATAAATAATTCTGGCAAATCTGTGATCAATCAAATCACAAATAATTTAATTATTTACAATAACTGATAAAACTGATACAGACTTAATGACACCAACATAATCTAAATGATGTTGCAAACATTTTTTCTTAACTACTTAGCAATATTTTCTCCCAGATTCATAAAAGCAAACTGACCTTTGGACCTTTAAGACTTTAATTTTAAAGTGAACTATAACCACCTCTAACTATATTTTTATGGCACCCATGGAATTTAAAATCCAGAATTTCAAAATTCTACATTGATTACTAAGGTTACTACCGCAAGTATTTTTTCTGTGTAAATAGACATAGTGTTCATGGCACTGACAGTTCCTCTTTAGGACAGGTCGAGCAATGCCTTCTATTTTATTTATTTCTAATAATAAAAACCATTAACAAGAAATAATTTTAAAATATGAAAACAACTTTTTAACAGTTTATGATCACTAAAAATATTTTTAAATATAATTATAATTATCACTAAAAATAATTAATAAATAGTGTTAAATAAATAACATCAGTAAAAAATATTACCTAAGAGTAACCAGGCTTTTGAAATTATTTATTCTTGACTGTACATTGATTACAAGCAATTCGACATAGAAATACAATTACTTTAAATAAAATCAATATAAAGAGGGTGAGTTTATAGCGGAGGCTTAATTTCTACCTACTAACCCAACATGTACAAATTTTACTAGCATATTTTCTTACTAGAAGTAATGGAGTAATATGTATTGGAGAATTTCATGAAAATATACTTTATCTACACCATCAGGGCATATTCCACAAGTGGGGTAGCCAACAGACTAACTGTATACAATAAACATGCAAGTTGTCCTCTCCATACCAAGATGGGTGTCATACCTCATTGCTGAATTGAAGAAGTTAAATGTCTTATTCACAAATACAAAAGTAGTGTGGGATCCATAAAGAATATACCTCCAGTGAAACCTCTATCTATCGTTCCTCGAATAATTGTTTTCCCGTATTTGTCGTTATTTTTTACAGTTCCGAATTAGTTTCATACAAAACACGTAAAAATATATCGCATCCATCGTTTCTCTATATGATTTTATCGCATTGACCGTTTAAATTACACAAAAAAATCGTATATTTATATGTATAAAAACATTGGAGAGCGAGCGAGAAAGAAAGAACAGTTTGTTGATTCTGTCGGCTGTCTTTTATGATAGTACGTCAGTAGGTACAATAAAAAAGCAAAAAAGCAAGCTACTCTTCAAGGAATAAATATTAAATTACTCAACCCATATCTATTAACTTAATAAATATTTAAGATTACATACAGTATAAAGTATGATTTTGCTCTCCATGCAGCTTTCTTTATTTTGTTACTATATTTTTTTATTTCAACAAATTGATATATAACTTTAGAAACATGCATCATTTTTATAAAACCTATATACCTACTCGTATGTACCTACATATTAAACATTAAAATACATATTAATGTGATTTTTTCTATACCCTCGCATTCATTGTTTTCCCGCATCCATAGTTTATTTCAATAGGTCCCTTCAAAAACGATAGATAGAGGTTTCACTGTACTCACTATAAAAATATACTTTAATATAAAATTATAATGAATCCAAGGTACATTATACATACAGAACAACCCTGACTCGTGGTTACTGCTTCGTGGCAAAGTGTTAATACCAATGCAAACACATAATCGATGGATGTATAAAACATAAATCAAGGTTTCTCCTCGAGTATTATGTGATACACTTTACAACACATTACTGTATTCAAATATACACCAGATTTATACAAATTAGTCATACAATATATGTATGTGTCATACCATCCCACCAGTGGACAAACAAACTGCATGTAACAAACATGCACATTGTCCTCTCCGTGCTAAAAAAATATAAAACATTCAGGATGGATAGTGGGCGGGGAGTGGTTAATGGCCTTTTACAATACTATAGAGGAAATCATAATGAGATAAAACAAGTAATAGTATACACCAGTGCTCCGCAACCTTTTCTCATCTACGGCACACCGTCGCAAAAATTTACAATCTGTGGTCTCGAATATTAAAATATTTCTACCCCACTGCCGCAAAAATTTACAAAATTGTATATAAATTTGAATGTTTCAAAAGCTTTCTACAATGTAATTGGTATTTGTACTGACGATTGTTTATGTCAATACCGACGATTGTTTATGTCAATACCGGATACTAATCTCACGTGTTCATTTCTACCCCGCCCCCTTGCCAATTTTCAAAATAGTATAGGAATTTGAAATATTTTAAAAACTCCTCGGTTTTCTTAAAGAATATTTACTCGAATCATCCGGTAATATCCATCTGAATATCTAAATTATTAAATACATAATTGTTGCATGCGCTTTACCTATTGATGCTTAAATATTAATATATTTTTTTTCAATATTATTTGGTGTATTGTATAGATACAAATTTAAACTGTTTATAAATAGTGGTGTACCAACCTACCTATGTATTTGTTATATACTTGTGTTTTGTTATATTAATGCTTACTCGTATTCTTTTTTATATCACATCAATAATTGTGTGTATGAGTTTCTTAAATCAGGTATAAATTAAACACAAAAGTATAAATTGTATATATTTTGTAAATGGCAATTTGGCCGTAAATTGAAAAAAAAAAAATTGACAACAAAATGGCCGGCGGCACACGGGTTGCAGAGCACTGGTATACACAATACTATTGCAAAAATGTGCAAGAGAAAACATGTAAATATTTATTCTTCAAGAAGAAAATAAAAACACCCTCTATTCAAGATTCCATCCTAAACTAATTTCAGTAAGTATTAAAATGTAATAAGGTAGAGGTACTACAATCATTGTGTCTATCAAAAATATTTAGATAAGGAAATCGATACAGATATGATAATAAATTATCAAATATAACATTGTTCTCACTATTTTTTAAAATCAATAATATTAAAAATGGATTGATGATATTAATTTTATTCAATCTTTTATTGTACTTGTGTTAAATGCGCGGTTCGATTCCAGATGCTGGCAAAGCCCTTTCACGGCACAAGCTTTTAGCTTACTGTAAAAGGTGTATAAGGTTGGTTTTTGGTTTATAACAAAAACCCTGATACATTGGAAAAAAATGCTTGCAGCTGTTTATTGTAAATTATATAAATAAACAACATATAAAATGTTACAAGAGATGACTCAGTTATTACAGAGTACAGACTATAACTAGGGAAGGCTGCTCTCAGGAGAGAAATGGATAGTTTAGCATATGCAATTAATATTGATCATAGATGTTGAAGAGAACCTTTGAGGAGATATAGTTGTCCAATTCATATAAATAAAAAAAATTACGTTCACCTAATGATGAGTGGAAGAGCTCTTGAAAGCCGGCTCGCGATTAAAAAAGTCAATGTGGAAGTATTGAATATATGAGTTTTATTTTTATTAACTCAACATGAACTGCCATCAAATACCGCCAGTCGACAATATTATTGACAGAATAAAATATATAAAAAATTAACAGTTTCCAAGTGGTAATTAGCTTTTTTAAGAATCTTATAACATGATAATATTCATATTGTTTTCAAGCCGTGTCTAGGTTCTTATCAAAACTAAATAAACTCCAGGCAATCTATCAATTAGCTAATACCATCGAGAAAAGTATGCTAGCATTGGTTAGGATACAAATCCTGAACTTTTCAATAGAAAACTCAAGACTCTACCAATAGGACATCAACCTTCTCACAAGATTGATCAGTTCGCTAGAAGAAATATTTAAATAATTATGATTATCATCAAATCAAAAGGTTTTTTTTATAAAGAACACCGAATCTTATATCCCTATCTAAAAAAATTTAAATATTTTTTTTCAACCTCTGCATAATAACAATAATTATGAAATGAAGTCTATATGGTGACGTCAAGAATATTAAAAAAGTTAATTTAACTTTATAATAATAGTGAGAACAGGTTTCTACGTAAGCTATGATTACATTATATGTATAACGTACATACAATAGATGATGTAACTAATATACAGTTAGTTGCATAATTATTTTATAATTATGCAACTAATTAACAATCGCATCATTATCCTGTGGAGTCCCCAGTAAAGAATAGGTCTCCTTCTCTTTTCTGTTTGTTTTCGAGAACCCTGTAAGAGGCAAGTATTCGTAAAAGATCATATTTAGGACTTTTAACATCTTCAGTTGAGCGGTGAGGTATGCCACCTACCCTGAATGACTTAACTTGAATTGGCATGAAGAAGACGGCTTGCATGTTTTTTATGTGCAGTTGGTCTGCTGGCCACCCCACGTGTGGGAAATGCCTTAATGATAGGAATAAATTAATTAACAATTTTTTTTTAATATTGATGTATGGGATATGGATATTGAAATTTGAGGCAATCGGCAGCCTTGGTCGCAGACTTTCAATCAAGAGACCTGGGTTCAATTCACCAGCTGTCAACTTGTCTCACAACGCTATCTCAAGCTTACTATGTGAGTGTCTGGAGTGAATTTGGATTTATTCAAATCCAGATTTATAAAGGAAAATATTTAATTTAAATCAAAACACTGTTTTATTCCACTATGAGATGTTTAATTATTATAACGTTTTCAACTACAATGTAGCCATCATCAGTAATAACACAATACGTTATAATAATTAAACAATCTCATAGTGGAATAAAACAGTGTTTTGATTTAAATTAAATATTTTCCTTTAAAATGCATTTCCACAAAGTTACACTTGAAAATATAGAATTTCCAGATTTATCTTCATTATCATCGTAAAAAAATTAAAACTCCACTGACAATATTGAGGAACCAAATACGTGTATACCAAAATGGTTTGCTAGCAAACTGTACCATTACGGTATTGCTTTGCTTGCCCTAAAGGTGGTAATTGTCTGCACATTCAAAGATGAAATAAGGAATTATTCTACTCATCACAAAGAGAACAACCAAAGACATGCTAAATGTCACAATATTCATAAAATGCAGAAAACATGACAAATATGAAATGCGAATACAATGCAGAGACAAAATTACAAGATAAAACATATTTAATGATAATTTATGGAACAAGGCCCCAATTTTGAATAATTAATAAGACCGACTACATACTGAACATGTAATTAAATTAATTAATTAAATATTTCTTTATTCAATCAATATCATACAAACGTTGAAACAATATATCACCAATTATCTTCAATTAAGTTGCAGCAGCCTCACTAGGTTGCCCTGTATCGAGGTGTATGTATTTCAAGATTTTAAACTATTTTTAATGGTTGGTAGATATATACAATAGGGAACTTGCACTCGAGAGGAATATTTTGTGAAATGCATTAATTAGGTAGAAAAAAGGTTATATATCGATTATATTTTGATTAAAACTCAAAAATAAATATTTTTCATTTATTATTTTAATAAATAAAATCACGATTTTTCGCCCGCTGTTTGAACGCCTTGTCGATGGTTATTGCATTTGTGACGTCACATGTCCTGAGTGATGTTTTGTTGTTTATCGTAATGTATGGGATTAACAATCGCTTGGTATTTGAGTCCGGTTTTTAACATTTTGGAAGGAGGTAAATATTACAAAAAGTTTCCAAAAAGATCATACAAATATTGTGTAGTCCAAGATGTACAAATATACCTAACTTATACGACACCGAATAAATTATTTCTACGCATGCCGATATTGTAAGCCTCTTACTGTACTGTAAGTTCAGCGACTTCTTTGCAGCTTTCCATATCTATCACCCAATGACAAAACAAACAAAATCATTCACAGTATCAATATTGTTATAAATTATGAACATATCTATCAAGTAGTGGATGCTTGTAGTGTCGACATTTGTTATTATATCCTTAAAATACGATATGATTTACAATAAAAATCTTTTGGTTTTGACACACTGGCTGGCAGAAACTCACTCGTTGTGGATATATTATTTGTAGATGATCGATGACTCAATTCAGCACAAGTTATAAAATTTAACTTCTGTGCTAATTTCAACCAACTTTGATTTTTTCCAATAACATTGGACAGATTTTTTTAGCAGGATGTTCGTTCACTCCGACCATGCACCCAGTACAGAAAAGTAATGGCGTATTTAGAACCTGTAATCACTAATCGAACCTAAAAATGATGGAAAATTGATAATAATTGCCATTGAATATTATGTAATTATTACACAATGTTGTATTGCACTTTACAAATTAGTAATAACATTATAAGACAAAGTTATAGCGCCTACTGGCGGGCTAAATTATGCATGATAAATATTCAATCGCCCCTTGAGAAAATCGTTTTTCGTCATTATAACTAAATAAAAAAAATAGGAACTGATGTATGTTTATACGTAAAAATTTAATCATATTGAAGTTTTTGGCAAAAAAAGCGTTCAAACCCAAACCACAACAGTAAATAACCTCGTCAAACCAATAGATATATACTACGAAATGTACTAAGCATCTGTAGACAGAGAGATCGAAGGGACATATGACGTCATCAAAATGGCGCGTTCGGATGTGGCGTTTTCGCGGAAGTTCAAAAATCGAAATTTCAAAATGCTATAAAACAGAAACTAAGCAACGTATCGAAAAAAAAATTACCGATATGTGTTACTGATTACTTTATTTATGATTTTGAAGAATAAAAAAAATATGTGCAAGTTCCCTATTACTTGATGGCATATGTAAGAGACATCTTTCTATACAATAGCAGTATCTACCATAAGTGGAAGACCTAATATATAACTTGTATAATATAAGAAAAGAGGAATTTCATCCTTTCACACTCTCTTTATTTCGGCTGTAAAACCATACATACATACAAACAATCACACCACTTCCCTCGCAGGGTAGGCAGAAAGGATTGAGCGCCACTTTATTCTATCCTTGCATACATCTTTCGCTTCCGTCACTGTCATACAATTCCTCATGCATGCTCTCCTGTTCAATGTGCTCAACAAGTGACCATCCTGTAGGATTTGATTTAAATGATCTTGCCATTCGATCCTCGGATGTCCACGTCTCCGAGCACCATTCCTCTCAGCCAAATAAATCTTCTTGGTCATTCTGTCCTCATTCATTCTTTCCATATGCCCAAACCATCGTAACTTATGTATTTACATTCATCCTTGTAATTACACTAACTTTCATTCCACACTCCTTTCATATGTCACTATTACGCACACAATCTCTCAGACTTTAACCACACATCCTTCTCAACGATCTCATTTCTACTGCCTTTATGCTACTTTCATCCTTCTTTAACCATGTCCCAGTCTCATTTGCATACATAAGTGTTGGCACTAAGATAGCAAAGTGCACCTACCTTTTAGCTGTAGTATATATGTTTCTATTTGCAATTATTGGTCGGATTGCACCACTTACCTTATTGCCAGCAACTTTTCTCCTTTCAATATCGCTTTCACACTTTCGATCTCTCAAATAAACTACCTAAGTACACATATTCATCAACTTGCTCTAACACTTCGTTGTCAATCATCACCTGGCATACTGTTCTCTCACTTCCTCTTTCAAATACCATGATTTTTGTATTTTTTGCATTCATTCTCAATCCATTAATCGCACAATTTTCATACACCTAGATCACTTTGTGTGTAAAATAACTGTAAAACCAGCAACCTTTTTATTTGTAAAAAACTACTGAACTGTAAGGCAACTGCTTCGGACTGCAAAATCCCACTTTACAAACCCAATTATATGATAAATGTGTTATTGGTCTACAAATATACAATAAAGCTAATATAAATTTGTGAGCAGAATAAACCAGGCAAGAATTGCCTTTAACAAAAAAACCTGAAATTTTGGAATCACCTAATATTGATTTAAGCGTGAGGAAGAATCTCACTAAAGCCTTTGTGTGGAGCATTTTGCTATATGGGTGCGAGACGTGGACCATCAGCAAGAGTGAAAGCGGACGGTTAGCGGCATTTGAAATGTGGTGCTATAGACGCATGCTGAAGATTCATTGGTCGGAACACATCGAAAACGAAGAAGTGTTAACCAGGGTTGGCGAAAAAAAGGCAACTCCTCAAAAGAATCTGCCAACAACGAGCTAACTGGATTGGCCACAACATCAGGCACCCAGGACTGCTCATCGCAATCGCAGAGGGTAGGACTGAAGGCACAAATGGCAGAGGCCGACCGAGAGACGCCTATATGGACCAACTGAAGAGGGACATGAACTGTGGATCATACATGGAGTTGAAGAGACTGGCTGAATAAGGAGGAGTGGAGAAGAAAGTCCAAACTCGTTGCAGACCAATCCAATGGATTGTAACTCATTATATATATATTTATATATATATAATATAAATTTATGATGTACTTCCATGACAGAATCAAATGTAAAATATGACAAATATTTTTAATATATTTTAGTTATATTATCAAGGATTATACCAATTATCAGTTTCTATGATTATGTAAAAAGTTGTTATATACGCAAACATCAATCAATTGCAATAAGATAAAATTTGATCCCTGAATGAACACATCACACATATAATCTTGGAGCACTTTTCTTCACTGACACAATAATCAAACTGAACGTTCCTTCACATATTTTCAAAATTAAAACATCTATTTATCACTTATATCATTGATTATGGTTTAAAGAGAGCACTTAAAATGTGTATCACTTTTTTCTGCATTGATTCCAATGTTGTGTGTAAGTCCAAGTACATATGACACCAACCTGTGACATAAAGTTATTTCGCAAAAATGGAACATACGCCAGAATGTTCGTACGCACATTAACAATCACAAAAAAACTACACATGGTTCAATCGATAAACAGGCTTTCAATAAAATTTGAAAGCGAAATTAATACAGAATGTTCAAATAATACAAAAAAATACTTTCACTCTGATAAATGCTGTCTCCATATTGTTAATTAGTTACTTAGTTCGTCCACATTATGGTCTGAATTATGTGAAAAAAATTATTAATCACTAAATATGTTAAAACAAAGCTCATATTGTACCACTGCGTGGATTTTGTTTTGGCTCTTCTGAGAAAAAATGTTTTTCGATTCATCCCCTTTATCCTTTCCAACACAGATATTCTCTTTCTCTCCTTTCCTTCAATTGTAAATACAGGCGAAAGAAAGAGATCATTGTAATTTTTAAAAAATCTGTATTCATTTCTATATCGTACTTTGGTAAGTGTGGACAGGGTTAACAATAATAAAACATTTTATAAAATGTTTTGAATTTGGTCAGTTCATAATTTGATTGAATATCAAATTAGACCATTCATTTCGCTTGCATATTTTATGACTGAAGCATGTTAAAACAATGTAAAAAGAGGTCTGAAAACATTTTCCACGTAACAAGTCTAGCATTTACAAGTCACACAATTTAATTTAAGTGACAGATTTAAATAAAATATGACGACAAACGCATATGAGATTATGTGTTCGTCGGTAGCCTGGATGTAGAGTCTCGGCCTCATGAACAAGGGGTCCAGAGTTCGATCCCAGGTGCCGGCAAACTCCCCTTTCACGACACAAGCTTTTAGTAGCTTACTGTGAAAGGTGTATAAGGTTGTATTTGGGTTTATAACAAAACCCAGATACATCTTTAAAAAAAAAAACTATTTTAGAAATCTCTAGGCGTTTTTTTTAAGTTGACTGTTTTATCAAATACCAACATATGTCTATACAGGCAATAAAAGTAATTCCTACAACATCAAGGTATTCCCACGAGTACGATAAGCCTCGAAACTAACTCCATGTGAACATAAATGTGTTATATCTGCTAAAAAAATAAGACATTCAGGATGAGTGGCATACTTCACAATTCAACAAAGATGTAAGTATACGAGCGAAAATAATATTGTATAAATGCTTGATATGTTTAAACAACTCAAAATAGGATAAATAAATCACAATACATTCTGCCAAATACAAAATGCAGATATATTTTCTGAAGTGATATTGTGTCACTTAAATAATACCGATAGTTAATTTTTAGATAGTTTAATTTCCCCATCCTATATTTCTTTCAAACACCTATGTCAAGAAATTAAATAAATTTGAAATGAGCATTTGACAAATACAACTAACTTTGTGTAAGTTGGTAAAAGACATGTGGTGCACTCAGCAAATTGGTCTCCTACTCCTTTCCTTAAGTTTTTGAAGCCCTCTTAAAGGCAGGTATTTGAAAATTAAAGATTATTTACATATTTAATTCAGCAATGAGGTTCACCACCCATCCTGAATGTCTTATTTTTTGTTGGGACGGAGACGACAGCTTATATGTTTGTTATAAACAGTTGATGTGCTGGTTACCTCATATATGGAAAATGCCGTGGAGGAATAGTAGGAAGAAATCGCACCTGAGTTAAAACTCGTCCTCTATATATTATTTTATTTAATATTGTAATATTTAGGTTAAAATTGCTTATTGTAAATAAACAGTAAAGAATAAATAAATTAATACCAAAAGCGACAAATTCGTTTGTAATTGCATTACTTTTTTCATTACGTATACATAATATGTCATTTTTTTTCATAATACGTTTCTCAGTTTATTTTTCCAATAAACATATTCTTCAATTCACTTCTCAAATAATGATTTTTTATGTCCAGACCATTTTGATTTTGCCCTCATTCAATTAAAACATTTTCGCTTTCATTTTTAACTCGCTCCCACTTTGGTATGAAAGTAATCTTGTTCCGGATATATTTATCCAAGTTTTGTAATGCAAAATATTCTTTATCTAATATCTCATCAATTAATGATTATATTGTTGTAGAGTGGACTTTTAAAATTATTAATCTAAAACTATCTGCATTTTAACATATTATATACTTTTACATATATAACGCCAGCTACAAAACATATGTGAACACAACTAATAAAAGTAAAACGCTTGCTCGAAAAATGGAGTGATATATACTTACACTGTTAGCAACATAACATGCTTCACTACTATAGTAGTGGTTTCCCTTGAACCTTGTCTCATCAAGGCAAGAATAGTTAGTATACACAAACAATCTAATAAGAGTTAATTCGCCTATAGCTCAAAAACATAAATATATTATTCCTATACTAAAATAACTACCTTCAAAGCCATGTTTTCATGTTTTAATTTACTTTCCTCCTCTCGACGTAGAACAAGCTCTGCAGCTGCTTTTTGTAGTTCCCCTCCCAAACCAGAATATGGAGCCTGAAACAAAAATAGGTGTATGAACATCATAACACATGATACAACAATGCATTTAAACACATCAAGCTTGAAATCAGTTATTCATTTTATTTACCTTTTCTACCTTGGGTGGTGGTGGTTGCTTAACAAGCTCTGCAGTTTGCTCCTTAAAAATAATCAAGTTAATTTTAAAACAAATATAAGTACACAATACTGATTATAAATATATATGACATATTCACAATATCAACATTACTAACTTGTTCGGTTTCCGTTCGTTCTGCTGCCGACTCGGGAAGTGCAAATACACATTTCAGTTTATAATTTATTACTTTGTCGGGGTTAACAGACTTCCACTAAAATGATAAAACACAAAACATAAATTTTATACTAAATACATGTTGTCATATCAATTTATATAGCTTAAATCATTAATATTTGGAACTCACAAACTCTTCGTTCGACATTTTAGTTGGTTCTGGCATTAGAACTGATTGAATCATGAATTTGTGTTTATTTTTCTCCGCTGGATTAAATGCAAAGGGTTGAAGTAAAACTGAAAAAATATACCAAAATCACATTAGCTTTTTCAACATCACAAGTATCCAAAATATGTCAATAACCAAGAATAAGATGTCAGTTAATGTACCTTGAATATCCACATAAGCTTTTCCAGTGAGACTTCCTGAATTTGGCCTTACACAGTATCTTTTGGGGGCAGTGGTTTTTAACTTGAAGTAAACCATTTGATCAGTGTTATTGGTCAACCTGATCCATGACACGACAGGAATGTTAAAGGGACCTATAAATTGCAGTTGATCACTACCTGTAAATAATTTACAACCAACAATAAGTCGGTAACTACTAAGTTTACCAAAAGAAAAAAAAAACAATTAAAGCAACTGAAAATCAACAAAACAGCTTTGAATTACACCAACGACATTAGTGTCAATGTCCATGGTCCACCGATGTTTGATCACCATATCCGTAGAACTAAACGAATTCAATACACTAGCTAATCGATATAATTTATATAAGAACCTCTTTTGACACTTAACAAATGCACACACACGACAAATATTTGGTAACATGTGAGAAAATATACAATATTATGGAGTAGAATAAATACTTCGATAAATAATTTACATTGACACTATTTCTGTTTCTTCAGTTGCGATGTCCAACAGAAATGTAATCCTTTACTTACCATCAAATTGTAAGTTATTATATGGGTTAATGGTCAACAAATCTTGCTCTGGTTTAATCATTATGACGATTTCGGAAAACTTGCACTTAGAAAATGGGGACGGCTCTAAAAAAGAAATGAACTAATTCAATACGCGCTATCGGCACACGCAAGTTGTTCTCCACGACCCGCAAAAATGCAAATGAAAGATCCCAGCAAAATCCATAGAAAAATATTATACATTACTATGAAATACAAGCCGCCACGAAATAAAAATTCATAGTAAAAATAATGCCATCTCTGTGACTTTTTCAAAAGTAGCATTTTTGTATTCGAATTTCATTGTTTTTTATGCAATTAAAAAGATTTGTAAAACAAAGCAATATAATTAGGATGGAGGAGGATCTGGATAATAATTAATGAATCCGAGATCTTAAAACTCAAAGAAATATTGCAAATTGGAATCTTTAAAATATTGATGAAATTTTAGTTATACAGTACATAGTTACAAAACTATCGACTATTTCAGAGTGTCAATTTACTATCTCTAAGAAAAACTGATATCAAATTGAATACCTATTATTACTTTCGAATGATTCAAACTATTTTTCTTAAGGGTTTTATTTATTTTTTTCATGAAGGTTTGTAGAGACATCTATGCCAGTATTCTCAAACTTACAAAGACATAGACAAATTTTGAATTTATATCGTCTATAATCATAATCAGTACTGTACCCTAGAGGGCTGGGAAACGTAAACATGTACGCTTGCGCACAACGCCAATGTAGTCTACAGGGTTGTGAAATTTACAAACCGTTTTATTAAAAATAAAATAAAAACGAGAAGATAACCGGACATATTTTCCTAAATCTTCTACAAATGGAAAAAATTTGAATCGCAAACAATCATAAAATAAATTTACCATTGCGTTAAAATAAGTGGAAATGATGTCATTTATTCATATTTCATATTCAAACATAAATAAAGAGATGTCACTTACTTTTTCGTTCCATGAAACTTGTGCCTGTTGGAAGTGCTGATTATTTATTTTACATCATTGCTCAGTTAAAAATAAAAATTTATACCAAAAACTCATAATAAAATTGTATAAACTAGTTGTTAAGTATACTTTGAATTTATATGTTTATTTTTTTCTACGTGGCTTCTTAGACTTTTCTTCTCAGTCCACTCCCGTTCACTCTTGGACGAAGGCCTCCTCAACTTCATTCCACGTAATTCGATGCTGCACCGCCTGCCATAGTGACCAGATTTTATTTTCAAAAACTACTAAATGGGGAAGTCAAAAACTACTAAATTCTTAAAATGATATAGGAATTTGAAGTATTTCAAGAACTCCTCGGTTTTCTTAAACAATATTTTATCACAGTACCTTTTTACCGGGTATTTGTACCGACTGTTGTTACTTTTCGGATACTTTCATACCGACTACTGAAAAAAGTTACTCGCTTGATTTTCTACCCCCCCGTCGCCGAATTTTCAAAATGGTATAGGAATTTGAAGTATTTCAAAAACTCCTCGGTTTTCTTCAACAATATTTTCTCGCAGTACCTTTTTCTACAATGTTCTCGGTACTTGTACCGACAATCAGTAATTTATCTACCAATTACCGACTGAATACAAAAACTACCAAAACTACTAAACATTCTTGCCAATGCCTCAAAAACTACCAAAAAAGTAGGAAACTACCAAATCTGGTCACACTGCCGCCTGCATCCAGTTAACCTCAGAGTGTTGAGTCAGTTGAGTGATACCATCCCTCCACCTCAGTGGGGTCTTCCTTTACTCATGGTTGCCGTTCTTGCTCTCCAAAATGTAAGACACTTTGGTCATTTTCATTTATCATCTTGCCCTCTAGCAACGTGTCCCCTCCATCTGCATTTAAGAGTTGTTACACGTTTTGCAGTATTTATTTATTTGGGTGAAATATAATACCTCTGTATTTATTCAATTCAATTTTAAAGTGATCAGACAGAGAAAATACAGAATAGTGTTTTGACTTCTGCCTTATTTTATTTTTTTTAATTAAATTATTTATTTATTAATTTTTTCCTTATATTGATCAAAATAGATACAATTTATAAAAAAAATACCTTCAATCAAATTAGATATAATTAAAATACAGCAAGTGTATCTCAAAGACGCGATCTTTTCCAAATAACCCAAAATTATTTACAAATTTAATATTTATTTTCCGATTTTTACTACTTTCTTTACTTTACTCACAAAACTTTATGGCATATCATTATGTGGTGTACTATCGTGGCTAACAAATTACCACTAACACAAAGTAAAACATCTACGTTTTGTTAATCATGAATAATTCACTATATCAGTGGTTCCCAAACTTTTAATTTCTCGTACCACACACGAAATTATAAATCAGTAGCGTACTACTAAACTAGAACTCGATGGTAAAGGATTTCGATCATCATCTTGAATCACTGCACAATTTAATGGCCATGGTTGCTTGCGTACCACCTTAATAATTGTCGCGTACCACTGGTGGTACGCGTACCATTGTTTGGGAAACACTGCACTATATAGTCTGTATATGATAAAGTATTTTATTTTTCCGATATTAAAATTCACGGTAATGTTCAACCCTATTTCATGCATAAAACGGAAATAGGCACTGCAGTGGTCAAAATTACTTGAGATTCGACGTCACCGTTTATAACTTCCACATAAACGGATAGAACAAAAAATAATTATATCGGTCTGTTGTATTGTTATGTAGGTACCAATTATCTTATATTTTTAGATACTCGTCCGTCTGTCGCCTTCCAATGCTTCTACTTCATTGTCGTATTATCGTTATTTAAATTTATGAATATTTAACATAGAGCCGTCAAAATATTAAGAAACTAAAAATTATTATATTTTCATCATTCTATCTATATTTTTTTACATATTCTTACCCTGCTGTAGTAAAAACCCATGTTCTATAGAACAGTATAAAAATCCCAAAAAGTGGCATATAGTAACAACTCTTCAACGTGCACTTAGGTAAAGAGAAACAACTTAGGGATATTATAATATTATAGTATATTATACTCCGGCACCAATATGTAGGGTATATACTAAATAGTTGCATTCCACATTTGTCATCCCACCAACAAATTTATACTCTTGTTACTACCTAACAGCGTTTATGATGTAATTAAGACCATAGACAAATTAATATTGACTAGAAACCCAAATGAAAAATTGGTGTAGTCCCAATTCAAAAGTTGGTCTAAAATAATTTTGTGTAAATCAGTCTAAGAAGCTACATTCTAAACTTGAAGAGCATCCATTGTTTCTTTTATAGTAGGGTCCTTTCATGACTTATTCTTCTTCTGTAGGTGCCCTATCAGGTCCCCCCATTGTTGGCGATCACTATGGCATAGGCTTTTCGGTCCTGCGCTGTCTGAAATAACTCCTCTCATTCCAGTCCAATCTCGTATATTGCGCAGCCACTATGTCTGCCTTCTGCCAGCCCCGCGACGTCCCTCTATCTTGCCTGTCATAATAAATGCAGAATGTGGTACTTTTCTCCACACATTTCATGACTTACGTCAGGTATATAATATGATGTGCAATACTTACATATAACTGGGAGGTAATCCATTAGCATCTTAATATAATGGAACAAAATAATCAGAAAACATAATCATCTTGTTTATCACGCAAGCTGTTTTCTGAGAAAATTAGTACTGCAGGGCTACTCTTGACAAAACTAAACACGATCTTTATCTAGTCTTGATCTTGATCATACAACGCACGAAGTGACTATTGGCCAAAAATACACGCACACGTAGCGCGGTGTTTTTGACCGTAGTCCCTAGAAGATTTACGTTGTTGCCTAGAACCAGCTTATGAATTCAATTTTATTAGCCAACTTCATATAAATGAACTTCCAAGAAACATTTGAAAATGGATAATAAATAATTCAAGCACTTTTTTCACGTTTCTTTATTATTTAGGCACTAGAATTAAATAACAAAATGATGCTAGAGGAGTTTCAATTATTACAATAAGTATACATAGAATTTAATAACTTCACGAGTTTCTATAAAATTGCTGAAAATTTATTTTAGTCAATTTATTCTCTTAAGTAGTATAATAATTTCATAGGTTTTATATTATTTCCTCATTTTTATTGTTAATTATAGAGGTTCGTGTAACATCATCATTTTTGTATGAAATTGTATATTTCCCAAACAATTATTGAAAGCAAAGAACAAGTATATTAGTTTATTTAACTATGGTAAATCATCATCAAATTCTAAAACTAAATTAAATAAAAAATATTTATTAATTTAGTTTTAGTTACAAATAAAAAAATACTTATAGTTTTTTTTTCTCCCCAAAGCACGAGATACGCTCAATTTTGGGGAGTAGGTAGTTGTATTAGGAAAAAAAATGTATTATTTTATTGTTCGATTATTGTAAATGACATTTATGTTTAATAAACTATTATTATTAGTGAAAACCATAGACATAAATACTATAAACAACTGTGTTACGTATATAAAATACATTGACACACTTACATTGAATGGTAATTTAATGAGATTTTTTAAATAAGATGATTATTTATTTATCTTATTCGTTTATTTTACACATCACAATGTATTGGCTACAAAAAATAAAAAGATTTTTTCATACTTTCAATACTGTATGCTATCGAAAAACTTTAAAACTTCTTCAAGTATTGCTACTATTGTAATTTCTTTGCAAGTAATTTATGCAAAATTAATGAAATAGAACACTTAATTTTTTTTACAAATAGAATACATACACCCTTAAAGCTGTTTGTAAAAAAAGTATTATAGTGAGTATCTTAATATTGTTTTAGGTATTTCACTTCCAGTATAAAATATATTTAGAAATATTTGTTTAATTTTTCACTTAGGGCCTGTCCGCACTGCAATATTTCATTGTGGAATTATTTTGACGCAGGAATAAATTCACTGTTCACATTAATTAATTACACATTGTCAACATATTATCACACATAATTTTGGTTAGCTGGAAGATATTGCCTCCAGGCAATAAATTCGTCAATTATTCACAATTTTTTAATCACTACAGTGTTATTATTATTATTAAAGTCGCATCGCATCACATTCAATTTGCATAAAATCACAGAATTTTTCCATGCCCGATTTTTTCATCGCCAGTGCGGCTACTTCTGTATAATCCAATGTGTTGCAGAACTGTGAGAAAAAAATTGCTTGATGAAATATCGCAGTACAGACAAGCTCTTATTGTTTTAAGCTTAATTTGTTTTGGTGAACAAAAATAATTCCAATGACAAGATATCAGACTTTGAGCCAATAACATTCAACTAGAGAATTAAAAGAAATTATAATAAAAAAAAATCTTTCAGAGATAATAAATGGCTGAACACTTATTTTATTAAATGCATGAATTTCTTAAAATTAGTTTAAAGGAGTGTAAGAACAATTTTCCGTTCTCTCTGCCTACCCCTCCTGGGACATGGCGTGAGGGTATAGTAGTTAGAACAATCATATATAAAAAATTGCTTAATAAATTATTTTCAATAAACATATTTAATTCTTGATAATAGCCTACCTCCTAATAAGCCAATAAAATAATATCACATCTGATGCATCAAATTAATATTTTTAAATAATATGATTAAATAGTATTAGATTTTCAACAGACATACTGCAATCACATATTTTTTAACACAAATCCCTTAGAGGGTAGGCAGAGAGAGTACTGGGTGTTTCCAATGCTTACGAATTGGCTTTGGCTGGTTTATGCAGTTTGTCTGTTGAAATTCTAATACATATAAAAACGAACATAGGTAAAAGTTCCAGGTAAAATGCGAAAGAAATACCTCCTCATATATATGTATATGGTGATTGTGAAAAGGTGTTTTCGCAGAGCATATTATATATATTTAAAGTATCGTTTTTGGGTACTCTACGTACAGCAGCCTTGAGACCAACTAAAAAGCCTTTTTCAAGGCTACTGTACGTAGAATACGCAAACACATATATATATATATACAGAAAAGTTCGTAACTATTGCTGTATAACAAGCTAATAAGAAATCACCCTTTTTGACTACTTAATCTCTGATTTTCTGCATGTTAATATACCTCTTAATTTCAACAATTCAAATACCTATTAGTAATAAAAAAAATGTTTTACTACTATAGCCAAAGTACCAATATTTTGATATGATTCAATATAATACAGATAGTAACTTGGAATCATTGTACATGTGTGCATATTCCTGCAAACAAATAAACTGTTAAGTTTAATTTATCCACCAACGGCTCTTGGTGTAAGATTATTGTAATAAAAACTTAAATTAAACAAAATATACAATAACTCCACTAGTGATGAACCAGTGGAATTACTATAAATTTTGTTTCATTTTAATTTCTTATCATGACAGCATTCTTTACAATAGCCTATTTTTATACCCTTTTTTATACATACATATTTTAAGTAATAATACACAATATATTTATAAAGTGTTATACTTCATAGGAAACATTTCAATTAGTTATTTACTCTGAAGGCACCAATATACTTAATAATACATCTAAACATTTAGCAACAATTAATATCCGTAAGGCAATATCAGGTACACACCTAAACTACAAAAATTACGCATCACAATATGTAATATTTGACTGGACTTTTGACACAATTTTCATGAAATCAAACGGTTAGCAATATATATGAGAAATAAAATAAAACTGATCCAAGATAAAATTCTACACATATTAATGAACAGTCTGGAGTCACCTATTAATGATTTTAAATGCAGTTTACTGACTAAAAATACTATCAATCTACCAAAATGTTATTGTTAAATCAATAAATACAATTATTTAATAGACTTTACATATATATGTATCCATTATATAAAAACAAAATGAGCATCTAGTAAATTGTCACTAAAAATTAAATAACAAGAAATAATGGCTTATAATATATTATCCAGTGAAAAATAAACACTGACTATTATAAATTGACTAGTTTTTTATTCATAGATTTCTAATGATTTACTTATTAACGCTGCTTATACAAAAATATATGTAATGGACTTGTGAAATTTTCTATGTAAGTTAAATTTCATAAAACTTAAAACTATCTGTGTTTGTCATAAAATGTACCTACTTACAGAAAACTATCCTTGATAATACAATTCTATGAACAATTCAGTAACACAGCCAGGTTTCAAATCTGGAATATAAGGGCCAGTATTGTTACATTTCACTATTGAGACCAGTAATGTTAAACATGACTGAATAAAAGTTAACTGGAACAACGATAGTTACTTATATGTCTACAGGAATAATGTTTCGAAAACTCTGGTAATAAGGGCCAGTATAGTTCCATTACACTACTAAGACCAGTAATGTTTGAGACATGACTAAATATATTAGCTGGAACGCTAACACCTGACTAACGGCAAGGCGATATATGTATCTGCATACTGGGACCCGAAAAATCAAGTCAAATGGCAAGGTGATATGTGAACCTGCATACTAAAGTGGCAAGGTCTGACATCCAGACCCAAAAAAGTCAAATCAATCATAATTGTACATTATTTATCTTAAATTATTGTTTACCCAAACATCACAGGCACATAAAACAAAATATATAAGATCTCCCGTACCCGTACACATATTGTTTACTCTGGTAAGTTTCTAAGAAATTCACCATCAAGATAAATTATGGTGATTGATATATCATCACGGTATCTACGCGCCGTGGTTGGAGTCATTGAAAACAACTTGGCCAATTTACTATTACTAATGATACCTGAATCAGTGCTGCCAAATGCATGTCTTATAACATGAGTGGCTGCATTTCTATCAGCTGGTTTATTTTCAAGACTTTCTTGTCGTTTTTCTAATACATTCATAACATCTCCTAAGCTGATATTTTTGTTAGAAAACTGAACAGGAGTAAATGCAGCTTTACCCAACATGTGTTCGCCAACTAATGTTACTACCTCTTGTGGAGTTAATACATCCCACAGGCCATCTGTAGCAAGTACTATGAACTTATCTCTAGGTGTCAACTTGTATGTGAACACTTCAGGAACTGCTGTTAAATATGGTGGAGTTAAATATGTCTGGGGAATAATATTGCCCATTACTGGTACTGCTATTTTCTCCAGCTCTTCACGATTCCATTTGTATCGAAAATCACCAAACGCCCTCAATGGTGATAGTTGGCCAAGTAATCTATTGCACCGAATAACTTTTTCATTTACATGCATTTCATTCAAACGCTGTACTTCATGAGTATTTTCAAATGAGTGTGGAGTGCATAACCTTTTTCCAATCCAGTCATTCTCTGATACAGAACCTAGGGCAGCGCAACAATCCCCAGTATTGATAATGTGAATGTGTTGGCCGTCAATATACGCCACGCAGGCTACAGACCCAGACATAGCTATGTCTAGTAAACGTAGATCTACTTTCTTTTTAATTTCATAATTTTCCAGCAGTTCTTTGGAAATATCATTGTCGTAACACTCAAAGGCGAATTGTATTACTTTATCCAAGCTGCGATTATTATCTTGTGTATATGAAACCAATGCTTCTAAATATTTATTGAAACTTTTTACATAGATTTGTTGCAAATCCTGTACAAATTGCACCTATAAACGAAAGAAATATTAATAGTTAGTATCTGTTTAATTAAAATAAATTAAATTTAACTGTTTCATCGAAGTGACTATGATTTAAATCACACGAGAGTTTGATTTGTCTTTTTTCTATGCAAAATTGAAATCAATGTTGCTTACTTATAATGAAACGACTTATTTTGTACAGATTATAAAATTGTTAAAATTCATGTTTAACATGGTCAACCAAATGGAATTTTGTAACAAATTAAATTCATTTAACTGAAAGATCTGTTTTTTGTAAAGATAAAGTCTTCTCGTCTTATTAATAAATGTAGATCAAATCAGAGAAGTGTTCAATTACTAATCAGATAAATGTATTTTGATCTGGTTTGTCGTTGATCACTTGCCCACCTGAAAAAGCTACATAGTTTCTATTAGTTTATATACTACTGTGATACATTTTATAAGTGAGGCAGTCAATGGAATGATTGCATACAACAAGTCTCTTTGCCATCAAAAAGTAAGATATTCAAGATGTAATAAACACTTCACCACCGAATCAAAAAAACTATGAAAATCTTTTCCAAAAAAAGAGATCTTTTCTACTATTAATGTTGTACACACTCTAGATATTATACTGAATTTAGATAAGCAACCAACAAAATCTGTATAGTATTATATTTTGAAACAATCAATGTAATAAAAAAAAAGTTAAGGACATTCGCAGCAAACAAAAAATATTTACAATACTTTATATTGAAAAGTAAACAACTAGAGGAAGAAGATAATCGAGTTAGACTAGAACAGAGATAAAATATCACTACATAGTGATAGTCTCGCCACTGCACATCATCTCATTTTTTCTATTTTGTTTTGTAATTTCTCTAGTAAAATCATGATGTGCAAAAAGAATAAATCACTTGGCATACATGAAATACAAATACTCATATGTTTTTAAAGAGTAGGGTAGTTCCAAGCTTACACTTTCTGAAATAAAAATGTTCATAAAATATTCGCAGCAAATATATAATAGTAATTGGACATATAACCTTAGCTTTCTTAGGATCAAAGTATTCAATTAATGGCGAACGTTCGTTTGAAGACATGTAGATATTTAGAGCTTCTTCAGGGAGAAGAGATGCTGCAACATATTGAAATAATCTTTTGGACGTTACATTGGCACATGATCGGCCACCATGTCCATCAAAAACTCCAAAAAGATAACCTGTAATACAATATATTGTGAAAGTTACATACTATGTATCAAGCAGCATTTTAATAATTGTGTATATTTTGTACAGAAATTCACAGTTTATTAAAAGTGTCACTTTACTCCAATACTTACCTGATGTTTGTGTGCACTTTACTTCAGATGTATAATCTTCAATAGGACAATTGGCTGCAACTTGATTTGTGTCATAGGCTTTGACTGGTCCATGGGATAAATCTGCACTGAACTCATTTTCACGAAGAATATCTGTTACCTTAGAATAAAAAAAATAATACTAAATAAAATACGAACGGGAAACAGGTTCTTATAGCCAATGCATTTAAATTTCACTATTATAGATGTGAAAGGTTATAGATTCTGTAACTTACGATCCAAATCTTGGTATAAAAATATGTTCCTAATAAATTAAATTTAACCATAAGTAATTATTGTAAAACAATGTCATACCTCTTGCGGTGATAGAATTAATCTATTTGCTGGCGAGACATGGAAATATCTTGAATCTGGCCTTCTTATTTGAGTTACTTCGAAATTTAACCTTGTGATACTTGAAAATAATCTCGAATTTTTATAAATACCGCTTAAAATCTTTTTACATACCACCATATTGGAATATTTATAAATGGATCGCTTGTTTTAAATTAAGAACAAGTTTAAAAATTATTAGAATATCTTGAGGTTAAGAGTTTACATCCACAAATATTTTTTATATAAAACACGCCTTATCCTTAACTACTTAATTCAAATTTGAAATGAGATATTGTCTCACAAAAATTGAACTACCCAACTAACTAAATATTTACACTTAAAACTTTTCAGATATATATTTTACCGAAGAAGTATTTTAGAAACGTAAATTTAGAATACACAGTACGAGGATGTACCTACTTTAGTAGGTATAATATATTTTACTATTACTATTCTATGGATGAATCGTTTTCAGATAAATTTGATCAATGAGAAGCGAAGACATTCTACGTCAAAATTAAGACTATGGTATTGGTATAGTGTTGCCAGCTCGGATTTCAAATAAGACGATGAGAAGCGAAGACATTCTACGCATGGATGTATGTAGGTAGGGGATGGAACGTTTATAGTAATTTGTATGAATGACAGCGAAGCCAAAAAGTGAGGAAGGGAAATCGACGGTGGCCATTTTGTAGGAAATACTTTATTTAACATTTGTATGGGCAATGTATGGAAATTATTCACACAGTATCAGAAAACATTATATTTACTTCTTAAAATAATTACAATGCCACATAACTTAATGTTTTCATATATTTGATGAAATAGGGAATAGGATGAGTAAATAAAATGGAGTCATTTCTAAATCATTCAGTATTTATTTTTAAACTTTGTTTTCATATACACACAATATGGAGAGAATGAATGACAATTGAAGGATATATCTAAATGAATAATATAAAACACACGAACTTGCAAATGAGCGGGAAACTCAGGATATTTCGTAAGAATGACGTTTTTCTCCAACCTCGCAGAAAAACGAGATGTTTTTGAACACAAAACACTACGTTTACTTGGTGTCAAATATTGGATAATGTCCAGTTTCTCCTTTCTGGATCCTTTGGAAAACTACAAAAAATGATTTTGTTTATAAACATGCGATAATATCATGAACCTGATCAGATTTGTATGCATGAAACATTTCATTCTAACGGGTAAACAAACCAAATATCAGATTGTAGGTTCTTTGTATTGTCAGATGACAGAATGGAAAACAAGTTACATGTGTAGATATAGGAGAATAAGGACAGATAATTATATAGAACGTTTATAACATTATTATGATCATTTATAAGTATACGAATTATAATATAAACGACTTTAAAATTGCAATATATTAAGATAAAAACTACAATACAAAACAACTTACCGAAAATATGACAATCCTGTTTCCTGCGAAAGTTGGATTGGATTTATAACCACAACCATTTATAGCGCACATCACCATGTTAATCATAAGATGATTCCTATTCTTCTAGATATAAAAACAAAAACCGATATGAAAAATTCAACTGATGTGCAAAAACTTGAAACATTTTTAAAACAACTAAACATACAAGGGTTGGTTCATAGGAGCATAAATGTCACTCGGCGTCGTTTGACCTGAACGACCATGAAGTTGCAGTGAGTGGTGAATGTAATCCGGATAATCGTGAATAACTTAGAGCGTTTTATGACCCAATGTTATCGTAATGGCGCCATTATTTTTTACGTCTTTTTATTATTTTTTTTATTGCTTTTATAACTTATAAAAAAATTTTTTTTTGGATTTACTTTTTGTTATAATTTCTTAAATTCGCCGACGTGTAAAAGACGTAAATTATGAATATATTTAAATAATTAATATTTTTATTATTATTTGACTGGCGCCTTTTAATAGTAGCTATCAAGTACTTTTGTGTTTCTTTTAAATGATAAAAATATTTTTGTCTCTAACGAAGGAATAAATTATTTTAATAGGTATCTTTAAAATTAACAGTTAAAGTAATAACTACTTGATTAGTTTATAACTAATTGCTTTATACTTTTTTTTTTTAATTATTCCATTATCTAACTTTCTGAGCTTGTATACTTCCCAAATACTTGTTACAAGTTTATATCCTAAATTTATCCAAACGAATTCACTGAATCAGCGTCAGAAATTATAAATGACAATTACGCAGAAATCGAGTATATTTTCTGAGACTATAATTCTTATTTTGTTACACATTTTGAAAACATAGTAACATACAGTACATGAACACTATGAATGCGTTCTGGCATTGTATAGGTACTTTCAAAATATGCGTCGTCGACTGATCACTCGGTGACTGTCTGAACGCAGCCCAAATGCGACGAACCGAACAAAATTTATTTCTTACAAAATGGTCGTCATTCCCCTCCCCGCGCAGCTACAAAATGTTTACCAAAGTGTCTGTCCATTACTCTATTTAGGTCCATGATTCTACGTCAAAATTAAGACTATGGTATTGGTATAGTGTTGCCAGCTCGGATTTCAAATAAGACGTCCTTGTATCCAATTTTGTACAAAATAGCATGTCTAAAGTAGCATTCACATTGCTTCACTTTGGATGATCATCCAGAGTGTCAGGGTCAAACATGTTCATCGAAAGTGAACACGTCTGTTCACATTTGTTCATCCTATGCTTTCACTGCCATGTCTACACTCTCACTTATGTTGTATGTAGTTGGACGTATTTTCGTATAAAAATAATTAAACACATTCAAAAATGAAAAATTACACTTAAAATAAATTAATAAAGCTCTCGACTGCATAATAATTTTGTACATGATTCTGACATTCAATACAAATTCATAGAGAATAAAACAAATAATAAGATGAAACTTGTTTATGGTCGTTTCAGTGAAAGGTCCTTTCATCGAAATTATGACGAGTGGTAATCTCTTTCCTCCGTCATCGCTAGTGATCACTATTGATGAAACGCCTGTTCACACTTGTTCATCTTGGAGGATCATCCGGAGTGATCACTGAAAGTGAACGTATGTGAACGACCCTTAATAACATAAAATTTTGTCGATTACAAAAACCTTTTGAAGTTGATTGTGGATTTTCAATAAAATATCTGTTTTTGTCAACTTTTATACATATGTACGTAGAATTTGTTGTTTACAACAATACTACCTGCATCTTCTTCTTAAAAGAATACAAATTCATAGAGAATAAAACAAATAATAAGATAAAACTTGTTTATGGTCGTTTCAGTGAAAGGACCTTTCATCAAAATTATGACGAGTGGTAATCTCTTTCCTCCGTCATCGCTAGTGATCACTATTGATGAAACGCCCGTTCACACCTATTCATCTTGGAGGATCATCCGGAGTGATCACCGAAAGTGAACAAATGTGAACGACCCTTAAGTCGAAATAAATAAAACAATAAGGTGTTTTATTCTACTGATTTATTTGACGAAAGAGACGTCTTTCGTCTTATTAGGACACTGTCAATCGGGACATTGTAAATCAGGACATTGTCCTGATAATAAATTATCAAATGAGAAATAGGGAACTTGCACTCGAGAGGAATATTTTGTGAAATGCATTAATTAGGTAGAAAAAAGGTTATATATCGATTATATTTTGATTAAAACTCAAAAATAAATATTTTTCATTTATTATTTTAATAAATAAAATCACGATTTTTCGCCCGCTGTTTGAACGCCTTGTCGATGGTTATTGCATTTGTGACGTCACATGTCCTGAGTGATGTTTTGTTGTTTATCGTAATGTATGGGATTAACAATCGCTTGGTATTTGAGTCCGGTTTTTAACATTTTGGAAGGAGGTAAATATTACAAAAAGTTTCCAAAAAGATCATACAAATATTTTGTAGTCCAAGATGTACAAATATACCTAACTTATACGACACCGAATAAATTATTTCTACGCATGCCGATATTGTAAGCCTCTTACTGTACTGTAAGTTCAGCGACTTCTTTGCAGCTTTCCATATCTATCGCCCAATGACAAAACAAACAAAATCATTCACAGTATCAATATTGTTATAAATGAACATATCTATCAAGTAGTGGATGCTTGTAGTGTCGACATTTGTTATTATATCCTTAAAATACGATATGATTTACAATAAAAATCTTTTGGTTTTGACACACTGGCTGGCAGAAACTCACTCGCTGTGGATATATTATTTGTAGATGATCGATGACTCAATTCAGCACAAGTTATAAAATTTAACTTCTGTGCTAATTTCAACCAACTTTGATTTTTTCCAATAACATTGGACAGATTTTTTTAGCAGGATGTTCGTTCACTCCGACCATGCACCCAGTACAGAAAAGTAATGGCGTATTTAGAACCTGTAATCACTAATCGAACCTAAAAATGATGGAAAATTGATAATAATTGCCATTGAATATTGTGTAATTATTACACAATGTTGTATTGCACTTTACAAATTAGTAATAACATTATAAGACAAAGTTATATAGCGGGCTAAATTATGCATGATAAATATTCAATCGCCCCTTGAGAAAATCGTTTTTCGTCATTATAACTAAATAAAAAAATAGGAACTGATGTATGTTTATACGTAAAAATTTAATCATATTGAAGTTTTTGGCAAAAAAAGCGTTCAAACCCAAACCACAACAGTAAATAACCTCGTCAAACCAATAGATATATACTACGAAATGTACTAAGCATCAGCTGTAGACAGAGAGATCGAAGGGACATATGACGTCATCAAAATGGCGCGTTCGGATGTGGCGTTTTCGCGGAAGTTCAAAAATCGAAATTTCAAAATGCTATAAAACAGAAACTAAGCAACGTATCGAAAAAAAAATTACCGATATGTGTTACTGATTACTTTATTTATGATTTTGATGAATAAAAAAAATATGTGCAAGTTCCCTATTCTTAAATAATAAATAATTAAATGAAAAATTTAGAAAAAAAATCTAAAGGTAATATATTTTTTTAAATCGATAATACTATGGAACCTCTCATAACGAGTAATTCGCATAACGAGCAAAAAAATGTGAAAAACTTGCTCCCATAACGAGCGATATTTCGCATAACGAGTTACATACAAAGGGTAGGTAAGTAAGTCCCTTTTTCACGACATTCACTTGTGAACTTCCACGCCAGTACATCAGTCTGTGTTTAGCACTCGCTCCGTTAGATCCTTAGCTTCGCATGTGATCACCCATTCTTCCAAAATTTGTATTGATATTATTAGTATTTTTTTTATGTGCAAAGTATTATAATCCGTTCAAAATTATCCCCGACGAAAAAAACACACGAAGACAGCCAGAATAGAATAAAAATAACTGATGAAATGAAACGTAAAATCATTGAAAAGCGAGAACAAGGTGTGAGCGTGGCATATCTAGCGCGCACATACTATCGGTCAACATCAACGATCTGCACTATAGACCATTAAAGGATGACGTCACAGAAAAATCATTGAGGGGCATCAGGCATCCCAACACAACAGACGATTACGGTGTAATATTAGGTGGAATGCCTAAAGAATACCTAATAATCAAAAAAACTGTCGGTGTCGATTTTGTTACCTATTATTTTGTCGTCTGACTTTCTTTTTTCTCTCTTATGGCATAACATCCTACAAGGATGATTTGCGCAATCTGACTGTTTGCCCCCCAAGCAAAAGCAAATCCATAGACAAGACCACGTGACCTTTAATGGTCTATTCTCAAGATAAAATTAAGAAGATGTATGCTTCAAAGGGAGTGTCAAGAATGTCTACGAAACGGTTAGGTTTACGATTTTCTAGTTAAAAATGGTTAATTATTTGTTATAAATTCAAATTTCTGTTTAAGTATGTTTTTTTCCTAATCTAAATTGTATTACAAGTTGTTACACTCTTGTATAAGTAATTTTTGAATAAACGCTAATAAAAAAAAATCATTAAGTACTCCAAGAATACTTATTCTTTCGGCGTGGAACGCATTATTGTATTTTACATTGATTTCTATAGAAAAAATGTTTCGCATAACGAGTAAGAGTCTAGAACGAATTAAACTCGTTATGAGAGGTTCCACTGTATATTAAAAACTAAAAAAATCGATAAAACAATTAACACATAGAAAATAATTCTACGTGTGTACCTGACATGGCATTTTAAGAAGAAGGAAACATAATAAATTATTGAATATCATGTTCTCATTTTCTGTGATGTTGAGGTGAATGACTATACTATCTTCGCAAATATCTGTTTCGGTGCGTGAAATATTTTCTATTGGCTACATCCATTTAAATCCACTCGTTTACGAGTGATCAGGATGTTGGTGCATCACGCATCATGGTATATCTTTGACTTCACACCCTAAATTAAAGAGAATATTATATGTAATACCCACGGATTAGATATACGCCCACGGATTCAATTTTCAATTATGGTTGTTAGTATTTGACAGCTGTTGAAAGCATTGAAAATTGACAAAATGATATTTTTCCGTAAA
Organism: Athripsodes cinereus; assembly: GCA_947579605.1. NCBI lineage: Eukaryota > Metazoa > Arthropoda > Insecta > Trichoptera > Leptoceridae > Athripsodes > Athripsodes cinereus. The sequence continues at coordinate 12,963,811 of OX388329.1, forward strand.
CCACTTTTTATTTTTTTGACGATTCTAAAAATATTTGACTGATGCTACTAGGGTTGCCACCCGTACTTTATTATAAAGTATTGTACGTTATTTCAGGTAATCGTACTTTATACTTTATGAGAAAAATAAAGTACCCGAAAATTCTTTATTTCGCATGATTTGTTTGCTTTGGGAATTTGAAAAGTTAAGTCACAAGAATTTTTTCGTCAAACGAAATTTGTCAATTTGTGCTGACTAAATCGATGTCGCCACTCGCCAGCGCCACATCATAACACTTGTTTTAATCATAGACTTTAATACTAGTATTAAAGTAACGGCCTCGTGAACAAGGGGTCCGTGGTTCCAGAACCCAGATATACCTATCTTTTTTAAAAAAAAAGAAAAAAAAGCGGTTTGAGTGCATTACGAGCGCTCTCTGGCAAAAAAAGTTGTAATAATCAATTTTATACAAATTTAGTGGAAAAACTCTCAAAACTTGTTGACCCTTGCGAACATTTGGATTTGATAAAATAAAAAATCTTATATTTATTACCAATATTAGTTTTTGCTTAATAAAACTAAATAGCTGACATACCTGATTTATTTAGGTACTCTTTGTTATATCAAAATACAAATTATTTGTAAAGTATAATTATATTTTTTTTATTCATCTCATCAAGCAAATAAATACTGGATTTTAGTAAACATCTTTTAATAAACAAAATATCGAGTTCCTGTGATGATTTTTGGTTTCGAAATATGAGAAATTTTATCAAGAAAAATATTTTTAAAATTGGTCAATACCTATCCATGGAAAAAAACAAAAAAAGCAGTTTATTACACTAATATTTTTAATAACTATCTAACTTTTAGTTAAATTAAAAAAAAAAGTGTGTATGAAAAATCGTAGGATTCTCGTGCATTGTCTGCCAAACACACCCCCGATTTCGATTTTTAGAAATATGCTTTTTTATAAACGAATACTATGAAGCTATAATATTTTTTTTGTTAAGTTAATGTTGGTAATATAATTATATTTGTTTACATAAGAGTATTTTATCACATCAAAATGTTTGCAGCGTCAACAAGTTTTGAAAGTTTTTCTGCCAAACTTGTTGAAAATTGAATATTTTACCGTTTTTGTTAAAGAGCCTCTTTAAGAATACGATTATAAGTTTTATAGATTTATGCTATAGTAAATCGTGGGCAAAATACTCTACATACACCTAGTGTTGTGGAATTCTCAAGAAATAATTTTTCGAGAAATTTACCGAGAAATTTCTCGGTAAATTTCTCGAAGTAGAGAATTTTCGGAGATTTTTATTTATTTTTTATTTAACAATATAATAATAATTTCTTTATTAAATCAATCACAATAACAATGTACAAATGTTAAGACAATTTATCACCAATATGGCAATAATTAATTATGGAAACAAAAAATGTTAGGTACCTACATAGAAAAAAGTGATAATAACTTATGAAAAATCTTGATGTTTGACACCCCATGCCCATATTTAAGTTAAAAAAAATTGCAGGTACGTAGGTACATGGAAAAAGTGTTAATAACCTCTTATTTGGGCCTTAATCAGCCCCACAAATTTTTGGATCAATCAGGTTGGCTGCGAAGTATACCTACTGGTCGAAAGGTCATAACACCACTAAGAAAAATTACGGAGAGAAATTTCTCTTCCATCAGAGGAGAAATTCTCGGAAAGAAATTTCTTTGGAGAATTTTCTCTTCTCACATCACTACATACACCTAGAAAACGTAATTTCGATAGTGAAGCAGATCAAATAGAAATTAAATATTGACTGTAAAGATGCTGTGCAATTGTTTAGTAGAGATACTCATTTGATACAAACTGCAAAAAGCAATAAAAATATGTTTTAAACATAATAATAAAGAAAAATAAATTGTACTTTATTTTGATACTACGTAGGTACTTTTTTTATCACTTGTAATGACCAATGTACTTTATCTTCAAAAAAAAAGTTGGCAACCCTAGATGCTACCTATGTCAAAACAACTGACGACAAAAATAAGATAAATATTTTATATATTCTTCGTGAGATGGCTCTGTACGTATCTAATAATAGTAATAATATAACAAAAAAGATGTGAAATTGTGAATAGACGATTCATCAAAAGTGATCACTACCGCTGACGAATGAAAGCAATTTACTATTACACAATTTTGATGAAAAGTCCTTTCATAGAAACGACCATAATAAATCGTTTCTATTATTTGTCTTATTCTCTGTGAATTTGTAGTAAGATATCAAATGGAACGTGGAGTCGTGTAGTTAAGAGAATTTATTTAATTAATTAAAATTTTTACTAACCGTTATTTTTCAAGTGGTTATTTTTTTACGAAAATGTATGAGATATCTAGAGATATCATTACCCAAACATGACTGAGTATTCATATGGCAGTGAAAGCATAGGATGAATAAGTGTGAATAGATATTGTGTAGTTTCAATGAACAGCTTTGACCTTGACACTCTGTATAAAAAATGTATATTAGGGGGGCCCAGATGTAGCCACGTTCAGAGCCTCTGTAGCCTGGGGGGGGGGGGCGTATCATCGATACTGCGCTGATACGGTAGTATGTACACCTATCGGATGATCATCCAAGGTGAAGCAATTTGAATGCTGCTTTAGAAACACAATTTAAAATAACTTGTTTGAGATAAGATGTTTCTTTGTAATAAATTATGGTAGGTTATGTAACATTTCTATCTGACTTGTTTATTAAGTTTTTGGCTAGCTCAAAAATATAGTAAATTAACACTTACATAATTTGAAAATAAATAATGTAATAAAATTACCTATTATTAAAATGTTATCAATTCTAGAAATTCTGCAGTTTCCGGAACACAAGAGGCCTCCCACTCCCAGATTTTTCAACTCTTACTATTTTGTAAGTTTTCAAGTATCACGTGAAAGGTAGGTACTTATATATATATATATATATATATATATATATATATATATATATATAGCGAGACATCACAGTTTTCCTGAATGTTTCATGCTTTTATGGCACAGCACTTAGTCATCCACTGAAGACCCGCATATTTTTAACATGATGTGCATCCACTGGCTATTTGTGGAAGATACCGTGATGGTATTCTTAAATAAATAACAGATAGGTAGGTAGGTTTAGATAGAAAACTGATAATAATAATAAAAAAGAAACAAACCGGCTCTTCATAGTTATCATTCGCAGGATTAGACTTACCATATTATTAACGTTTTATATAACATAGATTTATATATAAATGATAGTATAGGTATTGTTAGTATATTGCCAAAAAAATATTTATCTTCTTTTTTTCAAGAAACCCGACATTTTAAGAGACATTAACATTGTTTTACTTTGGATGATCATCTAGACTAGAAGGAAAGACAAGCTTTTCATCGATAGTGAATACATCTTATACATCTATCCATACTTTTCATCCTGTTTTCACTTCTATGTCAACATCATTCACAGTCACGTTGTCTGTGGTTAGACGTATTTTCATACATTTTTTCCAATAAAAGTAGTTATTAATAATGATAATATAATATAAAATTCGATGCAAAATGTGAATCGACGTGTTCGCTTTCGATGAACAGCTTCGAACCTTTCAAAGAGTGAAACAATGTGAATACCTCTTTAGGGTGATTTTAAAATTTATTACTTAGATGTTTCTTTGTTAACTTGCTTTCCAATATCCTTTCCACGCTGCAATATGCGTAGCAACGAACATTTTTTTTGCTTTAACAAAATAGAGTAGGTATAGGTATATGTGGTTACAAAATAATATGAAAACACATTAATACGTACAAATTTATTTTATTCAATATATTTCATAAAGAGCAACTTTTTCTCATTTTTGTGTCTGAGTTTGTTGTAAAGACTGCCTAAATTTATTTATTAATTTATTTATTTATTTCATCTCATAAAGAGCAAAGCTTTTAACAATATAGATCAACAGACATTTGTTCAAAAATTACAGATAAAATAGACACAGAATAACACAAAATAAAATACATATATATAAATAGGAAATATATTTTTGAACCACTTCAGATTAATCATTTCAATTGATCACAATCATCCATAGTCAACCTACTTGAATAGGTATTAACTAGGTAGGTATGTTGTATATGATACACATATAGTGAACTTCCTTAAGGAGTGCACAACACAGAATTTCGACGCTTATGAATCGACTTAAGGCTTGGTTAAGAGTACTCTAAACCTAGATAACATTTCCAATTCCTCTGTGCCATGCTTATCACATGACTTGAAATTTTTGGAAGTTTTTATTTATAACTAGGAATATTATGTAGAGAATAAAAAAACACAAAAAAACATTATTCAAAAATCAAATAAACATCTATACTAAAATAAATTTGTTATAAATACGCAATTATTGTTGTAGGTATATAATTAATACCTTTCCTGGTATTTAATTAAATTTTAAAATTTCCAATATCTAAGGATAAAGTATTATAACCTCCACATTATTCTATGGTAGGAAGCCATTGTCTTTTTCATATATTAAGTATATGTAGAAAAATTGATTTTTTATCAACTGAACTGTACTAAATATATACACACACATATATATAAAATGTAATTAACATTGAAAATGCTATATAACATTAAAGACTTAATCAAAGGCAATAGAGAAATCAGTTTTGAAGGAACGCCTGTCTATAGAGTACATGTTATCTGCTGTACACTCGTACACTCCAGCATCCATCTGCGTAGCCGGATCAATTTCAATCTTAGATTTTACTCTGTCTTTTCCCATTCTCCATTCGTGAACCTGAAAATTCATACATTCGTATTTTGTAGTACATTCATTATAAAAAATCACCAAAGTGAATGGCCAATTCAAAAAATCCCTAAGTCCGTATTTTGACAACAGAGATATTTGCATTTTAATGTTTCTAATGGACCATGAAATATTATTTATGGTTAAAAAAAATATGAAAAAAACATATGATGTAGATAGTAGTAGAAGTGTTATATGTTTTATCAGAAAAAATAACAAAAATACTGGACTTATATCTTACTTATGGACTAAGGCATTTTTTTGACAAAGGTGGTGGACTTAGGGTTTTGTCCTTAAGGAATGTAATAATTTATAGAAAACTAAAACACTTTCTTTTAATAATTTGCAAATAATGAAGAGAACTAAAATTATAAATCATACTACATAATAAATTAACCTAATATTTTTAGAGTTTGATGTAGAACATGTTTAGAGAACAATGGCACGATCAACCATTGATATTATTAGTATCATAGAATAAACAATAATAATGTAATGACTTTTTCAACCATAGATATGCTTTGAAACTTGAAACTCACCTTGAAAAATAGTTTGATGTTACAGTTTTATCATGAAATTATCAAAAAATATTATTATTAATCGTAAAAATAAGAATTCAACGGACTTAGGGTATTATTACGGTGGAACACGGTGGCCTTGGAGTATTATTGCAATAGAATTGATGGACTTAGGGTTATTTTGAATTGAAAATAATGGTATTTTCTACTTTTCATTTTTTAAAAAAAGGACTTCGGAATCTTTTAGGGTCAAGAAAAAAGAATATGTTACGGAGAAAAAAAATCTCCATGCGATGGTATAGTCAGCTCAATTTGGACGAAAGTGGACTTAGGGATTTTTTGAAATTGGCCATTCAAATGTAGAGTTTAAATACAATATTAAATTTTTTTTTTTTATTTTAAACAAAATATTTATTTAAGTAAACAGCACAACAATAAAGTATTGCGTTATGCCAACTCTCACCAGAATACTTATCTGCGGGTTCACATATACCTACATAAGTACATACGTAGGTGCATACGAGTACAATATTTTTTTTTTTTTTTTTTTTCTTTTTTTTTTTTTTTTAAAAAGATATATCTGGGTTTTTGATATAAACCCAAATACAACCTTATACACCTTTCACAGTAAGCTACTAAAAGCTTGTGTCGTGAAAGGGGAGTTTGCCGGCACCTGGTATCGAACCACGGACCCCATGTTCACGAGGCCGAGACTCTACCTCCAGGCTACCGACGTACTCATAATTATATCTTAATACTACAAATACAATTGAAGGGTTTTTTACAAAAACTGCATAACCAGCAAAATTTCAGTTTTCATGTTTTTGATGCAATTTTATTCCTCTCGAAAAATGCCATAGGCATGTGTAAGTAACTCTTTAATAAAAGCGATATAACAGTCCAAAAATTACATTGAAATTTCATTGATTTTACAAAAACAACGTAAGTGAGTAGATTTTTTTACAAAAACAACATATCTGACATTATTTTAATGTAGTTATGTTGTTTTTGTAAAAAAATAAGTTTGACGATCGGTGTGCTGTTTCTTTTAAAAAACCAAAACGAGGGGTAAAACAAGAGAATTTAATAAAAAAACAAGAAAGTGAAAGAATTGGAATATCTAAACCACAAAAATAAACTGATTTCAGCACAAAAAACTGGCCCGGAATGCAGGTACATCTTGTTATAATAGCTTTGGCTATTTGTTTTTGGCATCCACGATTTAGGGAAAACAAATTTAAAAAGAAAAAAGGGGCAGAATGATGTTACATCCCTGTTGTTAAAATATTTCAATGAAAATGATATTTATAGTGATCGCCTTGTTCTCTTCAGCGATGGTCAGAACAAAAACTATGTGACGATAAATTTTCTGCATGTAATGGTACATGTTTTCAAGCTGTTCAAATCTACCAAGTATACTTTTTCTATTAGGGGCCATAGTTACCTGCCAAACGACCAAGATTTTGATCTTATCGGGAATAAAAAAAATGTACGGCAGAAGTTCCTGAAGATTGGAACATTATAATGGAAAATGTACGCCAATATCCATCACCATTTTTTATGTTCAAAGAACAGAGCGAGTGAAACTTTATTTCTTAAAATAAAGCAAACCTTCTATGAAAATTAAACAGGTCCGCGAAATAAAAATTGAAAATGATTTTCAGTATGTGTTAATGAGAGAGGCATTCAGTGGTCCCTGGCAACGGATTATTGTAAGGAATAAACAACCACTTCCAAATGAATTAGATTTACAAAGCTTGTATGAGAATTCGATTGCCATGAATCCAAATAAAGTATCTGATTACAGACGGCTAATAAATTTATTAAGCTCTCCAAGTAATCTTCAGTTTTACGAAAACCTCCTGAAAAATATCTACCCCAATGCACCGGACGACGATGACAACAGCATTGGAAACGAAGATGTATAATTGAGTATCTTCCTACATTTTAAAATTAACTTTTTTATAAGATTTTCAGTACATAATTTATGCAAAGTATCTTATTTTTTTCACAAAAACAACATAACTGTCATATTTTTCCTTTATATTTTTTACAAAAATAGCGTAACTAACAAAATTTTACAAAAACGGAATAACTGACAAAGGCTTTTTTTTCATATAATTCACTAGAGAACAATATTTTGGGCCACAAAACGAAATGTTTAGAAGAGTAATAGCATCTTTAATAATAATTTGTTACAAAAAATCAAAATATTTATTTACTTTTAAATACAGGTTTTTTTTAATTTGTGAGAAATCACCTCGCGTTCAGTTTTGTAGTTTTTGTAAAAAACCCTTCAATTGGGTTATATTTTTATTTTTATATCCGTGGAGTACCCGGCAAAGAATTGTTTTCACACTCTTTTCCATAAGTTTTCGAATGCCCTGTATAAGGGGGGTGTTCTGTCCTTATATACTTCTTTCGCTTCTTCTACATTCATACAATTTCTCATGCACGCACGTCGATTTCTCTTACTCAATACACGGGCGTCCTTGAAAATTTGATCTACATGGTCAAGCCATGTAATTCTCGGACGCACGCGCTTTCTTACACCCCTCCTTTCAGACAAGTATATCCTCTTTTTCGATCTTTCCTCTTCCATTCGTTGCACATGACCAAACCATCTTAATTTATTTACACGCATTCTATCCGCAACACTCCTCTTGCATCTACTCATTCTTCTAATATCCTCATTCCTCACTCTATCATGCAACGTTTTACCAACCATCCTCCTCAGCGATCTCATCTCCACAGCATTTATTCCACTTTCGAATAAAAATATAATGATATTTTACATCTTTAATTCACCGATGAGGTTTGCACCCGTCCTGAATGTGTTAATTTTGCTCACACGGGGAGGACAGTTTGCATGTTTATTACATGCAGCTATGCCGTGATGGTTAATAAGTAAAGTACAGTAATTATATTTATGAAATAACCAAAATCAAATGAAAGTATAAAATCAGGTATACCTATATAGTTATTTAAAATTTCACTTTTGCAACCATTCCCCGATAAGCTTTTTATTTTATTTTTATCCGAGCGCCTCTTAACTAATACATACAGGTTACATATTAAGCACCTTTAGTACACAATATTCTGATGATCTTTACATTTTAGAAATTTCAAGCGTTTTTTTGCTCATTAAAACTATCACTGTAGGTGAATGCTAATTTTCAAAATAATGCAAGTGTAAAGTATAATTAAAGCTATTTAACAGATATGTTTATTGAAGGTATAACTCACGTGCAGATACAAGTGAGAAAAGATTTCAATTCCGTCTTTGAACCATGTAATGTGTGGTCTTGGTGATCCTCTTGCGACGCACAAAAATGCAATTTTATGTCCAAGAACGTATTCATAATCAAAGTGAGATGCAAGTAAAATTTTTGCTCCCTGGAATAGGTGATAAAATGAATGAGTAATAAAGCACACATACATTCATAAAGGTATCTTTGTTAAGAAATATTAGTTAATTAGTTGAAGTTACTTACATTGTTGTTATTGTAATATTGATCGGAGTCAGTGTCTCTGTATTTTCCTGTTATGGGCAAGCCAATTTGTACCTAAAACATTGCAACAAAATGTTGGGTTTCATAATTCAGTAGGTGTCAATTTTGTATGTAGTAGCGAAGAATTTAGTGGGCTGAATGTGTCACAATATAGGTACATAAATAAATTAATATCATAAACACAATATAGCTCATTTGTTATACCATAAATAATGTATAAGAAAACTTTTCTAAATATAATATAACAACTTCAAGTGAAAAGCAATGACGTAGATACTTAAATGAAATTGTGAAGTAAAAGAAAAACCTTCATAATAAAGGAAGAATTCATCGCAGCAATAAAATTATATTGAAAATAAAATTAACATTAAATTAAACAAAGAACAGTAAGTAACATGACTTTTCATGGAATTTTCTCGGTATTTTCATGTTGAACTAGATATGCTATGACCAGAGATAACGTGATGCATGGTTGAACTCCTGGTTCCAGATAAAAAATATTTGATTTGTTGTAATATTTGTTTAAGTAGTTTATATTCCAGGATCGTTGTTAATTATTTTTGTAAATTGAATTCTTTTATTAGCAATGGGATGGTTTCTCATTCTATAATTCATTCAAATTTGGGTACTTTGTCGTAAAAAAGAAGAATTTTAAGGTAAAAAAATATACCTATAAAAAAGTAAAATGATTTGATGCATTTAAACAATTTCTTGCAAGTGTGATCATATGATGTTTATAAGGATTAATAATTATTGTACAAATATAAAAAAATCGATTAAAGTTATTCTTTATAGAGATGAATTCAAAATCTTTTCTGATATGTAAAATAATTTTAATTTATGAAAATGAAAGAAGATACCCATAAATATTGACATCAAATAAATTACAATACAGGTGAACATAAGACGTACAAACACAAGCAAAATATTTATATACTATTATGAATATTATGTGTGCCGACGGTTAATGAACAGAAAAAAACGAAAAAATTCAAGAATCATAACAAAATTATGCAAAGATAATTATTATTCAACTGTAGATACTTTGATAGATTCACGCACTCTAAACTTTTGAATTGTACCTATAAGTACTTACGAATATCTACATGAGACAGATATCTAGAATAGAATTCATAGGAATCACCTACTCAAAATACTCGTTTGCTTATTCTTATTGATGAGGTTTTGGACTTTTTTTATTTCAATTGTATTCTCATAAGGAACCCACATCTCCCACGGGACTATTTATGTAAATAACTGTTTACCATAACTTTTAATCTGTATACCAACTAGTAAAATTTGAGTTCAAATCAGAAAACACTATTTACGTATACCTAAAATTATCTATTAACATTCACATTTCAAAGTTTCTTTCAGTATCAAAGGATAGAAATAAGTCTCGGAGCAGTTTTGACCCTTTGGTATCGTTGATACAGGTTGATTTATGTATTATGAAAGACAGTCGATTGTCATTTTTTGAACCACTCTAGATTAATCTCTAATTAATTAAGTAAAATCTTTATATCTATATTTAAAATGACCTGTTTGAATATTTTAGTTTGACATATTTATAAGAATTGTCTACATTTTTTTTTTTAAAAGATATATCTGGGTTTTGTTATAAACCCAAATACAACTTTATACACCTTCCACAGTAGGTAAGCTAAAAGCTTGTGTCGTGAAAGGGGAGTTTGCCGGCACCTGGGATCGAACCGCGGACCCCTTGTTCAAGAGGCCGAGACTCTACCTCCAGGCTACCGACGAACTCATTTATATTACCTGTATGACTATTTTTGATTCGACACATTAATTGTAATTTTTTTTCATGTTGTTGTTCTCTATTTTTGATTTGATTGTTAATATGTTAAAGGCTAACGCCGTGAATATATGTAAATAAATAATAATAAAAAAAACAGTTCTCGACATACAATTGTGTCAAAAAAATCATGACAGTCGTTTGTGTTATCGAAAAGTTTGTTAGAGAAAAAAACTATCTTTAAACCAACAATTGTTGGAGTTTCTCCAAATATTCTCGAATTAGGACAATAATTTCTCCTGTTTTATGAAAGTGCATATTGACTCTCAACTTCAATAAACCAACAAATCGAAATTATAGTATTTCAAAATATATTTTGAAACAGTATGGTGGTCTACAGAAAACTCAAAACAAAGAAATGCTTTTAATAGAATTTATTTCTTGTTTATGGAACTGAAAGAATAGCACTTTCTACATGGAACATGCCAAATATCTAGATTTTGAAAAAATTCTAGTTGTTGGCCTATGGAACTGAATAGTCGATATAAACTTTAGATGTTAATAAAATTTTAATAAAATCAAGGCGTATCGAAAAAACACTGTTTAAACTGTTTTTTTTTCAATTCACCTTGAAATGGACTTCCAACAAGTACCTACCTTCGGTCAATAACATCAACATTTCAAATATTATCAAACATTATCATTAAAATCATCTTTGGGCACATCTAGTTTTATTTATATTAGATTTTCGGGAGCTTACACAATCAATATATTATTGAAAAAATCTTGCACTTTTTTTGCAATAGGCAAAGAAATAAAAGGTTTTTAATTTAACATAACCGTATGAATAAAATTTCTCACTTAAACAGTATTCGTCCTTCAAAATTACTGGTAAAATGTTATGTCTGAGAGGCAACATATAACGCCATTAATGAGAAAAAAATTGTTCGTAATTATAGAAATATAATATGCATTTTATAGCGTTATACATAATATGTAGATATATTATATAATATTCGCATGATTTTTCATATAGTGTGCAATTTACAAATTATTTGGTAATGATATGCTAATGAAATTGAATAAATTAAATGGATAGAATATCAAATGTTTAATTAATATTCTGAATATGGCAGTTGAAAATAACATTGTACATAAGTAGATATTGCTTTAACTCCCGATACGAACCGAAATCTTGAATTTTCTATACATATAAATTTTATTTGATTTGTCAGACGAAGTTCGATTCAAAGTTAATAAAAATAACTATGTAACATAATAAAAAATAATATTTTCTTGTTTTGTTTGAAATTGCTAATAAGGATACTGTCCTTGTAAAAAACAAGCTTTTAAATTCAGTGTGAGACTGTCTACAAGGCTGTCAAATGTTGTTATGGTAAATAATGATTATTTCAATAAACTTTGTTCAATTAACAATATTACAATATATACATCAATTAATTAGTAAATCATGAAACAATATTTCGCTTAAATCATTCGCTTGACATGGTAATTTAGAAATGTTTCGATTACTTCATGCTACTAAGCAGAAATGAATTTTTTGTTAAGTAGATATTTATACGGCTCATTTTGTTATTAATAAAAATAAAGAAAATGTAGTGGAGTAATACTCACCCTCGATTTGGTTTTACTTAACTTCCTACCCCTTCTTGTCTCAACAAAAGTATTAAGCAATAGAATTGCGCAAATAAGTAGTAATATTGGATTACGCATTTTGATATGGTATATAACGAATTGAATTGTATGATTGAAATAATACCGAGATTGTACGGTGTATTGTGCTTGATTGTTTCGCTTCGGCGACTAAAATGGAGCATCCGTTAACATGCATTACAGGAGATGATAGCTGCTAACGAGATAAGTACTTCTTAAACCATCGGTACGTTTGAATATGTTTATTATCATATTAGGACTACAAGAATACATCATGAAGTATAAAAATAATTTCGTAGCGATTGAGTCATTTAAGTAGTGACTTTTTATACCACGCAAAATCTGACTGACCGGTTAGATGAAGGACGTCGCTTTTTTGCAATAAATTTCTTTCCTCTGTCGGTACATTAAATTATATAACTGATAATTTTATGATACTTTTACTGATTGTAATCAATGTTAAGTGAAGAATAAAATTTATTTAAATGATATTTTATTACTACTTACTTTTCGAGTCCGGACTTGACCTTGCAGCTCCAGTATGCAGCGACGTATATCGCCTTGTCACTTGCCATCATAAGGTCACTCACATTACATGCATTACGCATCAGCGGGCATTGCAATAACTGAGAATCACTCTGCTCCTCCCCGCAGTCGCAGCTAGTATCCTCTCCATCCAAAAAACCCCACTTCTGCTGGTTGCTTCTGCACCTAGGCAACCCAACTCTTAATAGTCTGTTCAGTGCCTTCCACGTGGGGAAGCTCAGACTTTCGGACGGCATCATCCATGGATTGTCGCCAAGTTCCTCTCAAATTCCTCTCTACGCTTTTCTGACTAAGTTGTAAGGTCATTTGTGACCTTAAAGAAGCTTTTTCTCGATTCTTATCTTGGAGATGCCAACCGGTGATCGTAAATTTATTAATATTGTTGGTATCCAAACTATAATTTTATTGATTTTTTTCTTTTGGAAACAGTAGGCCTAGTCAAAACACATTTAAGCATTACGTTTTCGTTCAAACAAGACGTGGTTGCAAGAACGCGTCAATTTTCGGAGCTACTTGTGTATTTTAGCTCCGAAAATTGACGCGTTCTCGCAAAGCCGTCCGCGTTTGAACGAAAACGAAACGAAAACGTAACGCTTAAATGTGTTTTGACTAGGCCCACAGGTGTGCATATTAGAATATATATCAGTGTTTTCTATACTTCAATTCAAACATTTGAAAATATTAAGATTGTGGTGGTTTATACACAACTGTTATTGGGTAATATTGTGGTTTTTGTTTGTGTTCAAATTATTCAAGCAACTAAAACCAGGACGAGAACCGGTGCATTCAACGTGGTATGATAACTGTTAGACACACGTCAAATAAAATCACTATTTTACCATGGCGTTGTATGCATATTTTTACTATACTATACCCTCACGCCGTATCCCAGGTGGGGTAGGCAGAGAGAACGGAACGCCATGTCGCTCTATCCTTACATACTTCTTTCTTTAAATATAAATTTATTTTAAGCCTTCATAGAAAAGAGAGAATTATGTTATACCTACTACGTATTATATTTCAGCTATGAATAAATATGATGACTACTACTTAATTTTATACTTCATAAAAAAATCTATGCCATAATCCTTTGCTCTAGTATCACATTTGTACGATTACTAGTTGTTTGTCAACTTGAAGTTTCACCTCCCGCTGGGGACCAAATATTGAGATACATGTGTTAGAGGGGTCAATCAATTTGATAGTTAATTTGGTTTAGGTCGAGTCCATAACAACACTCATACAACACTTACAGACAAAAATATGATTAACAATACAACAACAATTTATTGTTATTACACAAACGTATTGATAACATTATTGCACGAACACGTTCTATGTATTTCCTTGTATACAATTTATTATTACGTAGATTATTTGCAAACATTTTATACTGATGCATGTTGAATTTATTAGATGTTATGCATTATTTAAAAAGTTGAGAATCATCGCAATAAGTCATAATATATCTTCAATATAGTCTATAAAGAATAAATTTATTGCTTTGGAAATGCTCTCGTGCATTTTTTAACCATCGATTATTTTTTTCTTGTTGTTGTTTTAATATATAGATGTAAACTTTATATTTTCTCTAAAAAATGTTCTCAGAGTGTCAAATCACCGATTATTTAACTAAAATGACTTTAGTTCTTTCAAATCAATAATTTTGAATACCGTGTACGTACAATACATTTGGATATACCTATCAATGTAAGTACATTGGTGCTGGAGTCGTTACATCGTATTATGATACATGTTAACAAGTTAGCATGTTAAAGGATATGTAAAGCAATTGAGATAATTTCACTACTGGGAATAATGAAACACAATTTTGAATGATTATTTAATTGACAATAATGTAAATATAATCATAAAATACAAACATTCTGTGTCAAAACAAATTGAATCTGTTATAGAGATACATAATAAATGTATGTATTGGATTTTAACAATGTTATAAGGTTGTGAAGGGTATAGCCGTCCTGCTGGAATACACATGATACATTTACAAATACAATACAATATTTAGATCTGTGAAAATAATGTGATATAAAAACCTATTAGTTATATTAAATTGTGTTTATAGAATGACTTGTTTTTGGGTAGTTTTTCTTTATTTTGGTTGGTTATGTAAAACATTACAATACAAGAATTAATTATTTTGAACGTAGCAGTCATACGTAATATTACATAAATATAATCATTTTACAGATAGCAGTTTAATATGGAAACAGAATATTATGTTTCATATAAATATTTGTCAAGCAAATAAAAGTTTTAAAATGTTACTATTATTATAAAGAAGTAAGTAAATACCAAAAAGAATTTTATTTAGCGAATTTTGTGAACGAAGGATTTTTCTTACGGCATTACATTAAAATATGAAAAATAATGCAAGAATGAAATGATATCAAACAAGTATATATATATTTATTTTAATATTGTGTGAGAAAACACAATTTTTTTTTTTTTTTTTAATTTTATTAACGGCATTCCACCCAATATATGAGTGATTTAGCCACGAATACACTCTATATGATTAGTTTAAAACTTATATCATATCCATTACTAATCAGTACACCACCATCGCAATATTATTATGTTCCTGCAAAACAATATTCAACACCAATAATAAAAACTTCTACTATGCACATCAACTCCACGTGCAGCAGGACCTTCCAACAGAAACCGAGCTGAGTGCACTCACGTATGCATTCACACTCTACCGTTTCCACGGTCGGACAAAGCGGGGCGAATCATCTTACGGGACAGTTGTGCTATGAGTATCGTGTTAACCAAAACAACATAGGTACGTTCGTACCACTGTATATCGGGGAACGGATTTTCAAATAAATTTTTCATTCGAAATGAGGAATTTCGCAACGCTTTTGTTAATGTAATAATCGTTTAACCCCAAAATAAATGTTGCGTTTACTGGTAGAGTCTTACATGTATTATTTATCTCTTCCATAAATTGTTCTCGATTTAGTAATGGGCATTCAAACAAAACGTGGTCAATCGTCTCCTGTTCATTACCACACTTACACTCTGGGGAATCAATGACATTAATTTTATATAGGTGGGAGGCAATTGAACAGTGACCAATTCGCAATCTGCAGAGTAAAGAAATTTCTAATTTCGAAAATTTCCCTTTGGCGTACCATGGGCTTGCTGGAATAGAACTCTGTATGATTTTGTAGTGGGTACCCTTACTAGACGACTGCCAAGAATCAAACCATTTTTGTCTAATATTTTCCTTGAACTTAGTAACAAGATTTCCCAGAGAATTTCCCAAATCTGAGGGTAGCGTCCCGTCAAGGCACGCCTCCTTCGCAAGTTGATCGGCCCTTTCGTTCCCCGCGATTCCCACATGCGAAGGGATCCACACTATTGTGATTTGCAGATTCCTGACGTTTGCGTCATATAATAATCGCTTAATATTCCAAAATAGCGCATCATTTGGATCCGAATTTCCGTAATTATTAAGTTTCTTAATCAGACTTAGAGAGTCGCTAAAGATAGTGGTTTTTGGAATGGAGAGATTAATTAAAGCATCTATTGCCCTTTCCAGGGCAACGCATTCCGCTGTATAAACGGAGGAGTCCCTGGGTAAGATAAATTTTGCTTCGATTTTTTTGTTAGGGATATGGAAAGCTGCTCCGCAGCCAACCTGAGGGTATTTAGATCCATCTGTATATAGAAAAACAGAATTGGGCCATCTTTGCATTATTTCGAAAGAGAACATTTGTTGGACCATGGTATTACTGCAATTTGTATTAGTCTTGTTAATATTTATCTCGTCAATGATCTCAGGGTGATAGGTAATAGCATCTATTGGAATTGAGAACATGGGGATCATATCTTCACTTTCTGAGAGGTTAAGAAAGGTGATAAGTTGAAAAATAACTGCAATGTTAGGCATAAATTTAGGACATGATGGGTTTTGGCGAGAAAATAATTTTGTAAGGTTCCTGAGATTAATAAATATTGGGTGAGTGGTGCAATTTATTCTCTTTAGCACAAATTTGTACGTTAAAATGTCTCTACGTAGTCGCAGAGGCATTTCTGCACATTCTATTTGTAGTGCTTCAATTGGCGATGACTTCATTGCACCCAGAATCAATCGCAGGCATTTAGATTGGACTCTTTGCAGTTTTGTATTAAGGTAGTCAGGCAAGGGATCGATAATTTGGCATGCGTAGTCCAAATGACTACGCACTAATGTAATATATAGAAGTTTCATGGTTATGGGGTGTGATCCCCACCATACTCTGGATATGGCTCGCAATACGTTTATCCCCTTCTCACATTTCGCAATTACGTGATCTATGTTAGTGTTCCAATTAAGCTTCCTATGGAAAAAAACTCCCAAAAACTTTACCGTGTCATTTAGCGGTATGCGTGATTCGTCAATGTATATGGATAAATCAGGAATCTTATGCTTCCTTGAGAATATCATTATTTGACATTTTGGTGGTGATAAGCTCATACCGTTTTCCTTGAGCCACAAGTTCAGCATGTTCAGGGAGATTTGTAGTTTAGACGATGCTATAGAGATACTTTTTTCAGGTTTGGAATATATGACGAAGTCGTCCGCATACTGGAGTATGGAACAGTCACTTGGTAAAAAGTTTTGGAGTTCTGTAGTGTATATATTAAACAGAATGGGACTTAGGACCGAGCCTTGAGGTAGACCCTTATAAATATTTCTTTCCATTTTACCCTTAGGCGTCTCTACCAGTATTTGCCGTTCTGTCAAAATATTGAAAACCAGGAGCGAAATGTTAGGGGGAATTCCCATGTTAATGAGTTTAGATTTTAACAACGTCAAAACCACTCCATCATAAGCACTATTAATATCAAGGAAAGCTGCCACAATGTTAGATTGGTTGGCAAATGCAAATTGAACATCAGTAGTTAACACAGATAAACCATCCAAACATGACTTACCCTTCCTAAATCCGAACTGCCACGGAGGTAGACAGAGTTTGTTCTCGCAATACCATTCCAAACGTAACTTAATCATTCTTTCCATTATTTTCAAAAAGCATGATGATAGTGCGATAGGCCTATAAGAACCACTTATGTTCGGTTCCTTTCCAGGTTTACGAATCGGGACTATAATTTGTTTCTTCCACTGCGGTGGGACCATACCGGAGGATAAGATACTGTTATAAATATTCAGGAGGTGCATCAAAAGTGGATCAGGAAACCTTCGGATAAAAGAATAAGGGATGAGATCTTCCCCTGGTGCCGAGTTTTTTGTCATCGCTAGTGCCGTCTTTAATTCGTTTAGTGAAAATGATCCTGAAATTTCCGATGAATCCACAGTATTGATATTATAACCACTCGGCAACTCCGAGGCTAGGGGTACATATGAAGGGGCTAGTTTATTAGCGAATTCATAGATCCAATCACCCAGGACATGAAACGTTTCGTTTGTCGCTGATGTTCCCCGAAAACGTTTAATAGACTTCCACACTTCCGGCAAAGGGGTATCTGGGGATAGTGCTGTACAGAAATTTTGCCAACCCTGTCGTTTTTTTCTTTTTAAAGTTCTTTTAGCTACCGCTTGTGCCTGCTTTGCGAGTATAAAGTTATCAAATGTCATATCTCTTTTATAAGTTCGTATTGCATTTCGGCGATTTTGAACAACCGTGGAGCACTCACTATCCCACCATGGTGGATTTGATGGCTTTCCAGGGGATTTATGGAATTTAGGAATAGATGCTTCTGCTGCCGAAACAACCATTTGTCTCAATTCGTCAGCCTGCTGAGAAATATCTGAATCGGTTTTAATATTTTTAAGGTGGGAAACACAGGAGTTTAAAGCGGAATGGAATTCATCCCAATTGGCATTCTTAATATTAAAACCTCGGGGAATCTGTTTAGGAGGGAGGTTGTTGGAAATTTTGCCCAGGTGTAACAAAATTGGGAAATGATCGCTTGAAAACGTGTCCTCGATTACACTCCAGGTTAAAGAATGTGCCAGATCGGGGGTACATATTGAAATATCCACCGCACTTGGGCGTTGGCGTGGGGAGGATAGCCTAGTCGGTTGTCCATTATTTAATATGCATAGATTATGAAGATCCAAGTAATCCAAGATATTATTTCCTGATGAATCTGTGAATGCGCATCCCCAAGAAGATGAATGCGCATTGCAATCACCCATAACAATGAATGACTTGTTAAACAGTGGTGTTATGCTATTCCAATATGATAGGTGAAATGAAGCTTTTGGAGGAATATATGTTGAAATGAAGGTTACATCTGCTACATTCACTGCAACAATTTGCATTGAATGGGAGGGTGGTAAATGTATTTGAGAGAATTGTAAACTTGAATGGATAAAAATGGCAGCTCCTCCTTTGCCATCACATCTATCATCCCTAACAATCGAGTATCCAGGGACTGTATAGTGAGACATTGGTGGAAACCACGTTTCAGAAATGGCAGCAATTTTTATGTTATATAGATTCAGCATTTGGAGAATTTCAATTCTCTTTGAAACAGCACTGCGGCTGTTCCATTGTAGAATTGCAAAATCATTGTTTTGAAATTGATGAGGGTCCATTTTCAGAGAGGAAAGTTTTTAAAGATGAAATTAAAAGAGCTGCGTTGGACGGTAATATATTCTGTGATGATAAAACTTCTAATAACATGTTTATCATCACTCTGATAAAGTTATTATTGTCGGAGTGAAGGTTATTTTGTATGCTATCTTCATAGCTTGAGAGATCCATTTGGGAAGTTGGTCGGGTATTGGATGATATGACACAACCATCAGGAGCTGAGGACCACGAGGAGCCGTTGGGAAGGAAAACGTGCTTGTTGTGTTCCGACTTATCATAACCCAGAGTTCTAGGAGAAGAGGGAACCCTATATTTGAAAATAGTCTTCCTTTGTGAATGATTATCACTTGTTGTAGCAGATGAGGTATTAGGGGAGGGAGTCGCGAAAGTATCAGGATCTGCGAAACTACTTGTAGACTTTGCGGTGACCTGGGCATATGAAGTTTTACCACTAAGTGGGTGAAGTTTTGACGCTTGAAAGAATGAGATGTTATCTGATGCCATCGAATATTTGATAGCTTTCTGTCTGGCCAGTTCTGGGCATGTTAGGCTAACTGCCTTGTGATCTCCCTTACAATTTAAGCATTTGTTGTAAGCAGAGGTACATTCTTCAACCGAATGATTTCCTCCACAGTTAATGCATTTAGGCGTAGATCTGCATACAGCTTTGGTATGTCCGAATTTACAGCAGCGGTAGCACTGAATGGTGGGGTAAAAGTATACCTCCACTGGGAATGAATTATAGAAGATAAATATACGCTTAGGAAGCATCTGTCCCTCAAACGTAATCACTATTGAGTTTGACGGTTTCCAGGTAGGGGTGTCGGCTGTTCTATCTTTATAATTGAGGCGACGAATTTTCATAACTTCACCGACATTTGGGTTGGACGTTCGGATTGATGAGATAATCTCATCGTCAGAAATATTAGGGGATATGCCTCTTATAATTCCCATACGGCTAACATTAAACGATGGAATAAAAGCTTTATATTTTGAATTCGAAAACAAGAAACAGTTTTTAATAAAGTTATTTGCTGACAAACTATTTGTGAATTCCATAGATATCTTATATCTTCCTTCCCCTTTGATCGTACCATTTATTATATTAGGTAAATTTTTTGTATAGATGAAGCGTCCAAATTCCATCGGGTGTATGGGGGTGGAATCAGTATTTTGTACATAGACGATGAATGGACCACGTGTTTTTTCCGAATAGAACTGTTGCCGAACGTTATGTATTGTGGAATTGGTTGGAGAAGACGAAGAGTTTTCTATGATCATCGAGGCAGAGGTAGAGGGAGTAGGAGCACAACTCGGATTATTCTGAGTGACGAGAGGTTGTGTCCCAGGATTGGAAGAGGTGGTTGATGTCTGATTTGTATCCGTATATTCAACATCAAATTTTTTGTCCGTTTTGGACTTCGCTATCTTGCGTTTTTTATCGGGCGGATCGGGTGGAATCGGAGGAACCGGAAGTGGTTCCATGATGAGAGAAAGAGAGGGATATGACTTATTAACACTAGTGTATATATACAGTTGTTATTATATCTAACTACTGGTGAAAAAATAAAAATAAAATAATAAAAATTAGATCAATATTGAAAAAAATGACCCTTCAGTCTAACTAATTAATAAATGAAAAATAACAAAATTGTTGCAAAATGAAATAAAAAGTCTTATCTGGATCCAGTGGTGAAAGCGGGTAACAACACACGACCACACAGTGACGCTATCCGAACGAGACTGGAGAAAACACAATACCGTCACATATCTCGTAAATTGGCATAATGATGTTCGCTGGTAGTATTGTCATACGCAAAAAAATCTGGTGTAGGTACAACAATATTTTTACGTTATGAAATTTTCATTTTATACCGGAGTATTATTTACAAATAATTAGGTTTAAAATTTTATACCTGTTATTCACAAATAATATGAATTATTAATTTTCTATGTGAAATTAATAATTCTGAAAGTGATTTGAATTCCGGTACACATCAGCGCCTTCATTTAGTCCACGGTAAGAGCTATTAACGTACGAGTATGTGTGTATGCCATCCATCCTGAACTTTTCTACCTTTTTTTAACGCGGAGAGATCAACTTGCATGTTTATTGCTTGCACTCAGTTGGTCGCCTAGGTCACTCACGGAAATTGTCATTATGCTATGAATGAATTGTTTTTCTATCATAAGAGAGATGGAACCATGTACTCCTCATGTTTGTTAAAATAGACAGTTATTCCAGTTCTAAATAAAATTTAAAAAATACCTACGATTCGTACCAATATCAAAATAAATAATTAATCCTCATTTATTATAGCATATAATTATTATTTATTTATTCAATTAACTCGTCAACCATTTGAAGCTACAAAATGTGTAACAAATATTAAATTTATTCACTTATTATTTTTTGTACTGGGAATTTCTTAGTAAGAGACACAATTCCCTCGGGTCGCTATCTCGTGTGGCATTTTTTTTATAGAAATATCGACTCTTAAATATGAAGTTGGTTGTGATGAGAAACTTTTTAAGCGTTTAATTTTACTTAAGATAAGAGTTTAATATTCTCTCCGGTTTTTATTTTATCAATAAATTGATACATTTAGTTTAAGTAGAAAACATGTTTTTATCGTCCTCTAAAGCGGCGTACAGACAGCTAAATGCGAACGTCAATCATCAAGCATCAAGCAAAAATCTTAAATCTTTCGGCGACAATTCATGGACAGGTAACGAAGCCATTCATTCGAATATTTCTTCGGAGAATGCTCCGAATTGTCGCCGAAAGATTCAAGATTTTTGCTTGATGCTTGATGATTGACGTTCGCATCCAGCTGTCTGTACGCAGCATAATACGAACAATTGCAGGTAATGATCATAATTTCAAGAGATTTTTTTAAGTTGTGAATTCCTATGTAAATGTTCTCATGTAAATTTAAAAACAATACCTGTATACACTTTACTGACGATATTTGGATGCTTGATGGTCGCTGGCGCATGTCACAAAAATGATATTGTGCGCCAACGCACTCGGCAAAGATATGTAGTCTCTGTAATGTAAGAGGGATGATGATCATGGTCTGATCATGTTTTGAGAATTTTCAGTGATAGTTAGCCAAAAAGAGTACTGTTCTCTCCTCCGCAAGGGTTTCATCGGCCTGGAGGTGTTTCATTCACAATACATCGTTTCTATGACAGTGAAATCAGAATGTTAGGAATTTCGTGGAAAGAGGCGACTCAATTTGAGCAGAGACACTCTGAATAGACGAGACTGGTTTGTACCTTGTGATTATGAGGGCGAGATGATGATGACGAATAAACGCACAAATTATCCTCTCTGTGTCGTAAAAAGATGGGATATTCATGATGGGTGGCGTAGATATTTAAATAGAAGGCAGCTGTCCACTTTAATGCAATGTTTCTATACGTTTTATATACTTCGATACTGCTCAATTGAACAACTACCGGATGTTATTTCCAAAAACATTTTTTCGCTATACACCTCTAATGTGAGGTACCAATCTGTAAGTTTTTTATGTGCAATAAGGTTTAGCTTTTTTTATTACAAAACTGTCTAAATTTCGTGAATTCATGATATTTTATGATCATTCCCTCTGCGTTAGTGGTTTTGCAAGAACATTTTGAAAATAATAAGGATCTTAAAAAAAATATTTTTCAAACAAGTTTAATTATAATTTTTTATGTTATTCGTTAGCTTCAATTGTTGACATTGATTTTCTCAAAAATTTTGTCTGATATAATGTAAAGAGATATGAAACATTATTTTTCATATGGAAAAATTAAAAATAATCGAAAATTATTACCTGGATTTGGACTATTGCAACAAGTTTTATTTATAGATTTAATTTAAAAATACACATAAAACTTCATTTAAATATTATTATCGTTAATATTAACTGCATAACTTAACCCTTTGACTACCAGACTATTTTTTTTGGAATTCGTTAATTTTTTTGTTTTAAGGCCATAGAAAGGATGTTACCAGAACAGAGAAAAATAATAAAAAAATCCCATATCAAAAATACATATATATTTACATATTAAATAAATGGGGCAAAGAGTCCCAGTGGTATTATTGGGCGGGATCATGAATCCCAATGGTATACAATAAAGACATTCTGTACCGAAAAAGACTGACAGCCATGACAATAAACTCTCAACTAATGCAAGATATTATGACTTGTTCACTAATGATTCCCGCGTAGTCAAGTAGTAGTAGGGACTATAAACTACAATTGGGATGAAAACAGATCCCAATTACATGTTTTATTTTCATTTGGTGAGTTTTTGAACTTATGTGGGACGTATTGTCCCATTGGTAGTCAAAGGGTTATGTTACATCTCAATTTACTATAACAGTTCTGAAACAATTCACACAACTTCTAAGTAAAGAAAAAAATAATTGACATCGTCATGTCTACATTAGCGACTGCAAATTGTATGTAATTTGAAAATAAATATGAAGTTTCGATGTCTTTCTGAAGAAACATAGTTCGTCTTAAAAATATTACAATATTTAGATCAGTTGGAAGTGATAGCGCCTTTACAATGACTTCCCGCTCTGTGCATTGGTTATTCTTAATATGAATGTGTTTCAAAGCAATTTTTCTTATCGATACATAGTAAAGAAAGAATGAATAAATTAAAAATAATTAAATTATGGATTATTTTCAAGTGGATCAAGGAAGTTTTTCAAGAATATATCTTTTTTCTTTAATTAGGATAATACTTAAATACATTCGTGTATCAATGTAAAGTTATATTAGAATAAAGCGATGGTTAATTGATTTCATTGGTTATTATTACGATATAAATATTAAATAATGTATAACAGATTGAATGGGTGGAGTTTGTAACAAATTCAAATATAAAAAATGCAACATCGATCAAACTGGTTTACAAAGTTTCAGTTGAACCGTACAAAGTGTGAACATGTGTCTCAAAATCTTTTGAAAATTCTCTTGGGTACTTTTCTCAAAAAACGTTGTATTTTTATAAAAATATACAACTATTAAATTTATTTTTTAATATAACTGATGCGCCCTCGGGAATTAACATTTTCTATTGTATAATTTTATTTGGTAACATATATTCTAAGTTAATAATTATGAGAACATTCAACAATTACCTATTTTATTCCAATAAATAAATATCATATTATAATTACATGTAGCATTATAGGTATACGTTTAAATAATTTATAATTTTGAGTCTTATAAATTTCACAAAAATTAATAATCACTTTTATAGAAATTTCCTTTTCATTAGATAATCATAAGAAATATCCCACTAACAATACATTATAATTTTACTAAATTTTTGACATTATATCATACATGACATATTATTATTTCATCAAGCTGTTAACAACACACTACAAAGAGAATTTAGACTAAACAGAATATGTCTACCCAATAATCATTAACTCAAATATAATGTAAAAGGTCTAAATATGAAATCATTTAAAATTAATTTTATTCGTTTAAGAAATGTTAGTTATGCAACACTGATAAAACTAGTACAGCCATACTGAACATAGATTTTAACTTTTTAATTTTGCAAAGATAAAACTGAAATCTGGTACACAAAAACAGAAAATTTCAAATTTGATGAAATATCAAATATGATCTAGGTAGATATCTCAACAATTGATGTACCACAAATTATTGTATACAGCGCTACACACTACTACGTACTTACTGTATTCACCAGAAAATATTTAAATTACAAAGTGAATAAGTTATGGTAGGTGAAGTAATTGATATTAAATAAATAATGAAGGTAAACATATATACTGAAAAATAGAGTAAAGAAATAAGCAAAAAATTAGCAATCAAATAATTTCGAGAAATTATATTTGATTTAATAAAGCATGAAATTAAATCAAAAACTTAGAAAAACACAATGCTCGATAAAAATGATTTATCATGTAGATGGTGAATATTTAATTAAGAGATAAATTATATTAGTATTCACCTAAAGTTACATTTTGGCAACAATTTTAATGTCTACAATAAACACTTATCAACATTATTACATGAAATATATAGGTATAGTAGTAGTTAAAATAAAAATAATAACCACATTTATAGTTATGTTGAAATTCGGCATTCTTCATTATTTATCAAATAAATTGTTTCTTATGTAAATTGTGTAGTCTTTGGGAGTTGAAGTAATAATAAAATTTCAGAGATTTCTAGTTCAGACAAACAAAAATCATGTGAGTAACGTGTAATATGGTAAAAAAACACACAATATTGTAAAGTCATTGTGTATTTCAGAAACTTTCAAACGGAAGCCTTATATAGAAAATACGAAATCGAAACTCACATGGTTAGACGGAAATAAGAAAACATAGAAACTCATATGGTTAGACGGAAATAAGAAAACATAGAAACTTTATGTGTGAATATACTTCTTAAAGATGGTAAATAAACTTTATGAAAAATATATCTTCAGTAAGCGAGACTTTAAGTTGCTAAAGAAGTTTGCACTCATGATATATAAATCCATAAACATACATAGGTATATCTAAATTTATTAAACAAGGAAACATCTACGTATAAGAACTTCAAACGTCAGTGCATTTAATTTGGATGTGATCGAACAATAGGTACTTATAAGATCCAGAAAGATTATTAATTTAACATTCATTTTAGTAAGCGACTACAACGAAGGAAGAAATATTTATTTATTATAATATAGACGTTTATTTTGAAAAAGTGCACATCATTAGTAAAGTCGAACGGCAACAGCAAACAGTTATTGTAAGATGAGGAAAAGTGAAAATAATAATATGCCACAATACATGATCAGATTTTATGTTAAAATTACTTCTTTATAATTAACTTGAGGCACACTAAAGCTTTAAGCATTTCTTTTACAAAAAACATCACATAACTGATTGTCCCCACTTACATTCCCCAATCAAGAATAATAACAGTATCATCTGGCATTCCAAGCTGCCTATAGTTATGTATAACAAACAATTTCATAATCTAATCATTCTCAATGCTCAACAACAAAATTACTCTTTTAATACCCGTGGTACATCCTTTCACAAGACACGACAGTCACATACTAATTAAAATTTAATAAATATAGCCCTGAATATTTACATATTTCATATTCATTATAGAAAGGCGATGTCTTGGGGGTGTGTTTTTATTATTTCAAATATAAATTTACACCACATGCTGCCTTATAAATATGTTATTATAAATATATTTCAAACCACTTTAAATATTCGTTGAAAGCATTGTTACAAATTAAATAAGAATTATACATAAGTCGTCAATTTATCTGACAATAAAGTGTTGTTGAATGGTAAACTTTATGAACACAAAATAAATTATTAATTTGAAAGTTTCACAGAAGAACACTGTTTTTTATTAAAACATTTATAAAGAGTTTACAAGAGACAAAAAGGAGTTAGAATGAATAAAAGCGTGAGATTCTTCGTATTAGTAAATTCATCAACAATGAGTTGCCTATTTTCTTTATTAATTTACAATACAATCTTCAATCGTATAATATAATCCTAAAGTATAATGTATAATCATAATACATATATTATTATTTATTAAAACACGGAAAGCTTCTTATATTTAAGAGTATGAAATTCTTACATTTAGGTAAATAAATAATTAAATTTTTAAATTAGATATTGTAAACATCAATAACATTTTTTCTTAAATTACATACATAGAGATAGTACTTATTTAACGTTATTATTCAGTTATTTTGAACATGTAGACACAATAACTGACAATAATATACTTATTTATTCTTGCGATAAATAAAATTCAAAAAAAATTAAAGGTACTTTAATCAATAAAATAGAAACTAATAAACTCTAATAACATTTATTCAAATATATCGGTGAGAATCAGATAACAACAAACTATGTACTAAATATAAAAATTAGCAGAAAATTAAAATGAAGTTGGATTTACATTTGAATTCATGAATCAAGTATAGATAGGTGTATGGATATATAATTATGTAGCACGTGTTCATAACTATCTGATCTGACTGATAGCTTGCATTGTGATTTATGATTTCTAACGCTTTGCCGAATTCATTGAATTAGTTACCTTCGATAAATTGAAATAATAAAAGCAAATCATATCAGAATGTAATATAGTTGACTGAATGACACAGCTTAATTCCAACTATAATGTATCAGTATGTTTTAATCGCCTCCAAGAGATAGTGCTTGAACTATACGGGGATCGGCTTTACTACCTTCACGAAATTCTTCCAATGTTAGCCGGTCATCATGATTCTTGTCCATTTGATCGAATATTTTGTCGACGCGTTTCTGCGGTGTATTTTCATCTTCTGCTTGAGGTTGTTGGCCCTTAAAAACAAAACAAAATAATCAATTTTTACTGATGATAAATAATATTATAATCAATAAGAAATACTTAAAACTTGATCTCAATATTGTCGGACATATTTTCATATAATTTTATGTTTTTATTTAACGCTAACTTAGGCAGGCAGACAGACGACTAAAGTCCGAGGATGCAAAAAGCATTGCTGCTGACAGAAAGAGCTGGTCAGAATTGGTTCAAGACATACGGGGGGCATCTACTGCCGCATATAGGCTCCGTCCACGTTCACGAACATATGCAGCAAGGGCTCCATAAGTAAGTAAAGTAAAAAACTTAGGCAGTAGCATGATTTAACACGATGCGATACTTCGTTATGGGCTTAATACTCTCAATTCTAAACTGGCGTGAGGATATAACACTACCTATGTGTCAGCTATATGGACATAATGTAATTTAAATGTCCAAGTTTAGTAAGCTTTGTTTATGAAGTGCTTTAGAAATCAAATGTTTTTGAATGTGTACATAAGTATCTTCTTCAATGCGTCACGAATTCCTCCGCAAAGCTTTTCTATTATTCATAGCATGCTGCATTCAATCTGCGGATTGAAATGTGAAGAAATAGGTAGGTGTGAGATAGCACTATGTAGTATTTAAATATGTAGGTATTTCTAGTACCGCTAATTGCTTCATAATTGCACAATGCACATAAATAATACAATATTTATCTATCCAAAATAAGATTAAAAAGTATTTTTAAAACGGGATAATATTTGAGAAAGAGCATACTAAGTAATTTTTTTTAAATTTTCGAAGTATTTTATATTGTCAACAAAGAAATTTCAAATACCCGATTATCATAAGGGATACGCGGATTTCGCATTTTACCATATTTTCCACACCTGAGTAGGTAAGTGAAGATTTCCTGTTTCCTCCTAAAGGGAGTTTGCACAAACTGTTCATCATAAAGATGAGGTATCCGTTGAATAATATTCTAAAGTCATACATACCACCATTTGGTATATTGCATCAACGATGTTGTACATTTCATCTCTCGTAATAAACCCATCATTATCGACATCATATAGCCGGAAAGCCCCTGCGAAAGCAAAATAAGAAATCTCTATAATGTGTTAGAAAATATTTTAACAATATTGTCTTATTTGAAGCTATACCAAAATATTTAAAATCAATGTCTTCACTTCTATAACTCATAGTTTTAAGTTATTATTTATACATACACAAATCGAGTTTTCGTTGGGTATATAAAAGGAATTTATTATATTCACTATATCTCATATTGATTTTAATTAGATATGAATTGATGAAAATTTTATTCATTTAGGTTAACGAATAATCCATGCAAATAAATGCCAATACTCGATAATGTACAGAATATTATTTAATTACAAAAGAAGACACAATCTAGTTTATGAAAATGAAAATATACTTTCCAAAAGATTTGCAAAAATATTAATTCAGTTTTTAAGAGAATGTTAAGAACGCCATCTTGGCATACTGTATCAACATAAATGTAATAACGTGATTAATTAGAAACCCCGCTCTCAATTCTTTCAATTAAATTTAGATTCGTTATTAATTTTTTATAAGAAAAGAAAATTTAATATTATAAAAGCATCGAGAAATCTTTACACTCGGGTTGATGTTAAAAGTAATGCAACTTACAATGTAATTTCTCATCCAGATTTCCTCGTGACGTAACTGAGAGAGCTCTGATGAATTCTTCAAATTCGATAGATCCATCCTATTGAAAATCAAACAAATAAAAATTAATTTTGACATAAACATGGAATAACTGCCTTTCGAAATTTTGAACTTGTATGTGTTATATCTCACTCACAAACACTATGCCTGTCTAAAATTATAAATTTCAAATGTTTTTAGTGTATAGTGATGATTGTACAAAATATGTCAATTGTAAAACTTAATAATTACATTATGGAACAATATTTTTATTCAGGATTTTTTTCTATAGATATAATATTTATTATATCTATAAAATTTGTGAATACCTAGCTTTCCATTCAATCAAGATTCACTTTAAATATTATTTTCTTTTTGAGAATAGTTACACATGATGAAATGTACAAGCTTATCTATGATTAAAAAAAAATATTCAATAAACCATATTATACTTAATTATTTTTGAAGGTAATAAGACGATTTTTGCAAGGATCATTCCAACGGCGTCGCATTAAGTGACTAATGGAATTCATTCTTATACATAGTGCGCGGTATTTAGAATGATCGGGTTGTTAATAGTTATAAATTATTTTAAAGCACGAAAACCTCAGATCAAGTCTGTATTTTTGATTTGTATGGAAGATACACTACCGCTAAATACATAGTGTAATTATAGTCCGGCTGTCGCCGGCGAACTCGTTTCTTCGTCTTTGCATTGTCCGGTTTCCTTTAAAGGAGATTATTAGTTCTGAGTGAGATGTCTTTTGAAGAGAAAAACGTCTTTCCAGCGACCAAGAATAAGTTTTTGGACACGACAACTCACCTTTCACTCCAAAATATATCATAATTTGTAAATATTATATGTCCCTTCCCTTTTTGTTGCAACTTAAGTTAACAAAATACTTTGATTTATATTGTGTTTGCTTCTCTCAGCTCAAAAGACATCGAAGAAGTATAATCAAAAGATTGCACACACGGGGGTATTTAGGCTGGCCAGTCTCACATTTTTTCTGTAAGTTTCCGAGGGTTTTGTATAAGGTATTCACAAAAATTCAGGAACAAGACATCCAACATTTTTAAGTTGGTAATAAGGTAGGTATGCACACCCATCCTTAATATGTTATTTTTTATTGTCGCAGAGGCGATAATTTGCATGTGTATTTACATGCATTTGGTCTTCTGGTTATTTCTCGCGGGAAATTCCTCGATGGTATGTAACGCCTAATTGGTGGATTGGCCTGATCAGTTCTACATTATTTTCTCTCCTTTTATTTTTCATA
This sequence comes from Athripsodes cinereus, assembly GCA_947579605.1. Lineage (NCBI taxonomy): Eukaryota > Metazoa > Arthropoda > Insecta > Trichoptera > Leptoceridae > Athripsodes > Athripsodes cinereus. The sequence goes on from OX388329.1 coordinate 12,994,549, forward strand.
TATGTATTGTCAACCTACTGTGTGCATCTCTACACTGAGAAAAATACTAACGAAATTTCACAACGAATCATTGGTACGTACTATCAAATTAGGACCAGAGTTCGTACTAACGATTCACTAGTACAGATCTATTGACTTCGCAACTAATTCATTGGTACGCTTACCAACAACTTCTTCACAGTGACGTCATCAACTTGAAGTTTGCCGCAGAACGAATCGTTGGTAAGAATCAATCGATTTACTTGTCATACTTACGTATATAGGTACCTATACATGACCTTACTCGTAGCTGTCAAAAGTCCAATAATATTAATCGCGTTTAGTTGTAAAATGTGATCTATTTTTCTAATAACTCTATAATTATTATTTGAAAAAATCTAGCATAAATAATAATATTATTAGAATAATTATTCACATTTTACAAATAAACATTGTGATCAATATATAAGTAAAAAAAGTAGCAAGGAAATTAAAATGATTTTTTTCTATTAAGTTCTTATGTAATATAATAATTTATTAAAAAATTCAATTAAAAAATATAAAAATAAGGACAATTTATAAAGACATAATAAATATATTGTACGAGTATTATAGGATTCTTCCAACTCTTTCTTCAGGGATGTTGAATTTTACTTTTCATCATTGCCAAAATTCAAAGATGCTATTTCTAGATCTCTTCAGGGTTCTGGTTGATGATTGTCTTGAATGTGGTGAGTCTCCCCTCCCCCAGTTTTTATTCAGAGAGGATTGATCCCCCCCCCTGAGCATCAGTCATTGCTTGTGTTTTTTTTTGTAATAGCGTATTCATTTCACGACTGAATGTTTTTCTTTTTGTCTTCATTGTTATTGCCTCGGTCGGTGCAATCGAGTGCATTTTGTTTTTATTTCTTTTTGTTGTTGGAACATAGCTGGAACATAGTGTTGATAATATGGTGTAAAATAATTTAACAAACTTCACTGGCTTGCAAACCATACAATATTCAAGTTATACTATATAATCTGTAATAAGTGTATTAACAAAATAAATAAATTGATTGAGTCGACGTTGATTTTGTAAAACTCCATTATATTGATATAATGAAAACAAAATTGTTCTTGGTTTTACTACGATTTATTTGTTTAATAAGTTTCCAGGTTTCGACCTATGAGGTCATTGTCAAACTAAATTTACTATAGGCCGTGTTGTTACTTAAATACTATGTCTTATTAGGTAGGTATAACAATATATTCTTTAGAGCTAAGGTTTTATATAATGCAAAAATTATTGAGGGAAATTCAGAAAGAACAGTTGGTTGTGTTGTATATGGTTTTGATTATATGGATTCTATATAATGTGACATTTTATTGGTAAAGATTTAGGAAGACAGTTGGTTAGTATTGTGTAATTAAATGAAATAGTATTGGGTGTTTTGACTTCAACTAATAGATGTAACAGATGTACCTAATATCATTAACAACAGAGGAATATTGACAAAAAGCATCCATTTAGGAATAATAACATGTACAACATAAACTCACCTTATCACAAATATACCCAACAGTCAACCTCAATAATAACGAATTTAGATGTATCACATATTATGGACATTTATCCTCAAAAATAGCCAATACAATAAACAAGAAAACCACATTTAATATACAGATGTTATGCCACAAGTGAAAAAAAAAACAAAACAAATAACATAGGCTTCCAGTTAAGAAATTCTAAAGACCCACAACCACCACTAAAAGACAACGGTATATACAGTCTGAATTGTGATGATTGTGATAACATCTATATAGGGCAAAGCGGATGTAATATTGAATGTAGGTTCCTGGAACATAAGAAAGCATGGCTTAATAACAAACCAGAAAGTTCTCAATGCGCCAAACACCTTCTTACTAATAACCACTCAATCCGAGATACCACCCTTCCAAAAAAATTACACTCGCAGAAGAAAGGTATGCGTCTTAACGTATAAGAACAACTTGAAATCACAAAAGCCAACAAATTAGATTGCACACTAATAAATGAACAAACAAATATAATTAATTCAGCCATACTAGAAATTTTTAAACCATTTAGTAAGTAACATAAAACGTTGGACATTTAATAAAATAAACCTTATAATCTTGATACCCAAGTTCACAATTAGACTAAATCAAATCATGGGTATTACTTGAAAAAGACAATCAACAACTAAATAACACACTGCTTATATAATCATACGTTATCTATATGCAACATTACAATAAACTAACATGTAATACTTTTAAATATATATTTTTTCACATATAATATTATAGATATGTATACGTCTTATAGATATGTAATACTTCTTTAGATATCCTTACAACTTATGTAACTGTACGTCTTCTATATACAACATTATAATAAACTAATATATAATAATTTTATAGATATATTTGTTCAGAAGGCTATATTTATATCATTTACAAAAAACTTAAAATCACAATTTATTCAAATCAACACCTCATTGTAATCATATATTATTTGCTAATGTTAAATGACCCTTTAGTTAATTTTGTTTTATCCCACATTATCCCAAGACGGATATTGCATTGTATAGAATCTATACTTACAAAACCTATAGATATACCCATTAAGAACACAGTGTAAAAGATCAACTCCATAAACTAGAATACATTAAGACATCTAGCAATACCACATAAAGTTCTTTATAAACCAAAAAAATTATATTTTAATAAAATAATATTGTATTATGTTATACTTTGCATTGTTACATCATTATCTGGTGTATGACAACATGTAATTAATTTATACTATTACCTGGCCCAGGATAACAAAGTGTAATTTTGTTCTGGAATTATTCAATAGATAATACAAACCTTTATTGACTAGTTGTAAATCTAGATGTTGTACATGTTATTATTCCTAAATGGATGCTTTTTGTCAATATTCCTCTGTTGTTAATAATATTAGGTACATCTGTTAGGTACATCTATTAGTTGAAGTCAAAATACTATTTCATTTATTTACACAATACTAACCAACTGTCTTCCTTAATCTTTACCAATAAAATGTCACATTATATGGAATCAATATAATTTAAATCATATACAACACAAACAACTGTTCTTTCTGAATTCCCCTCAATAATTTTTGCATTATATAAAACTTAAGCTCTAAGAATATATTGTTATACCTACCTACTAAGACATAGTATTTAAGTAACAACACGGCCTATAGTAAATTTAGTTTGACAATGACCTCATAGGTCGAAACCTGGTAACTTATTAAACAAATAAATCGTAGTAAAACCAAAAACAATTTTGTTTTCATTATATGAAAATAAATAAAAAAAATAAAAATTCTAATCATACCACGTTGTTGCTCTACGGGAGTTATTTTATTTTGGCATTCTTCTCTGCAACTTTTTTCTATGGGAACAAAAATTTTTCATGCTGACAATTGACCCTTTCTGTTTGAGTATGAATGCCCCAATTCTACTAATTTGTTTTCTACTAGCCTTTTGATAATTACATTTGACCTTTTTTCTGTAAAATTAAAAATAATATATATAACTAAAAGTTATTTTTGTAAACAAAAGAATTGAAATTAAAATAACAGGATTTGAAGTATACAAACTTTTGATGTTGATGTAGGTGACACCAAATCCAAAGCAACATTTTCACCAATTTGTTGATGTTCTGCAACATTCTGTAAAGTACAAATTTTAGTTAATCGTCAATAAAAACTCAAATTTGGCTTGTTGATAAAACAATTATTGCAAATTAAACATCTCATACCAACTCATCATGGACTGGACTTTATAAAGATTCATTATTTGTTGAGCTGTAAATGCTTTTGATCTTAACATATATTATGGCACCACTTGTGTGGACAAATTTGTTAGTGTAGAAATTTAGTCGGATAAATGTAAGTCCCCAGATTTCTGAACTATCCAGGTGGACGGTGAGTCTCCTTCAATGTATATACTCAATCACAACCTCATTTGTTTCCTCCACAGTCTAAAAGTACAAAAATGATTTATTAAACCAAATGATAACTAATAAAGTTAGTTCGTTCACAAACAAAATCAATGTTAGTCCAATATTACATACCAAATTGATGGTTGAAGTTTCACTTTCATTTCATCACATGGTTTTTAACATTAAATTCTGTAATCTGTAAAGCAAAAAATATTCATTAAATTAAATAACCTAATTAGTCCATCCACAAGCACTCAAGGTTAGAACAATGTTACTCACCAAATGGTTATTTGATGGTACACTTTCATTCTGTAATTCCACGTTATTTTCCTCATTGCGTTTCATCTATAAAGTAAAAACATATATCAAAATATTAATGCTTTAAATCATATAAAAATAATAGTAAATAAGAAGAAATTACAAAGGTTTACCTTGCATTTCGATGACAGGTTATTTTTTCATCCCATCATGCAATATTATGAGGGATCTTGTTTTAAATGTGAGTAAATGCACGGTCATATTTTAACAATTATCCTCAATCCACTAAAAAAAAACACCGAAATACGAAAACGGACAGAAATTAACAAATAACAAAACACAACGGAAAACCGACGAATGTCATCGAATACTAGTGTTGCCATTAGAATAATTAATAATGACCAAAGTATTGTTTTTTTTATCAAAATATAACACATTTTACAACCATTCTAGTGTATTCATTATATTGAATAATAATAAATAAGTATTTAGTTATTTGTATAATAACGAAAATACTACAAATAAATAAAACAGTATTGTACTATTGAAATACGTTTCGTCAATCATAATGTATTTTTATGCGTGTGGCAATTTCACAAGCTATAATGTACTTACCTGACAATGATTTTAAACCAACTAGCGCCATACACGGATGTTTGGGTAACTAAAAGATTGGTAAGCGCCGAACGAAGTATAGTTTATGGTAAAAGCGAATTGGTTTGATGTTACGTTATGTTGAATTTGATCTTTATGTCATATTATATCAATGGTAAGGCGAGCAAAACAATTTATTGTGAAATATCAATTGAATTTGGAGATGTACCTTTTCTCAGTGTATGTAATAAATAAATAATATTATTACAAAATTTGCCCCCAAAACTATATTAATTAATTGCAGCGAATGTATCAGTTCAGTGAATATTTATTACCAAATTAATTTTACTATCCAGTCATTTATGAAAATACCACATTTAATGCAAATAAAATTTATTTCGTGATATTCTCAATCGGTTAGTAATTATGAATTAATTAATCACTTTGGTTATTTCAAATTGAATAATTTATTGTGTTTGAGATATGGATTTGCTAGTGAAAATGTCCCAACTAAGTACTTGTTAATTTTTACTTTTTGTTTACATATAGGTAATGAAATGTAAAAAGTAGGTACAGCTAGCAAATATCTAACTAAATCTCGCAATTGTTTTATTCTCTACCATTTTTAATTATCATTTTTCCATGTAAAGTAACAAAAAAACATTTACAATTTATATATTAAATTAACGTCACAAAGTTTTTCCTTTAGTCCATTTTCTTATCGTTATATAATCATTTTTCCTATTTTTCGTAAAATACTATAACTGCAGAAATTTACGAATTTTCTTAATCCACACATAAATATTTGAGTCGGTTCGTATGTGCGTATGTCCTCAATGGACTCTGAAATAAGGAAAGACAGAAGTAAAATAATACACTCTATACGAGGTGTCATCTCCTGGGCAGGTTTAAGGCTAAAAATATTTTAAATATCTTATGTATTGATAAAGATATTACAATTTTAATGAGATTCCCATACATTCGCTTGACAAAATTGCCAAGCGAATGTATGAAAATCCAATATTTATAGCCAAACATTTTTCATTGTATTGAATTAATTTCAAAATGGATGTAACAATAAATAAAACAATACTGAAACTAAATAATTAGGGACTGTTTACATAATGAAACATTGTGATTGCTAATGACAAAAAATCCTGAATTATGTGAATAAAAATTGCATATTTTTGACATTTTGAGCTATTTTCATAATGGAGGATATTATGAGACCATAGAAATCCATACTGTAGAATAAGAATAGTATTATGCAAAAAATCCATAAACAATACAAAATACAAAAGTACCTCGGTACTAGCCATAAGAACCTATTTATTTTCGCCTAATATTTTTCTTTACTTTTTTTTTATTTCATGGCAAATCACTTGAAGATTTATGTAGGTACTACAAACTAAAAATACCAATTCGAATGTGGCAATTACATAACATTTAGGTCCAAAATTACTCGCAAATGAGTGGATGGTCTTGAGAAGAATAGAATAGAATAACGTTTAGGTACCAACAATTTTTTTTCAGAATGATATAATTTACCCGCTTTTTTTCTTATTTAAGTACGGGATGTCAAACTTTAAGTTTTTCAGCACTTTTTTCGATGTAGGTACCTACTTTCTTTTGTTTTATCGGCATGTGAGGTGTCAAACTTTAAGATTTTTCATTGGGAAGATGTTTGTAACACTTTTTTCATGAAGGTACCTACCAATTTTGTTAGTTAAATATGGGCATGTGGGGAGTCAAACATTAAGTATTCTCATTGGCTATAACTTTTTATTACTTTTTTCCACGTAAGCGCATACTCCATTTTAGTCCAATAAGGTTATGTCATTTTAACCCATGTATTTGCACGGTTTCTGTTTATTTAAACCCGAGCAATGCCGGGTTACAAAAGCTTGTAGGGGTAATAAAGTTAAGAATTCTTCTTTTATTCATTCTTTTTCCATCCTTTACAATTATTCAGACAATTGTTTTCATTATCCGATATAAAAAAGGTTTGAACTTGGAACCGAAATGAAATACGGAAGAGCTATGCATAAATTATTGAATACTTACATTGTTCTCATCAAATACTCTGAAAACCAGAGAGGCGAATTTACTTGGATCACCTTGTGGGAAGAACTGCTTATAAATTTTTATGAAGCCCTGAAAAGAAAAGAAATTGTATGTACATTCAAGATTAACATTTTAACGAAATAATAAAACAAATGTTTTATTCTACTAATGGTTTATTATGTGAGAGAGACGTCTTTCGTCTGATGAGGACATTGTCAATCGATTGACAATGTCCTCATCAGACGAAAGACGTCTCTCTCACATAATAAACCATTAGTAGAATAAAACATTTGTTTTATTATTTCGATATGGAATTCTACTACCTAAACACCGACACAGTGAATTAACATTTTACTAATCCTTAGCGTATTCCTGTTGTTTCAATATTAATTTTCTTCTTTGATTGTTCGATTAATAATAAATATTTTTGTATTACAAAAAAGGGGAATAAAAGAGATGGAGAATATATCAAGTATAAAAATAGTGATGATTAACACGAGATTTTCTATTTATCCGTATATATTTGGATTATATATTATTGTGACTAAAAGAGCATCATAATATTAAACCAATATAGCTTAGTACATAATCATGTAAGTACTGAGGTAAATATTTAAAGTGATTTTACGTATGAGTTAAGAATTTATCTAACTATTTTTTTTGGAGAATAACATAACAACATGCATAGACAATTCACACAGTTCGAGCTATTCCCAAACTAAGATATGAATAATTGTGTATTATGGGTGCTAACGCGACGATACTTATTTAAATGTTTACATCTATGATTTAAACTCTAGGATTCAAATATAGAAAGATATATCTGGGTTTTTGTTATCAACCCAAATACATTTTTATACACCTTTCACAGTAAGCCAAAAACTATTGTCGTGAAAGGGTAGTCTTGCGGCACCTGGGATTGAAACGCACACCTCTAGTGCATGAGGCCGAGACTCTACCGCTGAACTCAAATATGTAATTATTTTTATTTGATTCATTATACTCGATTCAAACTGATTAAAATAAATTTACATAACATAACATGTATAGACAATTCACACAGATCGAGCTAGTCCCAAACCAAGATATGAATCTTGTATTATGGGTAGGTACTAACACGACAATATACATAATACGATGTATTAAACACATATATATTTATTTATTTATTCATGTATGTAACACCCAGACCCAGGACGATTTGAAAAAGGCAATTTTTCACTTTTTCCTGGCCGGGAATCGAACCTGGGACCTCGTGACTTAAAGGCAGGAGCATTAGCTCTTCGCCACACTGTCCTCTATTGTCAAAAGAAAATAATCAATTATGGTTTTCGAGTCAAGAACTAAAATAGTTAATATTGAGAAAAGAGTATGGTTACAAGGTTTAATATTATCAATAGGTTTTTGATAATATTAATATTTAGTTAATGCATGAGAACTAGGTAAGTATATACCTAATTAAAATAGTTTGAATTAACCCAAATTGATACTTTATTAAGATGCAAAGCTGTTTGATATAATTTCAATTTCTATTACAATGTATAACATTAAAAGGAAGTTCTCGAACAAAAAGTCATTTTCTATACATTTTTTTTATAATTTATATGTCACCCACCTGTTCTGTGAGTAAGCCATTTGGACAATCCTTCAGAAATCCTTTGTGCCTGAAAAGAAATTAGCGGAGTTAAAAACAAATTTAGAACATATTGCCACTAAAACAATGGCGCGATTAATTCTTTGAAACAGTCAATTGCTTATTTAATTTAATCGCAATTTAATTTAATTTCAGTACGAAATCATTGATAAAATTATATAGGTATTTTCCCAGTAAACCTAAAATAATTTGATAACATCAAATTACAAAGCTAATTAAGCGTCTGCAGATTCTGGCATCATCTTAATAACCTCTTAAAATAGAGGTATTGCGTCTTCAAACATTATGCATTTAACTAACTTTATATTCATGCTTAAATTTGTCTTAAGAAACGATATTGTGTCTTCAATACTAAGATTTTTCAAGGATTCTTCTTCGGTAAGTATGAAAACAATTATCAAATATAAAAAGTAATCTAGAAAATTGTCTCTTACCACTGCCTTATTTCCTTTTCGGTAACTGTAACAAAAAGAAAAGTGTAATTAGTGTCATATTAAAAAAGTCTGTTAATGAGTTATTTTCAAAAGTTTTTTAAGTATCTCAAAGGGTTCCATTTAGTTAAATCCGTAATATTATATTTGTTTTGAGAGTGAAACAATTGTATTAAGCTAAGAATATTATAATACCATCACACTCTTTCCTATATTTATTTCATAGCAAAGCTTATTGCTTTCATATATATAAAAAAATAAAATACTTTTTAATATTATTTCCAAGAAATTTTCAAATACAGTAATGCATAGATAATTAAATGTTTACTTTGTTAAAAGCGACCAATTTATGAGCAATATTAGATACTCTAACAGAAACTCATTTTACTAAGCGTTACAAAACCCAACGAAGCGCTATCTGTTTAACATTTACCTAATTTAGATAATAATGAAATATTTATGTCACATAATATGTTAAATTTATATTGTACGATACCTCCGTAAAACTCTCGGCAGAGAAAAGGACTCTCACTATTTTTTTGAGTAGGTATTTGAGTGTTCTGCAAAAAGCAAGTATCTATCTATCTATACCATCAAACTGTGTCGGTAGATAGTCAGAGAGAACTTTCGCTTCCTCTACATTCATCCAGTTTCTCATACACGCGGTCGTCCTTGAGAATTTGATCAATTTGATATTTTTTGAGAAAACGCCTTCTCTCCAACAAGTAATGAAAACTCCAGCACCATGTGAAAGTCTTTGTTTTATCAGACTTGGTGAGCTTAAATGAAACACAGCCATAAATACCAGCCTTTCCACACTTTTTCTACACATTTCTAATTTTAGTTATAAAAACCTTATCATTATCATGCATGTTATTATCTTTTCTATTCTAATTATACTTGCATTGACTGCATTACATTCAAACAATTTTTCAAAACACTCATTCCATCTTCTTAACATGCATTCATCATTAACCTACACGTAACCAATACTACCTCAATTCCTTTCACAGAACTTACATCTGAACTCGTTTTCTTTCGCTTTTGAGTAAAAAAGATATTTGCCACAGCGAGATCCATCTTCAAAAATGCTTCTATTATACGTCTTCCATTATGGTTCATTCCTCTATCACCATTCTTTACCAACACACTATCTTGATACACCGATACATAAATTTTTCCGTAATATTTTTCACGCTGTCCGAAAATTGTTCTTTTTCTGTATCCATGACATCGTTTCCTGGTTCCTTTCCACTTAGTCTCACACACACGAAACATCCAAAAACTTCTTATCCGTCATCTCAAATAGAAATCCCAAGACTTCTGAGCTATCCGGGTGGACGTAAGGTCTCCTTGTATCCTCAGCATCCCTGACTAACAGATATTCCTGTTTCCTCTTTGCAGCTTTCCCTTCTTTAACCGCGCCATTATGAGTGGCATGCCTCATTGCTGGCATTCGCATTAAAAGGTTCTCGTTCTTAATAATGTTATATTTTCACCATTTTTGCTCTTACAAGCTATTTAACTGTAACTATAAACTAAACTACAATTTGACCACTTACCTACTACACGGTTTATACCAACATAATTAATACCAAATTCTTACCTAAAACACACACCAGTACCTAAAAAAATACCACGAATATAATATTCGAAAGACGTTGCTAGGTTGGATATATATATATATATATATATATATATATATATATATATATATATATATATATATATATATGAAAAAAAAGAAAAAACTGGGAGACCCAGAATATATTGGAATGTTCGGTTTAGGTAAAAGAAATGAAAGAGGGGAAACGCTATTAGATTATCTACAATGTGAAAAACTGTATTGCACAAATACATTCTACAAAAAGAAAAAACAAAGAAAATGGACATGGAAAAGCCCTGACGGTAAAACAAAAAATGAGATAGACTATATTATCACAAACAACTTGAAATACTGTAAAGATGTAACAGTAATAAATCAATTTGACACGGGAAGCGATCACAGATTGGTAAGAGCTTCTTTCAAAATGAACATAAAGGCTGAAAGATATAACATGGTCCACAAAAAACCCAAGAAAGTACCCACAACCGAAATAATCACCGCACATCAACCAGAATTTGAAAACACTCTAAAACGCAAGCTGGGAGCCACTATAGACCTTCAGAACATGGAAATTAACGATCTTACAGAGAAAATTACAACGAGTGTTCAAACAGCTGTGAAGACAATATCCTTCAGACAGAAAGGAAAAAATCAAAAGTTATCCTCAAGTACACTAAAACTTATAGAAGAGAAGAGACAAATTGACAGAGATTCAAATGAATATAAAACTCTTAATAAAACTATAAGAAAAGAAGTGAGGAAAGATATTAGAAGATACAACACAAGCCTTATCATGAACACAATAGAATCAAATAAAAATATGAAAGTACTTAGATCAAACAATTATTATTCTGGCAAATCAAATATAATTAAATTAAAAAATAGAAATGGAGATACAATAAATGATAAAGATATGATAGTGAGTGCGGTACAAGAGTTTTATTCGGAATTATATAAATCAATTGCACAAAACAGAGAAAATGATGAAACTGTCTTAAATGCTGGATCCGAAGAGATGCCGGAAATAGAATCCAATGAAATAAAAAATGCACTTAAATATATGAAGAATAACAAAAGTGCAGGAGAAGATCAAGTGACAAGCGATATGTTAAAGTTGGGGGGAGAAGAAATCATTGAGGCAATAAAAATACTCCTTAACAAGTGCCTAGAACAGGAGGTCATACCCGAAAAGTGGAGAAACGCTGAAGTTATATTATTGCATAAAAAAGGGGACCCAGAGAACCTAGAAAACTACCGACCAATAAGTCTGTTATCCCACCTATACAAACTTCTTACTAAAATTATGACGAACCGTTTAACACCTAAATTAGATTTTTACCAACCAATTGAACAAGCTGGTTTTAGAAAAGGGTTTGGAACCACAGACCACATCCAAACTCTACGATTGCTAATTGAGAAAGTCACAGAATATAATATAAAAATTCATCTTGCATTCATTGACTACAAAAAAGCCTTCGACTCTGTAGAACAATGGGGAATAATAAATGCGCTAAATGAAGCAAGAATTGACTCCAGATACTCAAGGCTGATCAAATTTATCTATGACCACGCTACAATGGATGTAAGGATTGACGAGGACACAAAAACGGGGAAAATCAATATCAAGAGAGGTGTAAGACAAGGCGATACCATCTCACCTAAACTTTTTACGTTAGTTCTAGAAAGTATTTTTAAAACACTAAACTGGGAACATAAAGGGATTAAAATTAACGGAACATATCTGAGTCACCTCCGCTTCGCAGATGACATAGTACTCATCAGTGATGATCTGGAAGAACTTCATACCATGATAAAAGAGCTCCACGATGCCTCCCTGAAAGTTGGTCTACAGATGAACATAAATAAAACCAAAATCATGAGTCCATCCAACAGCAGTATCACAATCGATAATAAGAAAATTGAACCTGTTGAAGAGTATATTTATCTTGGACATAAGATCAAATTAGGGAAAGAAAATCAGACAGCGGAAGTACCCAGAAGAATTGGACTAGGTTGGGCAGCCTTTGGGAAACTCAATCATATACTTAAAAACAAGGATATTCCCATGAATTTAAAAAGAAAAGTGTTTGAAACATGTATCCTCCCTGTGCTTACATATGGTCTGGAAACTATCACCTTAACTGCGAGGACCATATATAAATTAAAATGTACACAGCGATCTATGGAAAGACAAATGTTAGGCATAAGTCTGAGAGATAGAATCAGAAATGAAGAAATCAGACGCCGGACAAAAGTTGTCGACGTGGTGGATCGTATTGCCAAGCTAAAGTGGCAATGGGCAGGTCATGTTGCCAGACAGGGAACAGACAGATGGGCACCCAGAGTCCTAGGATGGAGACCATGGGACATGAAAAGAGGAATAGGCCGGCCTCAGAAACGTTGGGCCGATGATATTGTCCCTGTCGCGGGTAGCAGGTGGATGAGAGAAGCCCAAAGAAGAGAAAAATGGAAGAAATTAGAAGAGGCCTACATCCAGCAGTGGAGAGACGGCTGAAGAAGAAGAAGAAGAAGAAGAAGATATATATATATATATATATATTTTGATAGACATTCTGTTATGTTACAACTTTATGGGAGAATATTCTTATTCAATATCATTATAAGCGATGCAAAATCTATGATGGTTGTATAATTTAATATGAAATTAAACCAGATAATTGCTGTCTTAAAGTTAAAGTAATATATAAATATTCGTATTTGTACATTGATTGAGACATTTCAATTTTTTTTGTAACTACATAGGTACTCCTACTGATATGAATTTGTGGTGCAGAACAAAAATATCAAGCACATTTACTAGTGATCAATAATTAATATCATGATCGGTGTAGGTACGTTAAATTCAAATCTTTGCAAGAGACAGTAAAGAAATATTGGTTATATGGTTTAAGGGAAAGTATATTAAGAAATGATAAATTATAATATTTGCATGCTTGTGTCTCAAAGGAACGAAGAAAAAGTAGTGTAGTGCTTAGGTATAAGCGAGACAGATAATAACGACTTTCGAAAATTTAAGGGCAGAAAATAGCGGTTCTTTCCATTATATGATACCTCTCCTGAGAATCCAAAAAAATAAATAACAAACCCTCTCAAGGAACAAATATTCCCTGCTTTTATTTTTTATTAACGGGAAACATTTTTTTCAACATTTTATGTTTTTATATTAAAACCTAACTTTTCAAGTACATGGATGATTATGATATTGTATACATTATATATACATTATGTATACAGTGTTCACTAATTACACATGCGTTACGTAGGTATCTACAACTTTCGTATGTAAACTAGAGCTATGGGTACTATGGGTAAAATCGTTTAACATTCCATACCTTATTATGATGTAAGATCATGTTTAAAAATAGTACGGGGTATACGAGTAGTATGTATAGATACTTACCTACCAAATGCCTCAATATGACTAAACAGAATATCAATGACTTGATATAATTGTCGGCCGGTGTGGCGCGAAGGTAATGCTCTTGCCTTTGAGTCACGAGGTCCCGGGTTCGATTCCCGGCCAGGGCAAAGTGAAGAATAACCTTTTTCAAATTGTCGTGGATCTGGGTGTTACATGTATATGTGTGTAGTGCATTGTATATGTGTGTATCGTCGCGTTAGTACCCATAATACAAGATTCATCTTAGTTTGGGACTAGCTCGATCTGTGTGAATTGTCTATGTATGTTATGTTATGTTATAATTGTTACATTCTATCTTATAACGTAAGCTGTTATAAAAAGAATATTATTTTCTTCAAGACAGATAAAAAAGAAACCTTCTCGTGTTTTGTACAATAAAGTTTACAGTTTGTGATGTTTAATTATTTTGAATATACAAATCTAACTTCTGTCAACCGTCTGAGTTGAATTATGATGATGAAAATCAAATTACTTCACACCACAAAGCGATTCTATGGCGAATAATTGATTATCTAGGAGCTAAATGATCATACTAATTTTGATAAAATTCAACTTTAAAATGTCATTATAAATAAAAAAAAATATTTTAATATTCTAAATGCATATAGAGGTAATACGTTAGATCAATATTGAATTAATAATACATTTGATTTATTCACCGTGTCGGTGTTTAGGTAGTAGAATTCCATGCAGTAGAATAAAACATTTGTTTTATTAATTTTCGTTTAATGCGTTGGATATTACAAATATTAAAATAAATACTGTGCAAGCTTCAAAATACTATACTGAAAATTTCGATTTACTTCACATAGGTACTTATGTTCAAATTTAAATCCAAATAATTTCATTTCCTCAAATAAGCACATAAAAACTAGTACAGTTCAATTATCCATGGTAATACAATTCCACTTTGCCATTTTATTTTTCTTATATTTACTAGCTGTGCTGTGACACTGTGCTTCTTTTTAGAAGTGAAAACTGGGATAAAGTTTTTGAAAAGGCTGATAAGGGTATGGGGATTGTATATGACTGGCTGCCAAAAATCTACTCACATTAAATATGTAGGTATAAGTAAAACTAAATATATGACTTACTCACTGAATGAAATGGGTCAGCCTAAAATCTCTCATACAATTACTTTATTTAGTAAGGACAAACTGGAAATAGAACATGTGAATATTATTGAAAGATGCGAATCAGTTAAGTACCTAGGTATCGTGATTGACAAGTTTCTTAGATGGGAAGAATATTTGAAGATTCTTACAAAAAGAATAAGGAAAATCATTTTTATATTTTATAGGTTAAGAGGTTTCTTGGATAAAAAAAAGCTTGAGAATGATTTATTTTGCGTTTGGACACTCAATACTGAAGTATGGTGTGGATGCGTGGGGTTCCGCATCATTTGTGCATGTGAATAAGGTGATGATTGTGCAGAAGGCAATTCTTAGAATAATGCACGGAGTAGGATTCAGGTATCACACGGAACCTTTACGAAGGCACTACAGAATATTAAGCCCAAGGAAATTCTATCTCTTATGCGTTTTGATTAGGTACTACAGTATAATGAAATTCGTCAGGGTAGTGTTGTGGTTAATCAAACTAACATTGGAACAAGGGCGGCTATAAGTGCGGCACATAGAGTTTCTAGAATGTATACTGCTCTCGCACAGAAAGATAGTTCATATAATATAGCTCCTAGGGTATTCAATGGTCTACCAAGAACTGTCAAAGATTGTGTCACGCTAGGGAAATTTAAAAGAGAGGTGTGTATGTGGATTATAAATGATTTGAATGAAGAAGAAACGGAAGAGATTTATTTTGGGAGCCTTGTGTGAAAAATGAAGGATTTTGGAGTGAATGGAGAATTTCGTGAATGGCGGGGTTGCTTGTAGATGGAGACGGTCTCAACACAGGATCAAAGATCCTAGTGAGACTGATAAGTGTTCATGATGGTAATAATTGAAATATCTAGATTGTTTGTATGTATGTATGTTGTAATTTGTAATATATTATTATAATTATCATTCATTTCTGTCGGTCCCTCAATCCTGAGGATCGTGACCATCATGCCTCGTTCTGTAGACCATCTGTCTCCATGTTGAGCGATCCTCTGCCATGTGTAAGGCCCCGTGAAGTGAGCTCTGTGTGGCCTCCTTAATTTGGTCGCTCCATCTTATTGGCACTCTGCCCCTTCCTCTCCTCCCTTCTACAACCCCAGTCATAATCACTTTTTCTAGGTTGTCATGCTCTCTTCTTGCAATGTGCCCGAAATATCGCAAAGCGCGCTGACTGCAAATCGTTGAGAGTCGCGCCGAAATGTTTAGCTCCCTGAGAATGGTGTCATGGGACCCTTATAATTTAATATCCAAAAAATGGTACTTGTGTTGCCATCTATCGAAATCCTGTGAAAGCCCTGGCCCCTATCTAGAGAAATCGTAAATACCTTTTGCTATTATCATAAAAACAGATTCCTTCTTCTTGATCCTTTTCCGGGAGTCAGCCATTTTGGCCAGTCTCCTACTATTCGTCTTACAATAGACATAGCAGGGGCTCGCTCCAAAAATAAAATGTCTCTTCTCTTCTACAAAATACTGTGAGTGTCGCTATAATAATGTAATTCAGTATTAAAAACTGTGAATTGTTTTGTTTGGTGTAATAATAATCTGTGTAACCATATTCTTCGTCAATAAACTGATCATACAACATCATGCTAGTGTTTCCTTAGCACAACCACCACAATAAATTTACCCAACGATAAACCCTGAGAGAGTCACTGAAATCTGCCGACTATGGGAGAAATGTTACAGTTTGAATGTTACAGATTGGCGCTCCAACGTGATGCCTAAATATTGTGGTGTTTTGTTGTGTTTTGAGTGAATTTAACAGTGCATAAATGATAACATTAAATAGTGCGTAGATAAGTTCGTTACGTATCACGTGACCCACCCATGTTTCCATGTATCACCAACACACACACACACACACTTCTCTAGAATGTTCGATCAAAAACAGTTGAAATTTTCCCTTCTTCACAGCAAGACTGTACAACTTTGCTCTTCAAAAAATTTCACCGCGTGACCAATAAGGACTATAATGGTACTTCAGTGAATATTTGAGTTAAATAATCAGTGAAATAATAAGAACATTTTAATAATAACCACATTTTAATTAATAAATAATCAAGTGCGTGATACATTTGCGCGCCCTCAAAAAACTCATATAATAAAGAAAAAAAAAAACCGTTACACCAACAAGGAAAAAAAAAATGAACGAGTACATTTATTTGAATTATAAACAGTGTTAAAATAAAAACAATTATAATAATAAATATATGCGAGATACATTTATGATCTTCAAAAAGAAATCCGCTATATTGCAAGTACGACCCGATATTGTTAATGAATGGAGAATTTAAGAAATAAATACAACGAGAAATTGACAAGATTGTGAACAGATACTCCAAACTTTCCTAAGACGTCCAGATAATTTCCTTCTGATGAGATGAAGATCTCCAACGTTACAATCCCTTAAGAAGCCTGCTACCACCACTACGAAGGATGTCTATGACGGAATTTTCTTCCTTGACGGTTCCTGACCTCCAATAGAAGGATGTCCCATGCTTTGTCATCTAGATCTCACGTTTCTTCGAGGCCTTCTTTATCTACACGGAGAGCCCTTGATGCTTGATGGTTTTGAGGAAGATGAAATGAATACTTCCTCCAATTCGTAATAGACAACCTTATTCATCTGACTACTATACAGGTTTTTATGGAAGAGTGTGGTGTTGTTTTGTTCATTTTGTACTGAAATATTTTATATACCTACTATAGATACAGTTTTTTTTTTTTACATGTTGTTCCATGCTTTGCCTTTTGTGCCAAAGAGATTGTAAAAATTCCAGTTTCAATTTTGCATAAATTCAAGTCATACTGGCTAGGATCACTTTGCAATTATTTACGGAATTATTTGTTTGTTAATAGCCGTGTACAGATGGCAGGATGCGAACGCCGAATGATTGTCAATCATATGATTGACCAGCAAAACGAATGATTGGCAATCAAGGCCGAATCCTTCAGAAGGTACATACAAATTCTCATGCGGATTGATGCGGAACTTTCGGCGAAGATTCTGTGTAACATAACCATAGATGCATATCGTATCCAAACTATGATAAAGTGTTGCTTGCATGAAAAAATCTACCTCATGAAAAATCAAGCCATCGATCATAACTTGATTTTTATAAAATAATTGCTATGATTTTTATGGTTAAATCCTGCTTTTATTTTTGTTTTTATATTTATATACCTCAGTAAAAGATTCTAGGCAATGAAGTCCATCTCACATACAATTAATGAAATTTCAAATTAATTTTAGATACTATTATATCACGTGGAAAATAATAATCCGTCGAAATTCGGTCTATCTCACGAGAATTAAATTACTTTTTTTACATTTTTCGTACGCATTTGATTCATTACTCTGTGGTAGACAGGCGTTAAGTCATAGACAGACAACACTTAGGTCTTGTCAAGATATTACAACTAAATTGGAGGTGACCAGTACTGTACCGAAACCAGTGTACGTGGAGCGTGCTTTTGCAATATCTGCACCTGTAGTCTGGAACAGGCTTCCACAAACGATCAGAGAAACGCAAAACATATCTCGTTTCAAGAACCAACTGAAAACTTATCTATTCAAGAAATCTCACGGAATAATTCATGCACAACCTTAGTTAGCAAAGAGCGCCCTTGAGGTGGATTTTTTTTCATAAAACGGCGCTTTACAAATCATCCAAATAATAATACTAATAATTACAAATATGCTTTATCGAAGTGGATATTGACACACGAATGGCGAAAATAGTTTTCAGGGCTACCGCGATATGATGAATATACAGTACACATTAAATAAATAAATCAAAGTTAAACAAAAATTAAATGAAAATGAATTCACCAATTTGATAGATGATAGAATTTTTTTAATGAAACCATAAAAAATAGCTGTAGCCATCCAAAGAATCAAAAAAATACTTATATAAAATCTCTAACCGAACTTACGATCAATCAAACGTAAAAATATGACGTGAATGTATTTATCACACTGGTAACACTTAAAATCATTTACATACATACACGTGATTAATGTCATCAGCGTGAACAGATTTGGTAGTTTCTTGTTTTTTAGGTAGTTTTCGAGGCATTGGCAACAGGGTTTAGTAGTTTATAATTCTTTGGTAGATTTTAATAGAGTTAGTTTGGTATGTTTTAGTATTTTAATGAACCCAAAACAGCTTGGTCGGTATTCGGTAGATAAAGTATCGAAATTCCGGTAAAAAAAACGATATTTAATCTATGATTCGAGTGAATAATATTTAAGAAAACCGAGAAGATTTTGAAATATTTCAAATTCCTATAGCATTTTGAACAAACGGCAACGGTATCCGGTAATAAAACAATAATCGGTGCAAATACCCGTTATGTTGTAAGAAAAGGTACTGTGAGAAAATATTCTTTAAGAAAACCGAGGAATAATTTTATATAGAATGTACTAAAATTTTATATGGAATGTGGACGAAAAATGTAAATAATAAATTTTGTGTTTAAAATATCAACAAGTTTTCTTCGAAACTATTATTCCTTAAGTAAATTACTGCTTTCTACATTAAAATTATCAAAAAAAGTCGACGCAGTCTTATGTGATTCAAATTTATTCCGAAAGATATTTTGCTATGAGATTTTCTACGATTTCATATTTTTTTTTATATATATTATTTTGGAATAAGTATTAATTTTAAAACCTGTTGAATAGCCAAATTAATAAAAAAAGAAGAAAAAGAAAAAAGTTATTCTCTATGGTTATTAACTTAATATGATTGTTTTGTTATGCTTGTCAGTTGTCAGTTACGTTACCGCGAAAGTTTTTTTCTGTTAAATCAGTTTATTACTTTAAAAACTAAAACTGGTAAGTGGCTTTTAATAAACCAAGTTCAACAATGTTTAGTACTGTTTCATTATTAAAACAATATGTCAAAATAACGTGTCCATGGAAAGTAACACTCAAAATAAGGTTAACTAATTTCCTACTTATATTCACGAAATTATTTAGTTTTCACCCAAGAAATGATATTGTAATGTATAAAATAGCACCAAACTTACTCTAACTTAACCTACAAATCAGTTTACTGTAAAAACTTCAGTATTGTGACGTCAAACGCATTCAAAAATGCTAATTAATTGTGTGCTTAAGAAAAACAACCAAATTCCTACTCTCCGGGTAAAATACAACATGTCTACATAACAATAACCGAAGCTTAGATGCATTCACCTGATCAAATAATATTCTGTCAAATGTTTTCAGCACGTCCACAATAGATTTTATTTTGTCCAAATGATCTGAAGCCAGAGAAGATGTTACTTGATCAACTCAATAATACTTTGGTTCGAATCAATTCATTTGGTAAGAGAACACATTGATAATATGTTATTCTTTCACAGTATTCCATTACAACACTTATGTGCAAAGAAAATCATTCATAGGTCAAATTATTTTTCAGTCAGGTCTTTGACAATCGCAGGTTGTTGTTGAATAACCTTGTTTGAAATACAAATGAAGTATTATTACTTTGAAAACATTACATCCGATTATATTCGAGTTCGTCGGTAGAGTCTCGGCCTTCAGAACAAGCGGTCCATGGTTCGATCCCAGGTGCCGGCAAACTCCCCTTTCATGGCACAAGCTTTTAGCTTAGTGTTAAAGGTGTATAAGGTTATAATTTGGTTTATAACAAACCCAGATATATCTTTTTTAAAAAAAAAAAACAATAAAAGGACATGGTTCTTTTTATCTTCAGATGCCATAAAATTTAGCCGTGAAGAGCCCGGCAAAGAATAGGTTTGTCATTCTTTTCCATAAGTTATTAAGTGTCCTGTTAAAGACAAGTGTTTGTAAAAAAATACATTTTACACCCTGAATTCAGCAATGAGGTTTGCCATCCATCCTGAATGTATTTTTTTTGTTGGCGCAGAGAGGACAGCTTGAATGATTATTACATACTGCTAGTCAGCTGACTTCCCTACTTAGTGATGGTAGATTAGTAGTAGCAATAGAAAAACTATATTTTTATATGTGCAAATAAATAGAAGGGTATCCTTCTATTAACTTTATATTTATGAATTTTCAGTTCTTATGAATATGGTGGGAAGGCGACTGGCTAAGAAACATCAGAAAGTGGACCGGAATCCAGATTGTGTATGAGCTGTTCCGGCGCTAGCACAGGACAGAGAAGCCTACACCAGGGTGAGTTCCAACCTTGGGGGGACCTGACATGGCACTTTAATAAGCAGATGAATTTCGTAACAGGACTTGAAGAGATCTTAAAATCCAACTCTGTCTCGCTGAATTGTAACCATTCATCAAAAGCTGAAAACATAACTGTTCAAGAAAAATATTATGGCATCCTTACAGGGCGACACACATAATATTATTCATGATTATTTTATTTAGACATTAATCCTTATTATTATTTAGTGTTATCGTAAAAATGGATATTCGATGATGAACTATGCCACATACCCTGTATGTGCTATTTTTTATAATAGAAAGAGAATGAAATGTTCATTGCTACAAAGTAATGGGTAATAAAAGTTTGAGTACTAGAATTGTTTGAGTACTAATCGTCAATATATAGACGATTATCTATTGTTATTGTTGTAATTAGCACTCAGTCGGTTTTAAACATCAAGTAGAATGAATAGAAGGGCCTTTATGATTGCATACATGTTGTTGTATAGGAATAAACAGTATTCAAGCCTTTCTGCCACCCCTCATGGAATGATATTTTGAAAATAAATCTTTATGAACAGTGTTGAACATTTATTTAATCCTTCAATATTTACAGATTACATAATATGAAAACATTTATACTATAAATGTTTTCATATTCTTTATTTTGCATACATACTCAGGACTATAATAATATTTTCTTTATATATAACTATGTAATTATTCCTTTATTGTTATTTTTTAGATACATTTATTTAATCCTTGTTCAATATTTACAGATTACATATAAATGTCTTCATATTCTTTATTTTACATACTCAGGACTATAATAATATTTTCTTTGTACATAACTTATTCCTTTATTGTTATTTTTTAGATACATTTATTTAATTCTTTACCGGGTGCTCCACGGGAAGTATATTATCTGATTCATTACATTCTTATTTTAATTCATCATCAATTTGTAAATGTAAAATAAATTCAATAATAAACACGATTCGTATTCAATAGATTATAAAGTTACATAATATTACATATTGTCGGCCGATTAAAAAAAAACAAACGAATTTCAGGTAAAGGGACCCTACAATAATTCAATAACGCGGTCCTCATAAATATGTCTTGTATTTTTTTTCAATCGGGCGTTGTCCCATTGTTCGTTTTACCTTAAATCTTTGTCAATAGATAAATAATCTGTGTCTGCATTGATTATTAACGGTATGAAAGGACAGACTTGCATCATGTCAAACAATGTCATCATACAAGACGACGTAACAGGTATTTGTAGGTACCTACATCAGAAACTTAGTTGACCGTCACAAGATATTTTTATCAAGTAACACATTACACTGTACTGTTAAGAATGTGGTGGCGTACGAGATATTATGTAATATTGTCATTTTATCCTTATCCTAATCCCAAAATAATATGTACCTTTATCATAAACAAAACTCAAACGAGTTCCTCCCGCTCTTTTCCGTAAGTTTTCGAGTGTCCTGTAAAAGGCAAGTATTCGAAAAAATATAGACATTTTACATCTACATAAATTCAGCGATGAGGTTTGCTACCCATCCAGAATGTCTTAATTTTTTTGTTAGCGTGGAGAGGACAGCTTGCATATTCATTCTATGCAGCTGATCTGCTTGCTACCCCACTTATGAAATATCCTTAGATCAGGCTCTGACGCAGGTGTCAGGCTGACGGAGGTCAGTGTAAGAGGAAGACCAAAATATTCCTATCGAGCCTTCAGCTCGGCTGGACCATCCATGTGGAATGATCTTCCTGAACAAGTGCGTAAGAAACAGTCTCTTGCTTTGTTTAAGAGTCGGTTGAAAACACACTTGTTTGGCGTATCATATACCTAACTGATATAAATTGTAAAATTCGTTGTTATTACTTATATGTGTAATTTATAATATAATCTGCTCATAAATACATATGTTTTAGGATTAAGTTACAAGTATTAACACAATATTTTTGGATGCGCCCTTGAAGTGGATTTATTCCACAAAACGGCGCATTATAAATTGTCTATTATTATTATTATTATTAATCCTTGTTCAGATTACATACAAATGTTTTCATATTCTTTATTTTACATACATACTCAGGACTATAATAATAT
This sequence comes from Athripsodes cinereus, assembly GCA_947579605.1. Taxonomy (NCBI): domain Eukaryota; kingdom Metazoa; phylum Arthropoda; class Insecta; order Trichoptera; family Leptoceridae; genus Athripsodes; species Athripsodes cinereus. The sequence continues at coordinate 13,017,958 of OX388329.1, forward strand.
TTCTTTATACATAACTTATTCCTTTCTTATTATTTTTAGATTATAAAATAATTGCTGTTTAATTTCATTGATTGATTTATATATATTATAATAGTAGTCGTAACAATAAGTTTGGGTAGATGGCGCTTTTGCAGCTGCCTGAACCTACAACTTCTCTTTTTATAAATTCAAAATAATAGTTTAACATCAACTAATTTTATATATTTATTAATATTAAATTGTAAAAATAGAAACATACAAACTAAATCTAACAAAAAATAGTGACAATAATATTTAACCAAATTTGTATTGTAAAAATAGTAAAGAATTAATTATAATGTGAAATAATTGTGTAAATGCACCCTTGATATGATTTGAAACATGAAAACGGCACAATATAAATTATCCAGTAATTACTACTACTATACCATCACGGCATATCCCACAAGTGGGGTAACCAGCAGACCAGCTGCATGTAAGAAACATGCAAGCTGTCCTCTTCGTGCCAATATAAAATCAAGACATTCAGGATGGGTGGCAAACCTCATCACTGAATTTAAGATGTACAATGTCTTAATTTTTTCGAATACCTGCCTTTTACAGGACACTCGAAAACTTAAGGAGAAGAGTGGGAGACCAATTCTTTACCGGGTGCTCCACGGGATAATCCCAGTAATTATAATATATAAATATTAGTAACTTACATAATATGTCCATCTTCATAATAATAAATTATTTAACTACTTATTATTTTATTTTTATAATCAATAGTATTTATTACTGAAGATGGACGTATGTCCGAAAAGCTTCTAATATCAATATATCAAAGAAGTGAAAGTGAACAAAGTTATTTATTTATACTATTTAGCAACCTAAATTAAACTGAACTTTTATAGTGTTTCCTTATCTAAAATCAAGTTATTTTTATTTATATTTTTTCGACAAAATATACAAAAAGGAGGGAGATCAACATTTTGCTGGGCGCGGCACATAGAAAAATATTCAAAACTCAAATATCATGCAAACATGAATTAAACATAAAAATAAAATACTGATTACTTTCATTATGAATTGCTTTCATAATGAAGGTAAACATTGTTTTATTTTTTTATTTATTTTATTACACTAATAAATTACAAATCTTATACATATTTTCATTGATGCTGCCCAACTAGGTACTAAGGCAAACATCTCACAAACATGTAGAAACATATACACAATAAGCATTCATCTCCTATATTTACACAATCACATTCATAACAAGAAAAACACTGCAGTAAACCGTCCATACATAAAACAACACACAAACAAACCATTTCTCCATATAAAACCAGAAAACAACAACATATCCCTCAACCACACACATCACAAATCCCACACCACATACTAACACACGTATATCACACCACATAAAACACAAAACAAATCATGGAACAAATCCTAAGATATCTTGCAATCTCTCCATTGGCAGATCAGACACCCACCCATAACATGCTCTTTTAAATTCAACAAAAACAGTGATTTTCCTAATCTTTAGAGGCATGATGTTAATCAGTCTAGGTGCCATCCACATAAACTGTCGCTGTCTGAACACTGTAGACCTGAATGGAATGATACAACTAAATGACACCATCTGTCTCGTGACTCTATTTTGCTGTGATGGCACGATATTATCTACTATATAGTTCTGTTCAATTATAGGGATATATTATCTTTACTTGGAGACTAGTTTATTTTCTTTGAATAAAAATAGTAAGTTTCATTAAGGATGAAATATGTAAATGCTAATAATGTTTTCAGCACTTAACGTAGAAATGTGAAAAGTTCTCTTGAAAACATCAATTTGTTAACATTGACGAAAGCGCTCGAGATTTGAATAAATCTAAGTGAAAAGTAAACTGTGTTATATTTAAAGTATAATATCAAATCTGAAAAGGTTTATATCTAAAAAAATATTTAGGTCAACCATCTAGTTTCAATATTACATGCTCTTTTGTGCTATTAAAAACTGGGTAAAAATCGAAAAACTTTTAATACCACATAATCACATTTTTATTACACCTGTAACATTATGATGACATGGTATAAAATTTTATGCAGCAATGATGCCATGGTGTACAATTTTATATAATAAGAATGCTGTAAGTTCATTAGGTGTTTCATTCCAAGTTGGTTCTTTGTTTGTGAGTATGAACTGATGATCTCATGCATTCGGAAACCTTGACTGAAACAACAATAAAGAGTTTGAAATATAAAGACAATGACTAAATGTAGATTCAAAAAGAATATTTTCTCAATAAAATTCAATAGTCTTATCTGGCAATCAACCTCAGATGGTAGGTATAGCAAATTGATTTTTTCCCATCTGTCTACAACTGGATTTCAGATCCATAGGATACCTTAGTAGCTATACGTTGAATACACAGTTTATTCTACGATAGGAAAACTGAGACAATCCTGTTGATGACAGTGGATCTGTGATTTAAAAGTGTCGTTCCGTGCATGATGTTTTAGTGGAAGATTTACTCTATTCCTTGTGGGGTCGGATTTCCTTTTGGAGTACATAGTTATACTATAATTTACAAAAATATAAATGACATAACACATCAGTGGAGTCCCTAGAATAAAATAAGTCTCCCATTCATTCTGTACACTTATATTCCAGTGTTCTGCAAGTGACAAATATTCATAAAACATTTTACATGAGACAATTATTATCTTCAATTTTATTCTGATTTAACAACAATCTGATTGTCTTATATTCAAATAAAATGGAAAGAATGATCTGTTTGTTGAATACCTATTCTGTCTCTTCCACTCATGAAATTTGATATATAAGCCATTGATCTAACATGTTATTTTTTTCGAAGGGAACAAACAGTCAACACAACAAGTATTACAACAATTAAAATTAAATGAAATATAGACCACAAGAGTCCCCCTATATTACCACAGTTTAAAAAATTCAAAGCAACTAAGACAAACACACAAAACCAACAACAAAAACAAAGAAATATAAGAATAAAAATAAGTTATATCAATGATATAAGCAAATATTACATCCACTCACCTGTCGCTATTCAGATATGTTGCTAAAGATACAAAATTTAACGGGAAGTTAAGCACATCAAGGGGACCTACAAAATAAAGATTAGTTAATTTTATAAATCATAGAAGAATGCATCAATATATTTATGACAAGTTTGTTTACAGAGCATGATAATGACATCAGAGAACCGTCTTTTTTGTAATGATGATAATTATAACAGATCACTACAGTAACTTTTTAGCCAGTGTTGCGCTCTGTAAATTCATGTTAAATTTATTAATATCAAAACACAGGCATTTAGCGATTACACAACTCTATTGATAGGATTAGTTTTCAAGAAAGTCCACTTCCATTTCAAAAGTTAATTAAGAAAGTTGTTTATCTTACAGTCAATGACCTTTAATTGTATTAAGTCTACTCTTATAGTAGGTACAGTTAATGTATGGTGGACACAACTATGAATTTAAGAAATGATCACTTTTGTGGTTGGATTTGAAGATATTCTCCAGCAAGCAGAATATCTGCATTTGGTTTTCTACTATATTGGGGAGATAATAAAAAACAATTTAGAGATGTGTAATTTTCAACCAGGATAGATATAGAGCAAAATTGCTATTTGCTATTTAAATAGTTGACTGGAAATAGTGATAATTGTTGCTTATTTTGGTGTATATTATCACTGCGTTTTGTAAACAGAGTGTTTGCAATAACAAAAAACTTACCTCTCTATAATTGATTGCTGCGTTGCATCTTGCTTCTCCATAGGAGGTGTAAGAGTATGTATGGTTCTTCTTCTTCACGTGTCTTGCCGGCTGGAGAGCTGTCTTCTGCGGCCCTTGACCTTCCCCTTCATGACGAGCTGGAGTATTTGCTACCTCTCATCACATAGCCCAAATATGATGTTTTACAGAGTTCCAGGATATTCTTAGCATTGTACGGTGGATCCACATTTCAAACACTTCAAGGCGGTTAATTATATTTACTTAAGGAGTCCAGGCCTATACACCGTAAAGTAGGACTGACTATACATAACATTTGACAATTCTTTGTCTCAGCTTTAGGTTTATATTGTAGTCACAAAGAAGGTTTTTCATTATTTTAGTAAATGCTGTTTGTGCCACTTCTATTCTGCAATTAATCTCAGTGTCAGGGTCCAATTTCACAGTAATGATGCTTCCCAAGTACTTGAACTGTTTTACCTTCTTGATACCAACACCCTTTTTGTGCAAGATCGACATTTGGATGACTTTCTCGGCTAAAAACCATCGTTAAAGTTTTGTTCACATTAATGTTAAACGTTCACCAGTGGAGTTAATTTTAAGGAGCAGTTCTTGAAGGTCTTTTCAACTGTCCGCATCAAGAAATTAGTGTCATCTGCATAATCTGATGACTACTCCACTGACCTTCACACTAAGATATATTTAAGTCCTAACAAATAACTCCAATGGGGTGGATTGCCGTAACTGAAAACAATACATCCACTCTTGTAACTGTGTGTTTAGACGAAAAAAAAAACACTTTTTTTCACTTTGTCGTAAACCTATACGTATGTCGACGTAATAAAACAATACTTTCTACTCCACACCGAGGTTTATAAACATACAAATCACTCGAATCGGGTGGACTACCGTTACCAAGGTATATAAAACGGACGAAACGTCATCATGACAAATCACGCACAAAACTCACATGAAAACAGCTGTTCAAAACACCGCCATCTTACATTCGGCCTAAAGTTCGGTGTCCAATCCGTACATAGGCGGATTGCCAGCGAAGGGGGAGTAGCGAACGATAACTGTCAAATTTTGTTGTATATCTATGGCCAAAGTCAAAATTCATCAAGCTTCGTCAAGCTGTGTCAAGCGGTGTGGACGGCTAACGAAGGCATTCTCCGAATATTTCTTCGGCGAATGCTCCAAAATTTGGCCACATGCTTGATGATTGGTGTTGATTGACGTTCGCATCCTGCCATCTGTACACGGCAAATGTAAGATTCTACACTGAGGGATCTAAAAAATAAGAATTGTAAATTTATAAATGTCTAGTTTGTGAAATATTCCAAGTAAGTTTTTCTATATCTGGCTAATTACACTCAAAAGTAAAGAAATTAAATTTAAATTCATTATACTTGTACCTACCTAGCGTGCGTGTCACGCGGGCTGTGGATGTATTTATGTATGGTTTGAAGTGAAATGATCATAGACCTCAATATTGCTAGAGGAGGCTTAACAAAACAAATTTGAATAATTACCAATAATTCTTTTACCCATATGCTGGAATTGTTAATTTTATGATATGTAATGTATGTAATGTCATGTCTACGATATTTCCAGGGAATGTCAAACTTTCCAGCGGTTTCCAAACTTTAAAAAAAAAAAATATTGTTATTAATTTTTTTTTCGAGTCTTATCAAAGGACAAGACTTCCAAACATTTTTTTTAATATCCAATGGTTCCCAACTGTTGAGATTTGATGTTACAAAGGTTGCCAAATTTTTTTTGTTAACATTTTTTTTGCTTTGAGGAATTTTTTTTTTGGATTCTTGGTAGGAGTCCATATTTCCTAGAGCAATTTTCAAACCAAGGTGTCCACTGTTTCTCAACTTTTTTTTGTTTTGGAAAAATTTTTTTTCCTCTTTTAAAGAATTTTTTTTAATTCCTGCAAGTCCATCGCAATCTATCCAGCGCTGAATATTGGTACGTATAATCTTTTGTCTTGTTGAGTATTATTTGCCAATTTTCTTTCAGATCGTCAATTCAAAACGTTTTGCATGTGCAATTTTTCTATTTCTCCTGTGTAAGGATCAACTTATATAGAAGAACCGTTTATTATTCTACAGTCATTGCAAGTTAGAATCTCAAAATGTCTGGATCATCTTTTATGCCTATTTCGCGAGTCAATGTATCCAATTCCCGGACTCTTAAACACGCATTAACCCAGAGAGGTATAACGCCCAGCCATTCTCTCGCTGATCTTAGAGCCCAGTGCGTAAGTTTCAACAATAAGATCTCTGAAATGCCTCCATCAATTGAGAGTTCTGATTTGTCCAGTGACGCCGGTTCCAATTGTGCCATTACTACAGAAACTGTTAACCTCAGCCATCCCACTCCTCCTGCACACACTCTGTCATTGAATACTCCTCGACGTCAAACTACTTGTGTGCCTTTAAATATCAATTTTTCTTCTTGGCCCATTCCTATCTTCAACGGTGAGGGTGATCTCATCGAATTTTTTACTCGATTAGAGGAAATATGTCTGTCTCGAAGATTTGACATAGCTCTACTGCCTACTGTTCTTCCAGAATTTCTAACCGAAAAAGCTCTTACCTTTTATCGAGCTGCTCGACTCAACACTTTGTGTTGGGAAGATCTGAAAACCACCTTCCTCGACCGCTTTGATAATGAAAATATAACTTCTGAACGACGCATGAATATATGGTGTTCCAGGCAATCACCTTCTGAGACCGCATCCGATTACATTTCGCGCGTCACTATGATGAACAGAAGTCTGAAATCTCCTATTAGAGATTCGGAAATTCTAAAAATCGTTAGGAAAGGTCTTAAAACAACTTTTGCGGCTGCCATAATTGGTGCAAATCCTTCCAACATAGTTGATTTGGAGCAAATATGTACTGGATTCGAACGTCTCACTCTTGTCACTTCTTCTTCTATGCCTGTAACCTCAAATTATGCACCTCCTCCTACTCGCCCAAAGGTCGCATTTACCCATGATACACGTAGGAACAATAATTGTTACACTTGCGGTAAACCAGGACACCTGGCCAGAGATTGTAAATTTAAAATGCCAACTCCTCGTACCTTTTATCGACCCCGTCATTTCTCTACAAATTCTAATGTCAATGCTTCTAACACCTCACGAGTTTCAATGCCTAATTTAAGTATGCCTCCTCCTAACCTGTCTCGACGTTCAAAAAACTTGTAAACTACCGGTCTTCTGCTCGTCCTTCTCCTGGGAAGAGAGATGCCGAGTGGTCAGACTGGTTAGCCTCTGTTGAACTATTCCATCTTACCTGTCATTTAAACGAAGTTGCCATTACCAGTGGTTCGGACAATCGTCCTCACATCAATTTTAAAATTCGCCATGTTCCCTTTAGAGCCCTCTTAGATACTGGAGCTGCAGTAAATATATTGGGTAGAGATACTTATAAAACTTTTACAACCTTAGGCTATACCCTGCAACCCCATGTTCAAACATTGTTTGGTGTTAACAGTTCCTCTTTCCAGTCTATTGGAAAGATCATTCTTCCTCTTTGCTTTGATAACAAGACTGTTCATGTTACTTTTATTGTGGCCCCTTCTGTTTCTCATGGAATAATTTTGGGTGTCCCATTTCTTGAAAACTCCGGCTTAGCACCACGACTCTTTCCGAATAATAATAATTCTTTGACAAATCCAATAGCTAGTAAACACATATTTGTTACATCTTCGTCCCCTTCTTGCCTAGTTTCTGCCAATAATCTTACTCCAGCACAATGTTCTGAACTGAATGAAGTCAAAGAACTATTCTCAACGATTTCTTATGAAACCAAAGGCTTAGGTCGTACGCATCTTATAAGTCATGTTATCGACACGGGCGATAATCTGCCTGTAAAACAGAAGACTTACCCACAATCACATGTCAGAAGAGAACAACTTTGTACTGAAATTGATGCCATGTTAAAAATGGATGTAATCGAACCTGCCCGTAGCCCATGGCTAAATAATGTTTTTATTGTACCCAAAAAAGATGGTACTGGTCGATTTGTATTAGACCCTCGTAGATTAAATGACGTCACTAAGACCGACTGCTATAGACTTCCCAATATCAATCGCATATTAGATAACCTTCGTGATACCAAGTTTCTTACAAGTCTTGATTTAAGTCACGGTTTTTGGCAATTGCCCCTATCACTCGAAAGCCGTCCAAAAACTGCCTTTTTTGTGGAAGGTAGAGGACAATACCACTTTAAAGTCACCCCATTTGGACTGAAGAATATACCTGCTGAAATGCAAAGACTCATGGACAAACTCTTTTCTGATCTTGGTGATCATGTTTTCTGCTATCTGGATGATATCTTAATTTGTAGTCCTACATTTGAATCTCACATTGCCTCCTTGAAGACCGTATTTCAACGCTTAAATGAAGCCAATCTTACTATAAAGTTAAAGAAATCTGTTTTTTGTAAAGATTCATTAAAATATCTTGGCCACGTCATCAACCAAGACGGTATTACTACCGACCCCGAAAAAATAAATGTAATGTTAAATTATCCACGTCCCACTTCAACTAAGGAACTAAGAGGTTTCCTTGGAATGTGTTCTTACTATAGACGTTTTATCAAATCATTTTCTGCTATTGCCTCTCCTCTTTGCAAGTTGACAAGTAAGAAATTTAATAAACAATTTTCTTGGAATAATGAAGCCGAACAATCTTTCATTGCTTTAAAATCTGCCATGATAACGGCCCCTGTATTGAAACCCCCTGACTATTCGCTACCTTATATACTTACTTGCGATGCTAGTGCAATAAGCATAGGTAGTTTCCTTTCACAAAAATCTCCTGATGGAACTGAGCATGCCATAGCTTATTTCTCCCGTAAACTTTCTGATACTGAACAACATTATTCCACTACTGACCGCGAATTACTTGCTGTCGTAGATTCTGTACATCATTTTCGTAGCTACTTAGAAGGTACTCATTTTACCCTTATGAGCGATCATGGATGTTTAAAATATCTAAAAACCATTTCTTCTCCCAGCGGACGTTTAGCCAGATGGGCTATGCGTCTATCACAATACAGTTTTGATTTTGTTTATAAGAAAGGTTGTGAAAACAAACTTGCTGATGGACTCAGTCGAATTCCTGTTTCTGCTTTCACTTTTCCTTCTGTTTATACCAATGTCTCCGATCCATGGTATCGTAAAGTCTACAAATCTTGTGAAGAAAGACCTCAAGACTGCCATAATTTCATGTTAGAGGATGGTCACCTCTATAGATACTGTAAAAATAAGAAACCTAATAAATCCTCCCCAGATTCTTCATTTTGGAGACTTGTTGTGCCTTCTGATCAACTTGAACCTTTAATTTCAGAATTTCATGATAACAATTGCCATCCTGGAGTTTTAAAAACTCATGCCTATCTCTCTCAAACTTTCTATTGCCGTGGTTTATTGTCCACCATTAAGGATTATGTAAAGCAGTGCCAAACATGTAAGGCATATAAACATAATAACCAAGCGCCTCATGGATTAATGAAAAACCCAAAACCCGTTACTAAACCTATGGAATCATTGAGTATTGACCTGGTAGGACCATTACCCATGTCATATAAGCGCAACGTGCATATCCTTACTGTTGTAGATATCTTTACCAAATATCTTTGGGCTTTTCCACTACGAAACCCTACAGCTAAAGAAATAATCAAATTACTCGAGGAACGAATTTTTCTTCCTTATTGTATTCCGAGGTGTGTTGTCTTGGACAACGGCCGACAGTTCGTTGCTAAAGAATTTAAATCATTTTTACATTCTTATGGTATCAATGACTTGTTTTATAATGCATATTATCACCCACAGAATAACCCCGTTGAAAGGTACAATTCTACTCTTCTTACTGCTCTTTCTATATTGGTAGAAAATGATCAACGTTCTTGGTGTTCCAAGCTTCCAAAAATCTGTTCTTGTATTAATAGTACTGTAAATGTAACCACAGGTTACTCTCCCTATTTCCTTGTACATGGTACAGAATATGTTCCTCATGCCTCCTTCCATAGAACTGTCAATGCCTCTGATAGTGGTACCTTAGAAGCATTTGCCGAACAACGTCAACGTCGTTTATCAGAAATGAACGCGCTTTACGACGAAATTTCCTCCTCATTGACCAAGGCTTTCCATCGTAATGCCGATAGATATAACCTTCGTCGCAAAACTCTTCGTCTGGACATAGGTCAAATTGTCTGGAGAAGGTCATTCGTTCATAGCAACGCTGCGAATTATTTTTCAAAGAAATTGGCACCTCGTTTCATCAAGTCTCAGGTTCACCGAATCATATCCCCTAACGTATACGAGCTATGCGATGTAGATACTGGAGCAATGGGAAACTATCATGCTAAGGATATCATTAAGTTCTGAGTCCTAGGTATGTGTTTCTCAAAAATTTTGTTGTTATATTTCATTCTGAATGTAAATCCATCAAAATAAACTTGTAATTTTGATAATGTAAAGAATTTATGTAAAAGTGTAATGTTTTCTTGGGCTGCAATTTTAATGAATAAAAAGAACTATGTCTATACATCACAGGTCAATGTTAATAGTGAATTTTGTATGTAATAAAAATGTTAGACTCTCAAAAGAAATTATATTTACAGTCATAGTGATGTCAAAGGAATTATCTTTCTTTCTTCTTTAAAGCAAAATAAATTATAATACTGTTAATAGTCAAAAATTTGGTATTTCTACTCTTCAAGTACTTGTAACTTTTGCAGCCCATGTTATTGTAAACTTTTAGTTAAGAAATCTCATAGAGGCTCTTCAAGGTTCCGCTTCTGTGAGAATTTTGAATTGTTCGAACCTTGTGGCGCCCTTAAATAATTTTTTTTGTATGTTTTGATCATCTTTTTTGTTTGCGCCCGTGGATGCATGAAGTTGCCTTTATCATCTCATATGCTAGCCGTTTTCATTAGCAACGTGTTCACAATAATCTGAACCCATCCACTGTCGCAGACAGAAGTCATACAACATGTTAGTCTTAAAGAATTTTGTACTGTATAACTGATGTAATTTTGACCCTCCAGTATACGAAAGTATACGAATTCTTTTGTTGTTTTCCTTGAATTTTTGCGTGAACTCCTGAATCACTGAGTTAAGTGGTAACTGATTTATTTATTTGTTTATTTATATATCTATATATTTCAAGGTGTAAAAGTAGAAAGTATGTCAGATTGCGCAATAAAAGATGAAGTATGAAAGTGTGTGAAAGGTTACCACTAATTCTCTTAGTATATCAAATCATTAATGCTAAATCTTAAATTGAGGATCAAGGTCGCATCAGTCAAATTAAAAAATAAGTTTATTGTTTTTTAATCTTTAGTGTGCATGGTTTTGTAATTAAATTATATGGCAAGGTTTCTCACATGGTGTGAACCTGCTGGCCATTTTGCGGCAATTTTACTGTATGGAATGCGTACCCTTGCAGTAATTTCTATTTGCCTAGTATGAATGTTAAGGAGTCATTGGATGATTCGCCATCTTCCATGTACATCTCCTGGGTTAGACTGATATAGAGGAATGACTAATCGTCCTACCCTAATACAATCAGTTCTAACTCAAATTTATTTTAGTTAAATTTTCAATTTTTTAATGCCCGACAAGCTTATTGTCCAAGTGAGGTTTGAGGACGCTCAAACAAAGAAAATTCATACAGGTCGCTTAGAGAAGCTCTGCGCGATAGGTTTGGTACCTGATATTAACCATTTGCCTGTATGAAATTGGTGGGAAGTTTCCACAAAAGAAAAATGCTATAGGGTAAAGGATTACCGCCCTTATAATAGAGGTAGATCAGATTTAATTGTAATGGATACCTCCTCTTGGAGTAAGGAAAAGTGTTTGGGAAATTGTTGAAGGTTTTGTTATATTATGTAAAAGAATTTAATTTTTTTTTTTTTGTTTTGTCTTAAGCATGTAAAGGTTTACCTAGAAGTATGGCGAGAACATTGTCTACGATCCCGTTTCCGCGACCTGTTCTGTCGGCGCATCTTCCTGGTCCCTTGCTTGCTTGAGACATGTCTATTTGTAAGGAATAATTAAGAATTTGTTACTAATGTCTGTTATGATAATTTGTATCCTTGTTTTGACACTCACAGTGTTGTAAAATCTTTCTTATCTCTGACACTCGCAGTATTGTAAAATCTTTCTTATCTCTGACACTCGCAGTATTGTAAAATCTTTCTTATCTCTGACACTCGCAGTATTGTAAAATCTTTCTTATCTTTGACACTCTTAGTTCTGTAGAATCCTTCTTATTACTGACTTTGAAACTTTTCTTTTTTTTTATTCATTTTTTTTCTTTAAAAGACAACTTGAGATGGTGTCATGGGACCCTTATAATTTAATATCCAAAAAATGGTACTTGTGTTGCCATCTATCGAAATCCTGTGAAAGCCCTGGCCCCTATCTAGAGAAATCGTAAATACCTTTTGCTATTATCATAAAAACAGATTCCTTCTTCTTGATCCTTTTCCGGGAGTCAGCCATTTTGGCCAGTCTCCTACTATTCGTCTTACAATAGACATAGCAGGGGCTCGCTCCAAAAATAAAATGTCTCTTCTCTTCTACAAAATACTGTGAGTGTCGCTATAATAATGTAATTCAGTATTAAAAACTGTGAATTGTTTTGTTTGGTGTAATAATAATCTGTGTAACCATATTCTTCGTCAATAAACTGATCATACAACATCATGCTAGTGTTTCCTTAGCACAACCACCACAATAAATTTACCCAACGATAAACCCTGAGAGAGTCACTGAAATCTGCCGACTATGGGAGAAATGTTACAGTTTGAATGTTACAATGGACTCATTGGTCCTGTGTTCCGTCCAATGCACTCGGAGCAATTTTCTCCAGCACCACATCTCAAACGCATCGATCCTCGCGCGTTCGCTAGCTCGCAGCGTCCACGTTTCAGCTCCGTATAAAAATATGCTGAATACCAAGGTCTTGACTAGTCTTATCTTTGTGTTTCTCATAATTTCACGGCTTTTCCAAATTTTATCAAGACGACCCATTGCATTTATTTATAATTATAAATAAATAAAATTTCGTTGGAGTGGAGCTTATTTTTTTTTCTATCAAATGGTTGGCTGAAAGACGTTACTCTGCAACAAGTACGCCATTCGACAGAACACTGTTTGTGTTATGTGTATTTTGAGTAAATATTGTTTTATTGACTGTCAATAAAAAATTATTTAAATTATCATCATTCCTCGCATCTTATTTTATGCCATTTTGCAATACCTAGTCTATATCCTAATAAGATGATTATATAATTATATTATATATTATAAAGCAGCTAACAATGACTCATTTGCAGACGGGTTTCACTCATTGACATTTTCTAAATCATTCACTGTCCCATTTTTGTTTTGTTTCTTGTATTTGTTTTTATGATTGACAGTACTATGGAGACATGTTTGTAAATAATTAATTGTTTTTGACTGATTCTTTTTGTTCACTTGTTGAAAGGTTTTATTTTTAGTTTTCTAATTTCAATGATTTTATTGTTATTTATCATATCGGTATTTCTGCCACAACACAGCCCTATGGCTATAGTGTGGTAAAAAAATAATTATTGATTGTGTTAAATGTTACTAAGCATGTTTATATAAAAGTGTAAACTGGATTTTATTTGAATAAAGATTATTATTATTATATCAGCGATATTTTTAGAATTAAGTAGGTATATGTAATAACGCCAAGTTTAATACTGTTTTAAATTTAGGTACACACATCGAACCAGGCCCCGGTATAGGGTGGAAGACGTCTTGGGCAAAACGATCTACCATTTTCATACTAATATTAAATAAAATTTTGTGAATTTAACTTACGCTGAAGATGTCTATAATCCTGTCGCCAGATTTTCGACTGAGCTTAGGAGCTATAAATGTCCCACGATCTCATCGGTTTTTTTGAAGAAAATTTGCTCAGAATCCAGAACTTTCTATTGTTAGATTTTTCCATAATGTTGACCGCTTTTAAGGTCTTATAAGGCTTTTATAAGTTTGCGATTTTTCGATTTCCACACAAATTTTAAAAATTTGCTGAAAGACGATTGGTCACCTTTCACAGGTTTTCTTTAACTCTGTGCCCCTGGGCAAATGCCTTGTCTGCCTGTTTATAGCCCGAGGTCTGCATTTACCGAAACAAGTTTGATTTGTTATTCTTTTTTAAGTATTTGTCAAATAATCTGCAAGGTCAATTTACCTATGGAAATCAACATCCAATTAGATTAGAGGGAAATATTGAAAAATATTACATGTGAATGTTTAATAACTATACATTTTTTTTATTTGTTTTACATATAATGAATAATGTTATAATGAATTGAATACCTAACGCAGAAATTTAAGAAGAGGGTGTAACAAGATATTGTTATTTCATCAAGCAACCCTTCATTATTTCTTGTTGCCCTAGCGCAATCCCGAGTTTCTGTTGAATACCTATTATTGTACGTTATTTTTAACACTATATACATAATTTATGTACATAAATTGGTAGACAGATTTGTACTTGTGGGTACCTACGTACTAGATCTTATAGCGGTATCATTTTATTCGCAGTTTTCTCGTTGTCAGATTATTGAAGTATACATAGATGTAGATGACTTACCTAAGATCAATATACATTGAAAAGATGGACAACAACTTTATACATCTACCAAGAATAAATTATAACAATAAAGAAGTTATGCAATAATATGCTTATAATTAATTTCATATCAGGCTAAAACAATGATGGTGAAAAAGATAAATTGATTTATTTTAATTAGAAGTCCCTACATTCTATAATGCAATTTATATCAATACGCTGAAGGTACTAGTGCTGCTTTAATAATTAGATAATAAAGTTTAAACCTATACACCTATAGGTAATTCATATACTTGGAGTTTTAAAAATAAATGATTACTTTGTATCTTGTTACGTCACAATTAGCTGTAATAATGTCTGATTTGTAGTTCTATGCGAAAATCTACGAGAAAATATTGTACATGAGCTATTGGGTAAAATGGAAGATATTTGAAGCACAATATTATTTAAATGTATCATTTTATTATTATTCCATTTTAATGTTCTATATATCGAACATGGTGAAAATATTAGTGCACAATACCATTCTGGTACCGACACTTATGTATGGAAGCCAAATATGGACGTAACTGAAAGGAGGAATGTATGATAAAACGTTACACGATAGAGTGAGAAATGAAGAAGAATGAGTGAATGCAAGAGGATTATTGAGAAGTGGATAAAATGCGTCAAAATAAGTTACAATGGTTCAGTGGTGAACAAATGGATGGTGAAAGGTTGAAAAAAAGGATAAATTTATTTGAAAGAGGAGGTGAGAAATCGTGGGAGTAGGTACGAGAATCACATGGCTTGGTTGCTTGGATTAAATTCTCAAGCATGACCGCGTGTTGAATAAGAGAAATCGACGTGCGTTTACGAGAAAATGCAGGAATGTTGAAGAAACGAAAGTAGTGTGTAAGGATAGATCTATTTGGGGCTCTAATCTCTTCGCCTACTCTACACGAGATTCGGCATAGAGGTATATTGTGTTATAAAGCTTTTGATATTTATTTTTTCTTGTCATATTTATTTAAAATAAAATATTATATTGTGCATTTTGAACATGATATAAAATTTTAAAAAAAAGGTTGCGAAATATAGTATCCAAAAAACTATAATTTTTTAAATACCTTTCACAAAAATAAAATATTAAAATAAATTAATGTACAAATATATGATTATTACTTTTATATCTAACAAGCAGTTGGTTACTAATCAAACTTAATACTAACATGTCATGAAGGTTTGTGTGGCTATATGGAGTAATAAATAAAATTAATCATTTCTTACAATAATATTGTATCTACATACATACACGTTATACTGATGATAGAAGCAAACAAATACAAAATAAAATATTTATGGACATAAGAAGATTAAACATTATTATATAATAATTTATACATACCTATCCTTGTACAGTGATCTTAGAATTTCGCACCCACACAAATCTCTTTTTTTCTACTAATAATCAATACACGGGAACTATTTACCATGTCGATGACGAGTTTGATTTTATCTTTGATTGTCGTCAAAGATATTTAAATTAAATTTCCATATTCACGCAAAATCGAGATAGATATTACCTTCGAATCAAGGTTAATGTTTTTATTGAAATTGTGTGCGTGAACTATTCAGAGGTTATAGAATCTTGCGATGTAACATATTATCGTTATTAATTTGCATGTTGATAATTCCGCGGAACATATTTCGTTTATAGATGTAGATGCTTGCTTCACAAGAATAATAATTATTGAAATACCTATATCTTTCTATTGATAATTATTTTATAACATTTACAGTGTGAAGTATAACTCATACTTGTATAAGTTTTCGTTTTCATCTATTTTCTGTACTAATTTTAAGAACTTGTACTGTTGGTTTGTTTTTGTGATCAAAGCCCTGCATATTGACTCTGAATGTTCTGTCAGAACATCAAGTGGCCTAACTGACACCTTCAGGATCACTACTGGAGTTCGGTAGGGCTATGTATTGGCACCTTTTATCTTTGCCATAATTATGGACTACTTGTTCAGAAAATCTATTTTGATAATAATAACTTCAATAAAGTTGAAAATGTGTAATTTTTTGGAGTTTCTTATTTTGTGATAATTTCAGATAAATACTTAAGAGGCAGGTACAAGCTATATTTATATACGGCCGACATTATATTTCTGTGACACAAAATCTGCACAGATATATCAATTAGTAATAGTTTTATAGATTTTTACAAAAAATAAACGATTATTTCAAATTCTACGAAATTCCAAGAACTTTTAGGTGCAAATTTTCCAATACATCAATGTCGTTTGCCTTCTCCCTAATACATTAGTTTATCTCATAAATGCTGAGGGACCTGGGTACAGTGGCGGTAGGGGTCTTCATTGGTGCAGCTAATTTACAGACTCGTAATTTAATAACTTGGTTTACGCTCAAAATTTCTCCCCCGTCGTTTCTCCTGTTACCGTATTTTCTAATTGCATGACAATTTCATCGGTTTTGTAAAATAATGTATTCAAGGAGTCCTATATTTAGCATTTTTGTCACAACATTTTTACCATCCCGTAGTTAAATTTGTAATTTGGTATGGTAATTTGAAATATTTTACATTATCTTCGTTTTTGTTGAAGAATTTTAAGGACTTATTACAATGTAAAAAAGGAAATATCTCTCATCGATATATACCTACAACAATATATCTCAATAACTCTTTGAACGAATCTACTTAATCTTTGTTCTTACATAAGTATTTTTTGGCGCTTTCAGGATACCAGCTACATTTTTATTAAGCTTCGTTTAGGTATTAGGTTCTTTTGTTAAAACATGTCTAACTTTAAATGTGTTTAGAATTCATGATAACGATGCTTCGGATTATTCAGTCACCTTGTCGTAGAACAATTTTAAAATTTTCCTTTAAGGTCAACCACTACATATCATCAATATACATATGTATGTTGCATAAAATATTTGACATTGTAGTGTACAATTAAGAAATATTCTAAGCCACCACCAGGAGAGTTTATGGTAAATCCATAATTGAAATACAGTATTTCTCTGTTTCTAGAATCAAAAGTACATGTTTTGAGTAATTGCTGGGCAGGTTCAAGAATAATAAGCCATAAAATATATTTAATTATTAAAGGTAGGTACAACAACTGCTAAGGGAGAGCGTGTACTATGACAGGTTCAGTATGCACTTTTCTTGCAGGGATTTCTTTTTTCTCAACATAATTAAAAATAATTCATAATCCAATGATTTTGACAGAGCTGTCATTTTACGTACCACACTCCTACAATAGATCGCAGTGGCATTTGTTCTTCTATCCTATCCATGGAAGAACGAATTTGGCGATGAATTCTCCGGCCAACAGGGCAATGGTATTTTTTAATTTGTTGGCTCAAAACTGTGACATATTTTTCCTGTCCTACAGAGAGTTCGTTGCCTTAATTGAAGCAACGAACATTTTGTGGTGATCTTTTGTTTGCTTGTTTATTTTTGTTTGTTTTGAATATTGTGAATGTTGTGTTGCTAGGTATAAATTGTATCTCTTTGCACATCGCATTGGCCAAAAGCTGTAATGATGTGCAAAGGAAATTTAAAGAGAATAATAATAATATTGCTTACTCCGAGGGAGTCTAGGGTGTAACTGAATTTATGTAAAATGCCGCAGTATTGAAACTCTTGACACAATCTAATTACGATCTTAATCTTGTCTTTATCTTTATTAAATGATGCGCGTAGGGACTAAAAGCCAAAAATATCGCGCTACCGATACCGCGAGATTAGTATTTTTAAAATAAAGATTTGAAAAACAAAAATTGGTTGAATAATAAAGCACGTCATTTTTTAAATGTTACTCATCATTCGTTTATTCACATGAATTTGATTTGTAATATTGTGGCGATGGACATATTTTAAACAGGAAAATATTGTACATCTACGTGTTATATCATCACAAACAGGTAGTGTTTTTGTATATTTCATAATAATAATATGCCAACCTATATATAAATTGTCACTAGAAAATTTAAATCATTCTAAAGTTTTTTTTGATACGATATACTTGTATCTGCTGTGTAACAACTATGAAGTTTTTAGTGGTACGTAAATATATTCAAATAAAAGTATTAAATAATAAAGTAATAGTATATAATTATGTTTGTGAATCGTGTCGGAGGATATGTGATGATAATATTTTCAAAACAATGTTACTACGGAGCATTCCTACTTATTCATAGAAGGTGTAAGATTAATATGAGATTCTGAGCCTATTCATATAGCAGTTATTCTGTTGTTTTTTCTTTTGAAAATATATTTTATTTTATTTTTGCTCTTGTAAATAGATATTGGTGTTTGCTGATAATTAATTAATTAAGAAAGAATTTGATTTTTTTGGATACTTTCTTCAAAAAATATTCGTATTCTTAAACTACTCTTATTTCTATTGATCATTTATTTTCACACATAGATTTCTACGGATTTCTACATATATTTCCATACGTCGATAATATCTACTTACCTACATATATTGGAGTATTAAAACAAAACTGCATTTATATTATTTCCACGATATTCACTGTATCGATGTTTAGGTAGTAGGATTCGATAACGAAATTAATAAAAAACAATTTGTCTTTCTTCTACTATATGTCTTACTCTCTCGAGAGACGTCTATCGTTTTATAAGGACATAGTCAATCAATCATGGTTTTTTATTTTAATTACACAACACAGTTAATTTTTCACTTAGATTTATTTAATATCTCGAGTACCCTAGAAAATGTCAATATATGTCGGAATACGCGATCTGGTTTTTTGTTTAGATTGCCGCCCAGTACCACAAATTATGTTCGGGGCTTATTTGTGAGACGTACTTGTACGTTGTATAATAGATCATATATAGAGGGTATCTTTTCCCGGATTATTTTTATTCCCGGGAAACGGGAAATTTTAAAATGAATTTCCCGGGATTCCCATTATTATATTTATAAATATTAAATTTTCAACAAATTTGGTATAAAAACTCTCATAACTTGTTGACCCTTGCAAACATTTTGATTTGATAAAAAAAATCAAATTTTTGTTACCAATATAAGTAATTTGCTTAAAGAAAACTAAATAGCTGACTGACGAGATTTATTTAGGTACTCTATGTTATATCAAAATAAAAATTGTTTACAAAATATATAAACTTTTAATTTTTGATCATCCTATCAAGCAAAAAAATGTAATGGATTTTGGCAAAGCTTTTTAAAGATTTTTGACTTTAAAAAATGAGAAATTTCGACAAAAAAAAATTTTTATATCGGTTAATATCCATGAATAAAACAAAAAAAATGACAGTTGGCTGCACTAATATTTTTAAGAACTATCTAACTTTTCGAAATATGTAAAAAAAAAACATGAAAAATTGTAGGATTCTTATACATTGTCGGCCAAACACACCTCCGATTTCGAATTATATTTAGAATAATTATGCTTCTTTCAAACGAATACATTGAAGCTATAATTAAGTTTTTTTTTAAAGTATAACACTTATATTGGTAAGTAATATTATTTTTCATATTTTCATATCAAAATATTCGTCAGCTTCTACAAGTTTATCACGACTATTACAGTTAACTAAACAAAGATTTCGGTATCGGTATGGCAATCTGCATGACTAATAATTTGTATATTTTCCCGGGAAAGGATTCGTTTTTTTCCCGGGAAACGGGAAATAAAAATTAGAGGGTTTTCCCGGGAATTCCCGGGCGGAAATTCCCGGGGGGAAATTCCCGGGAGTAACCCTCTAATCATATATAAATCTTGATTTCTTCTCGATCAGCAAGGCAGAGTTCAGAACCGGTAGGCGATTCCACATAACCGGTCCAATAACACCAAAGGCCCTATCATAGAAGTTAGACTAACCGGCTCTATTAATCTCAGTAAGCCTATTCACAACCAGTTCCGAAGAGCGCAGAGGTCTTCTAGTGGTCGAGTCAAAGGGACAAAGCTCTGTGAGGCACGATGGTGCCATTTTGTTTATAGCCTTGTAGACCAAAAGGCATACCTTGAATGTCACCCTTCCTCCACCCTCAGCCAAGTAGTCGTTTTAGGAGGGGAGTGATGTGGCATCTTGTGCCTTCACGGAAAATGAGCTGCGCAGCAGTGTCGAACGCCAACGATTGAGAAGGTTCCGAGGTAGTCCACCAGATCCCTAATGACACATTCGGGTAGAAATCTAGAGACGTGATTCAGTCGCCTTATATAATGTATCAGATATTTACTGACAGCAATGGAAAGACAGATTATTGGATCCGACTGCATATTGTGAGCGATAGATAATAAGTTATAAAGTTTATTCATGAAATTGAACTAATATGCAATGATATTATGAGTTGTAAAATTACTTTTGTTTCAGCTGCTGGGGATATTAGTAGGAGTAAAAGGCCAGTACGATGAAAATAAACCATTTCAAGGATATGAGTACAGTAAAGGATCTGGATCATCATTATCAGCTTCCATTGCCAGATTCGATACCTCATCACTGATTTCCTCAAAAAGTGATAGCGAGATGGTTAAAAAGTATTATTATGTTTACGCAGCACCCGATGAACCAGAAGAAATTCAAACCGCTTCTGTGGTTAATGAATTTCCTCCAGTAAAACACTACAGAATCATATTCGTAAAAGCTCCTAATTACAAACCCTCACAGAAAAATATTATTAGCACGGAAGCAAAAGTGGAGGAAAAAACTATTATTTACGTTTTAACAAAGACTCCAGGAGAAATTGAAGATATCAAATTATCACCTACCGAGCAAACTACTCCAAGTAAACCTGAAGTTCTCTTTATCAAGTATAAGAGTGAACAAAATATTAACGATAAACTTGGAATTCAAGATGTGCAAAAGGTATGGGGTGGAAGAGTAGATGTTAATGAAATCAATAAAGACCTCATAGCTGCCGGAGGATTGCCTGGAAGAACAGTTAGTGGTTATACACAATCATCGCAACGATCGGAAAATATTGATGTTATAGACAAAGGTCCACTAATTGCTGTATTTCCACTATCCCAAAATCAAAATCAGGATAGCACAACCAAACGCTATGGACTTCCAAAATTCAAGTAATTTTATAACATTAGTTAGTCATATATAACCTGCATTCGTCTATTGCAATGTAACCAAAGACAATTTGGGAAACACTGCTTTATATTAACTGCAAAGATTGCATAAATCTGGATGTCATAAACGGGCATCGAATATTAGTGCCTCTATAACACAAAAGCATGCATACTTCAAAACATGTAATTTGTTCGCGGTGTTTGCCATCATCTCTTATTCCTTCAAAATATTTTATATACTGTGTGATATTATAGATGCATATATTCAGGAGGTGATACTTTCCTCGATAAAAATTCTGAATTGAGATGAGTTTCACAACTTATTATTATTTTCGTGTGTCTTCTTGCGAAATTAACAGGTTAATGCGTAATAATTATGTATGTTTTATATAGAATATGAATTTCCATTTTATATTTTGAAATCGTTCTTAAAAATAATGTCTTCTGAAGTTTTTGGTAAGGATAATAACGAAATTATTAAAATTTACTAAAACCAATAATTTATATAAATAGTATTCTAAATTAGCAAATATCTTACGGTAACCTAGAAAAAATTATCCATTCAAAATTAAATCCATAGAAAACTGATATCAAATTTATATAACTATATAAACCAAATATTTTCCTTTTAAAAATACACAGCAATCTTTCTATAATTTGAAGTTTGTTAACCAAAAAAACTATGGTACTAATGGCTATTCACACCCTTATTATATTGTAAATGTGGCATGCATGAAGAAATAATAAATACATTTTTAATTGTAATGATAGAATGTGTATTCTCATATAACTTTCATGTTTTTCAGGAATTTAATAAAAATCTACTTTAATTGTATGTTTCTAGTTCAAAATTTTATTATAAAATGTGATGTATCGAAGTAATTTTTATTTTCAATAAATTCTTACTTTAATGTGTGTATTTTCCATTATGCAAAAATACTCTTTAATTTAAATTGAGTACACAACTATAACGTGGATCGCATCTGAAGAAAAAACGATACAATAATTGTATACTAAATGAAAACTTGATCAGTTTTATTTTCTTGTGTATGTTTGTTAATAAATATCTATATATACCTACATTTTAACAGCGATTTCATAGATGTATTTATTATGAATTTTCTTTTTGTATGTGCTTTGCGAATATTACAATTTGTAAAAATAATATCATAAGCACCCAGCAGAAACTAGTTTACTCCTTTCAGAGCATATTTGCACCGTTAGATTCACTTCTCCACACCATATTGCTCTGGCGTGGAAAATAGACATTCAGACCATGGACGTTGTTGACAAAAGAATAATGCTCTTTTTAGCCAAATATCATTAAAACTTATTTAATCAATCTAGTCATAGCATGAACACCAAATTTTGTAAGTATAAACGTATATGACATCTCCAGTAACATCGGACATAAATAGATACATATATGAATATCTTCTTTTTTCGTCTTGAAATACTTCTTGCGATACTACATGGTATATGATAGCAGACTATTCTTCATTGAGCACGTGAGTAACAAAGGTATCGGCTAGACTTGATGGAACTTAGGAAAAGTTCAGGCTTTACAATCCATTCACTATTAGAATATACTGAAAGCTTTGAAGAATTTTCGTTTCCAAAAATATAGCGTTGATAATAAAATCTATTTCTAGAAATTTCTCAGACAACAGGTCAGATCAGGTTGATACTGCAAAATGGCCTTTTAAGGTTTGCTATTTGTTGACACAACATTGAATTTTCACTTTGCATCCAAACCTGTTAGAAATGGATCCTACTTAAAAGGCAGATTCACATAGAGCCATATTAAATGCCATTTCTAAAAGAAATAAATTTATTTCTTCATTATAAGCAACAATATAATGTTTATTTATTTGAACAAAATACATTTGACTTTTACAACACATGACAATGCCAAATGAATAAGCTAAAAATGGAATTGATCACGTGTTTTTACTCTAATTTTGACTGACAGATCACATTAAAATACTATATTTTTGATCTATCTTTCAAATCGTTTATCAACTTATTTTTTATATCAGAGTGATAAGTTTCAATAAGTATTTGTATACTTCGTTATTATTTGGATTATTTATATGATCATTTGAAGCAATGTCTTGACATTCTGAAAATTTACCTTTTTCAATTTTTCAAGTTTTATAATTATCTATCCCAAAAGACGTTCTTATACATATCATCTGAGAATTTATAATTATATTAATTAGTTTTTCTAATTCGGTATCCGATTTAGCGTATATTTTTGTATAGTCCATATATTTATTTATTTATTTTATTCTTCACTGTACATTGTTTACAATAATACAAATTAACATAGAAAATATCATTTATACAATTCAATGTACAGAGGGTGAGTTTATCGCTAAAATGCGATGTCTTCCAACTAACTCGGAAACTAACTAACAACTAACACTAAAATATACCTCTATTAAGAGCGATAATATTGTAGCCGTACGACTTTTACCGTTACTTTTAATTTCATATCATTTAACAAATTGGATAAAGTATTTATTAACAAAAATATTAAATATTATTATTATATCATTGGAAATGGAATTTTTTTACCAGTTAATTTGATAGAACTAAGAATTAGTAATAAAGTAACATATTTCAAAGCTGAGTATTATTTGGAATTGTTATATTAAATTGGGAGAGGTGGGAACTAAAAAAGTCTAAGATGTAAATGCCTAAATTTCCCTTTAAAAGCGTCTTGAGAACATTGAGCGTGTCTGGGTTACATTGTTATTCATATATGACATATTTATACACCATATTATGACCCCTTATTACTCGTCTGTTATTAATTTATTCATTACTAGTTTATGTAACCCGGCATCGCTCGGGTTTAATTGTGATCAGAAAACCGTGCAAATATATGAGTTAAAACGACAAAATCTTATTGAAATAAAATGGAGTAAGCACTTACGTGGATAAAAGAAGTAAAAAGAGAAAACTTTATTTTGACTCCCTACATTCCCCAAATTAAGTAACAAAAAATAGGTAGGTACCTACATCGAAAAAAAGTATTAAAAATCTCGTCCCGATGAAAAAGCTTGAAGTAAAGCCACCCCACATATTGGTAGGTACCTACATGGAAAAGTGCTAAAAACCTCTTCCACATGAAAAATATGTGGGCTCGATTCCCCAATTGCCTATATTTTATTCAGAAAAATAGGCAGGTACCTACGTGGAAAAACTACTAAAAACCTCATCTTAATGTAAAAACTTGAAGATTTGTCATCCCAAATTTCTTTAAAAAAAGGGTAAATATCCCATTTTGTGAAAATAATTCTAGGCACATAAATGTTATATAATTGCCCACATTCGAATTGGTATTTTTGGTTTGCAGTAATACCTACATGCGAATTTGAGCGATTTGCTATGAAATAAAAAAAAAGTCAAGAATAAGTTGTCACCTATGTACTCTGTATTCCCAAAAAAACTTAAAAAGCGGACATATCTGCATCTTTTAATATTGGAGAATATTTTACTTTCAAATATTTCATAATGCATGTAAAAAATATTAGACGAAAATAATTAATAGGTTCCCACTCGTTGAAAAATCATTTAACATTGTTTATGGATTTTATAGTTAGAACTTTTTGCTACACCATAGTTTTCTATGGTTTCATAATGTCTTCCATTATGAAAATATCCCAATATGTCAAAAATATGCAATTTTTACTCACGTAATTCAAGAGTTTTTATCATTAGCAAACAAGATATTTCATTACGAAAATAAACCCTAAATATTTAGTTTTAGAATTGTTGTATTTATTGCTACATCCATTTTGAAATTAATTCAATACAATGAAAAATGATTGACTGTGAATATTGCTATTTACTAAACTTTGCATATATTTTCATACATTTTGTTGCAAATTTTGTGACATGGACTCATTAAAATTGTAATATCTATATCAATATATAAGATATTCTAAATGTTTTTAGCCTTAAACCTGCCCAAAAGATTAGACCTCGTATAGAGTGTATTATTTTTCTTCAGACTCCATTAAGGACATACGAACATACATACATACGAACCGACTCAAATATTTATGTATGGATTTCTTAAATTTTTATTAACTTATTTATCTAAAAATTTGAAAACCTCGGTCTCCCACTTTATTCTGTGAATTTTCTAGTGACCTGGTAAACGCAGGTTTTCGAAAAAATAAAACATTATTTATCATGAACTCAGCAACGAGGTTTGCCACCCATCTTGGATGTCTTAATTTTTTGTTGGCACGGAGAGGGCGGCTGGATATTTATTACAGATGGTGCGCTGGCTACCCTATTTGTGGGATATGCCGTGATGGTGTAGTAGTAGTTTATTTATTAGATAGCAGGCACCTATATTAATTTATTTATATATTTAATCTATAGGTATATCATCGATTTAAATTTTTGTAGTTATGAGATTTATTTATGAAACTACAACAAGTCGAGAATTTTAAATTTCACGCGCTTATGTTATTCGCCCGTTACCACATACATAAGTATATGAACACAGTTGCCATAGACATGGTTATAATTATATAATTATAATCTATGCCCGTAACTATAATCTGTATGTATACACTTAATCCCGAATTGTTAAGATTATACTCGAATGCGTTGTTTCTCGTGCGATTACCGAATCTAAGGACTATTTATTAAAGGTGGTCAGTATGTACTTGGATGGGAAGGATAGGTTTTTATAGTATCATCGAAGTTGAATTTATTATCATTTTGGATTTTTTTTTAATAAAAGACATATTTGGGATTTGTTATAAACTCAAATACAACCTTATACACCTTTCACAATAAACTACTAAAAGCTTGTGTCGTGAAAGGGGAGTTTGCTGGTACCTGGGATCGAACCACGGACCTCTTGTTCACGAGGCCGAGAGTCTACCTCCAGGCTACCGACAAAACAATATATACCTATTGTTTTGGTATACATACCTACATTATATTTTCTTATACCTTTTAATAATATTGTTTTTATTTATAACTTTATATTGAGGGTGGCCTTACCCAGTATGAATACTCTAGACAGGATATTAACTTATTATAATACATTTTTTTTATACTCAACTTGAAATTATTTCTATACTAAAACGAGTAATTTAATCCCCATTCATATTGTATTTAATAATAGTTTATTATTACTTATCTTTATTGATAGTTTGTTTTCCTCTAATGTCGTTTTCACAAACTTTAAATTTTATTTATAGGTACTTATGAAATTGCTATTTTCTCATCAATAAATATTTCTCATAGTGTAAAAAATCTGTTGGAAGTCGGTAATCTGTGGGATCTTGATTGTTTAATTTTTTGTTTTGTTTGCTTTGTAATTATAAATTTCAGGTTCTGTCTTGGAATATGAGTAAAATAAAATAATATATAATTTTAAAAAGTAAGTGTACAGAGAGTAAGTCTTTTACAAAACAAATGTGGTTACTTTTTGGACGTACGAGAACTGTTTGTATAACATGTACCAGAACTCAACTCATCGCCTTGCCCTAGGCTAAAGTGAACCGGTCACTTTCGTTCACTATTCACTTACATAAGGCAGCAAAAGTCTATTATTATTATTACTATATTGTTTTATTCACAGTACATTTATTACCTGAACATTTATAAAACATGTAATTTCCTTCCAATATATAAATGAATTACGGTTTCCCAATAATGATAATATTTTTAAACTAAATCAAGATAAATGATAAGAAAAATATCAATAAAATATATAATATTTGTATGGAACCGCATACTAATCGTGAAGCAGATAGATTTTACGAATGTAAAGTTAATCTGCTTCACGATTTATTAAGATTAATCTTTTTGAACACTTTATTATATATAAGGAAAGTAAATATGTAACCAAACATTGAATTCTCAAAACATCTGAATAATATTATTAATGATACCTATTATTTTTAAATAATTGTAGTATAAAATAATTTGCAAGTGTTGTTTAAAAGAGAAGTGAAATCCTTGAAATGTTAATATCGTTCATATTAATAATTTCTTTGTTACCTTAATTACCAACAATAACAGAAGACAATAAAAGTAATCTTGACACAAATTACCTCATAACCATAAACATTTCATCAAACGTCACGTTGATAGATGCACAACAAAAATCAAGAATCAGAGATACGCATGTGATAAAACGATTCATTATTTTTTAATTTATAGTATTGGGTCAAAAGTTCTTTGTAAATCTTATATCTATTCCTGTAGGTGGAAAAAATAATATTGTATTACTAGTAGGTACTCAGAAAGTTATCTTAAAAATGTGACTAAGAAATTAGCACAAACACAGAAGGGATGAAAGATTTTTGAAGATACCTTTATTAGGGAATGGATAGATGAAACTAAAAAAAAACTAAGCAAGTAACTGTGAGTATTGTCAAATGCCTATGTGAAGTATCATAAATATTGTAAAAGAATTTCAACAATAGACTAACATACGCACAATTTATATAGAAACAATGTATTATAATATGATAAAATATATTATTACTTCATAAACATCAGTGTTTAGAATCAGTTGTATTGGTATGTTTGATTTGCTTTACATATTAGATTTGGTTTTGAGGGTTGCTTTATAGGTACCATAAGGTGTATTTTGTACTTACATAATATAGGAACTCAACGTATTTTACGGCTCAAAGTGACCACATAGTAAATCAAGTTTATGGAAGAGGCATACATAAATGCAAAGATTATCTTTTATGATTTCAGTATATTCGTATGGCACAAACTTGCGAGTGTTAATGTATGTTTTTATTATACATGTACTTAATGGTATTGGGTGGGTTGCCTAATAAAATTAATAAAAAATAGGTTCATTTAATGGTTATTTGAATAAAATAAGTCAAAGTTACAAAATGAGAAGAATTTATAAATATACAAAAATTGAAATAAATACTATTTTCTGCTTTCTTATTTTTATGATAAATATTATGGAAAAACAAATATGAATATTTTTGGTAACTATTTGAAAAACCAAATCTTAAAAATGAATTTTATATAAGAGTAATTTATTGTGTGCGTTTTTTGTGTGTTAAATAAATTAATAAGGGTCAATTGATTTACTTGGTATGAACCAATTAACCATTAATGATTATTTATTTATTTATATATTAAATATTCCATTTTCTGTTTATCTTTTGATATAAACTCACTTTATAGTAAAATATAGTTTTCAAACATTGTAGTAGGTTTACTGGAAGACATTGCCTCAAGGCAATATGTACGCCTTTTATAAAATTTATATTTGACAATAAAGTGTTTATTATTTTTACGCGGCGGCAGAATTGCCATCCACACTTCTCAGCATTATACAATCTATAATGATATAAGTAATATAAAAACCTTATTATATAAGTAAATAATAACGCTATAATATCATAATGCTGAAATTGACCAATATGGAACTAACAAAGTCATAAATAAAACTGTGAGATTTATAGAAAACAAAAAAAATCAATTGAGTACAAATATAAAAAAGGGAGGGGAACAGGAGTGATGGGTTTTAGGTTACAGAGGAAACTGAGTTTGAGAAAACCATCTTCTTTTTGACGGCTTGCTTGAAAGACATCAGACTTTGAGTCAGTCTAAGGTTAGATGGAAGATTATTCCAGCTACGAGCACCCTGAACTGTTAAAGAGTTCGAGACGAAAGTTGTACCATGAGCCTGGATTAAAATGATGCGCTGATTGTTAGACATCAGAGGTAAACCATGACTCAAAAGTATTCAAAATCCTCCTTTATATAATACGGGAATAATGCTGAGTAAAGAGCATTGTGAACGAATAAGAACAAATTAAATTCACGTCTTGTTTGCTATATAAGGGTAATTCGATATTCAGAAAAGTGGTCAGATTTATTTAAATTAAAAATATATCTTATATTAACGTTCTGAAGTCGTTCTAATTTAATTTTTATATTAAGAAATTTTTTCGTCCAACGCATTATTTATCCAAAAGGTTTAGATCGCTAATACTTATTTTATTTTATGACAGTCTACCAATAATAGTATTGATTTTAGAGAGACAATGAATCGAAAAATAAAGAATCATATAAAAGTTCTTTTACTTTTATTGAGGATCTCACACAAAAGCAACAGATGCTATTTTGTACCCAATGCATTCACTGTAGCTGTTGTTTTATAGTTTATGGATTTAACAGAGTTATATAACGTGGAAGATTTACCCAATAACTTTATTTTACGACAAATCTGAGTAATAACATGAAACTTATTATTGACTTCTATCGTTTCGTATCCGGCGAAAACCGAATTTCATATATCAAACATTTAAACAGAACGTAAGTAATTTATTGTCATCATCAAACAATCTAATAGCCAAAATTTCTAATAATTAAACAAAATTTGGTGTAGGTTTTGCTATATTTCTCTAACTATGTTCAGCGTTCTGTAAAAATATATATAACCAAATACTTGGTAATATTTTTTAAATACAGTATGCATGTATAGAAAGATAGACATAAAATATAAACCTGATAGACTCTAACCATTGATGCAAAATACTCTTCATTCACTATTTTTTTTAATACAATAGTAATTTTTCATAAATTAATTCATATTTAGTAATGAAACGTAGAGAACTTTTTATATTCTAAATTTAACCTATTACCTTTTATTTTTACGATTTTGAGTTTATTTCTTTGGGTTAGTAATATATTGACTATTTTCAATATTATTTTATTTTTCGTAAAATGGTTGTAAATCCACACATAAATATTTGAGTCCGTTCGTATGTATGTATGTATGTATGTATGTATGTACATATGTCCTTAATGGACTCGGAAATTAGGAAAGACCGAAGTAAAATAATACACTCTATACAAGGTCTCATCTTCTGGGCAGGTTTAAGGCTAAAAACATTTTAAATATCTTACGTATTGATAAAGATTTTTTAATTTTAATGCGACCATGTCACAAAATTAGCAACAAAATGTATGTAAAATTAATGCAAGATTTAGTAAATAGCAATATTCACAGTCAAACATTATTCATTGTATTGAATTAATATCAAAATGGATGTAACAATTAATACAACAATTCTGAAACTAAATATTTAGGGTTTATTTTCGTAATAAAATATCGTGTTTGCTAATGAGAAAAGCTCTTGAATTACGTGAATAAAAATTGCATATTTTTGACATATTGGGCTATTTTCATAATGGAAGACATTATGAAACCATAGAAAACTATACTGTAGAATAATAATAGTTTTACCTATAAAATCCATAAACAATGTTAAATGATTTTCAATGAGTGGGAACCTATTTATTTTCACCTAATATTTTTTACATAAATTACATGGACCTAAATAGAGTAATGGACAGACACTTTGGTAAACATTTTGTAGCTGCGCGGGGAGGGGAATGACGACCATTTTGTAAGAAATAAATTTTGTTCGGTGCGTCGCATTTGGGCTGCGTTCAGACAGTCACCGAGTGATCAGTCGACGACGCATATTTTGAAAGTACCTATACAATACCAGTACGCATTCATAGTGTTCATGTACTGTATGTTACTATGTTTTCAAAATGTGTAACAAAATAAGAATTATAGTCTCAGAAAATATACTCGATTTCTGCGTAATTGTCATTTATAATTTCTGACGCTGATTCAGTGAATTCGTTTGGATAAATTTAGGATATAAACTTGTAACAAGTATTTGGGAAGTATACAAGCTCAGAAAGTTAGATAATGGAATAATTAAAAAAAAAAAGTATAAAGCAATTAGTTATAAACTAATCAAGTAGTTATTACTTTAACTGTTAATTTTAAAGATACCTATTAAAATAATTTATTCCTTCGTTAGAGACAAAAATATTTTTATCATTTAAAAGAAACACAAAAGTACTTGAATGCTACTATAAAAAGGCGCCAGTCAAATAATAAATAAATATTTATTTATTTATAATTTACGTCTTTTACAGGTTGACAAATTTAAGAAATTATAACAAAAAGTAAATCCAAAAAAAAAAAATTTTTAAAAGTTATAAAAGCAATAAAAATAATAATAAAAAGACGTAAAAAATAATGGCGCCATTACGATAACATTGGGTCATAAAACGCTCTAAGTTATTCACGATTATCCGGATTACATTCACCACTCACTGCAACTTCATGGTCGTTCAGGTCAAACGACGCCGAGTGACATTTATGCTCCCATGAACTAACCCTTGTATGTTTAGTTGTTTTAAAAATGTTTCAAGTTTTTGCACATCAGTTGAATTTTTCATATCGGTTTTTGTTTTTATATCTAGAAGAATAGGAATCATCTTATGATTAACATGGTGATGTGCGCTATAAATGGTTGTGGTTATAAATCCAATCCGACTTTCGCAGGAAACAGGATTGTCATATTTTCGGTAAGTTGTTTTGTATTGTAGTTTTTATCTTAATATATTGCGATTTTAAAGTCGTTTATATTATAATTCGTATACTTATAAATGATCATAATAATGTTATAAACGTTCTGTATAATTATCTGTCCTTATTCTCCTATATCTACACATGTAACTTGTTTTCCATTCTGTCATCTGACAATACAAAGAACCTACAATCTGATGTTTGGTTTGTTTACCCGTTAGAATGAAATGTTTCATGCATACAAATCTGATCAGGTTAATGATATTATCGCATGTTTATAAACAAAATCATTTTTTGTAGTTTTCCAAAGGATCCAGAAAGGAGAAACTGGACATTATCCAATATTTGACACCAAGTAAACGTAGTGTTTTGTGTTCAAAAACATCTCGTTTTTCTGCGAGGTTGGAGGAAAACGTCATTCTTACGAAATATCCTGAGTTTCCCGCTCATTTGCAAGTTCGTGTGTTTTATATTATTCATTTAGATATATCCTTCAATTGTCATTCATTCTCTCCATATTGTGTGTATATGAAAACAAAGTTTAAAAATAAATACTGAATGATTTAGAAATGACTCCATTTTATTTACTCATCCTATTCCCCATTTCATCAAATATATGAAAACATTAAGTTATGTGGCATTGTAATTATTTTAAGAAGTAAATATAATGTTTTCTGATACTGTGTGAATAATTTCCATACATTGCCCATACAAATGTTAAATAAAGTATTTCCTACAAAATGGCCACCGTCGATTTCCCTTCCTCACTTTTTGGCTTCGCTGTCATTCATACAAATTACTATAAACGTTCCATCCCCTACCTACATACATCCATGATAAATTATGAAATATTTGATAGTAAAATATTCTGAAATATTGAAGGATGCAGATAATCCATTTTTAAGGTTTTTTGGGAATAAAGAGTAAATACTTAGGTGACAATTTATTCTTGACTTTTTTAATTTCATAGCAAATACCCATTTATGCACTGCAAACCAAAAATACAAATTCGAATGTGGACAATTATAATATTTTAACATTTATGTGCCTACAATTTTTTCACGAAATGGGATGTTTACCCTTTTTTCTTATAGAAATTTGGGATGACAATCTTCGAGTTTTTACACATTTGGAAGAGGTTTTTAGCACTTTTTCCATGTAGGTACCTACCAATATGTGGGATTTCTTAACTTCAAGCTTTTTCATCGGGACGAGGTTCTTAGTACTTTTTTTTCCATGTAGGTTCCTACTTATTATTTTTTTACATAAATGTGAACATCTGAGGTGCCAAACTTCAAGATTTTTCAATGGGAAGAGGTTTTTAGCACTTTTTTCGATATAGGTACCTACCTATTTTTTTTACCTAAGTATGGGCATGTGAGGTATCAAACTTCATGATTTTTCATTGGGAAGAGTTTTTCAGCACTTTTTTCGATGTAGGTACCTACCTATTTTTTTTTACCTAAATATGGGCATGTGAGGTATCAAACTTCATGATTTTTCATTGGGAAGAGTTTTTCAGCACTTTTTTCGATGTAGGTACCTACCTATTTTTTTACCTAAATATGGGCATGTGAGGTATCAAACTTCAAGATTTTTCATTAAGAAGAGATTTGCAATGCTTTTTATGATGTAGGTACCTACCTATTTATTGTTACTAAGATATAGGCATGTAGGGAGTCAAAAATTAAGTTTTCTCATTGGGAAGAGCTTTTTACTTCTTTTATCCACGTAAGTGCTTACTCCTTTTTTTTCAATAAGATTTTGTTGTTTTAACCCATGTATTTACAAGGTTTTCTATTTAATTAAACCCGAGCGATGCCGGGTTACATACGCTTGTAATAAATAAATGAGTTATACTATATGGTAACAGTTTTACTAGATACGAATATGCAAATATTGAATTCAAAATTTTATGTATCTTTTATTGATATTGACAAGAAATATACTGATTACTGTTTTAATCACAAATAGAAATATTGTTTTTAGTTTCACTAGTAACTTTATAACTAAGTACTTGTAACGTTTTCATTTCAAACTAAACCTACTTTTTGAACTTACTAGTTTGAAAACGCCATCGCACATCGAAACCTAGGTTACTGAAACAATGCTAATGTAGTACTTAAAACTGAAAATTATATTTTTTTATTTGTAATTAATAGACATGAAGTTTTACAAAATATTAATAATATTATAACTGATCATTGTGTGATTCACAATGTTTACTTAATATTTACTGTACATTCAAACATACATAATAACTAACCGTTGAAAACCGGTTTAAAGATGATAAAGTAGAGCTATTACTGCAGACTGCTATTGTAAGCCATTCATAAATTTTATACCGCTTTATTTTTATATAATGGCTAAGTTAACAAGACAGTGTATTAGTATAAAGTTGGTTATATTAGTCATCACATGTCATTAAAAACAAAACTATAAAACTAATAGCTATATTCTAAAAGCGTATTTAAGTATAATAATAAAATACAATATATTTCTTTTTTCCATTTTTTACTACAAATAACTTTTTAGCTTTTCCTAGATGACATGATTTTAAAAAAGTGATCTGTTTTCACACGATATATATTTTTTTAGCCATTGTCATTAGAACGCTTTATTTTATACTTCGTGCAGGCAAAAAAACAATAATCCATTCCATCATCATCTTTCGGACCCTCAATTTTGAGGATAATGACCTCCACAAAACCAGATATCTCAGGAATCAAATACTCCTATTTTAAGGATAATGACAATCATCCCATGTTCTATTGACCACCTGTCTCCACCTCGAATGATCTTCCGCCATGTGTCGAACCTCCTGTAGTGAGTTTTGTTTGACCTCCTTAATTTGGTCACTCCATATTGCTGGTACCCCTTCCACGCCTCCCTTTCACTGCTTCAGTTATGATTATTAACCATTAAGCCAATCATTATTCGACGTTTTCAAAATAGACCAATGATATTACTTCACTGTGTTACAGAGACGGTGAGAGTTTTGAGATTCTAGTTTGCTTCTTGTATCAAATTAACTAGAATATTGTTGTTTTTCGGTCCGTTACAAATAGGAGCATTTTTTACATATTTTTTCTGTACTCTATGAAGAATATTATTGACGCTGTTCCATTTGCAGTACATATAGTTCTGTAGATAATCATGGAAGATCTAGGCAAGTGTATAAAAAATCAATAAATATTGTTTATAGGATATTGAGTGAGCCATTTGTGGTTTTCTATAGGGTGAAACATTTTTTTCGAAATAAATTCAAACTTTGTAAATAGAAAATAACTAAATCAAAATTTTGATTACATAACATAATATAGATTGTTAGATGGTTGTTTTGTGGTCAATACACACAATATACAATCAGATCACAATTTTGTATATCATATACCTAAGTAGATACCTCATAATAGCTCTATCTCGCATCTCAAGTAATAACTTTTACGATACGAATATAAATCATGTAACAAAATAATTGATCTATTAGAACACCTTCCACGCCTGGTACTTCTATTTCCTTTTTTAGATATATCAACAGCTATGTTACCATAATACGTCATACAACATATATTATGAACCACACTCCACAAGAACAACGAAAAAAAAAACAATTTGTTATGTGCAACTTCCTGTTTAATTTGAAGTTTATTTTATCTAACATATTATATATCTAAGATATTATGTGAATATTGTATCACATTTGTACAGATATTTGTAGTGGACCTAAGTTATTAATATTCCATATTGATTTTAATTTATTCCACTTTTGTATTATCTTGACATTCTTATTGATATAGGTATTGTAAGTAAGTAAGGCATTCTCATTCGTATAAATGAAATTAGATGTTAACTATAATCATACAAAATTATAAAAACAGCATTTGTACTTCAATACAGGTCTTGAAATACATTTAAACTCCTGAATCCTTCGGTCATATATATATTACATTAAAATCAAAAAAATATTCCAACGCCATCTAAAAATTTTCAACCATAATTCTTCAAAACTCCTGTAGATGAATCTTTTTCTAACACATTGCTCATGGAACAACTAGCGAATAGTTTTAAAAATGTGACAATTTTTTTAAAAATGGCTGACAAAGTGACATGTAAGGCGAGTTTCTCTCTGCAGGCATATAAGTTATCTTTTTATTTTAGAGTAATCAATGAATTTTTCTTTAATTACTTATTCGGATTACATTTTATAATCATTGTTTTATTCATGTTATTTTGATGTTTTGTGTTTTTTTGCTACAAAATATTTTGTGTCATATTTTTATGTCATACACTTATTACGTCAGGTTCTAATGTCTAGGTAGAGAATTTTTTAATGTCATACTGATATTACAAGAGGTCCCTATATATTCGAAATTTCACCTTTGAAATTTTTTTTAGTATCAAAATTGTGTCTTTATTTACCCATTTATTTATAAATTTGAACGAAGAAGATATTTTAAATGCTTTAGAAGAGTCTGATATTGAATTATCCGATGAAAATCGTGATTTTAATATCACTGCTGTATCTGTACGTGACAATTGTTCTTCGTCCAGTTCATTTGATAGGTCCACAGAAGGCGTGGAATCCACAAACTTATCTTTAACTGCGTCTGTTATAAATACTATAAGGAGGCTTATTCGAGGTAAAACCTGAGTGCACTCAAGAGTTGCAACGAGGGGACATAAAAATGTGAGACCTGTTCAAACTCAAATCAACATGTGGAATGGAGATTTTGTCCCCGCTCCTATTAATTTTCTTATTTTTGAGTTTCTCTTATTCTTTATTATAATAAAATGTTTCAATAGGTACAATATAATTTTCACTTTGTTAAGTAATATATATAAATACGACATTTTTTTTTTATCTGCACTGAGACCTTTTGTCATATATTTATGACATAAAGAAAATTCAGAATTTTCCACGAGAATTTTTTTAAACATTTTTTAAATGTCTTTTAGGTTATTTTAGACTCATATGTCACAAAAAAATAAAAAAAAATGATCAATAAATGTCTCAGGACTCAGGAGGTTAAATATGATTATTTCAAATAGAAGGTAGGTGCTATCATTTGTTATGTTGTCATTTTTTGACAACGAGGACTATTAAATGAATATTCACAATGTCAATAGGTATGTTGAAATAACTTTATTTCTCGGATATTGCAGGAGTCCAATGACTCCTATTTATCCGTTTAGGTGACGATTTATTAATATTTTAATTCTCTCTAGTTTAATACCACTATGCCAGTGTTGGCATCTCCGATCCTACCACGTCAGTGGGCGGGGGACCCGCCTGACGTAGCAGATCCCATTTTGAGACCCACACATCCACAAATGTCTTAAAGCGTGAAGCGTTTGTGGCATTTAAAAACACTTCCCCAAACCAGATGGGTCGTGGAGTGTCAACAGTCATACCCAGAATCATTTCCTCTCTTGCATCCATCACCAAAGGACATTCCCAAAGGATATGTTCCGCATATTGATCTCCTGTCCCACATGTGCACCATGGATTATCGGTCAATGCTAACTCAAAAAGTTTACCTCTCAACTGGCCATGTCCAGTGATAAGTTGTACAGAAAAATGATCAAGGGACAAGAAGCTCATTCTCAGTCTTTCACGCACATCTGGAAAGAACTTGTAGACAAGTCTACCCGTTCTTCCAGTGGTCCACCTGTCTTGCCAAACACTCATTGTCCTCTCACGAATCTTGCCGATTGCCCTAGATATATCCCTTATCCCGGTTCCTGCTTCAACAGGTATACCAAGATGTTCCACACGTCTTCCAGCCCTGACACTCCGTCGAGCTACACAATCTAAAATTTCAAGATCTGCCGGTAAGACACCAGCAATAACTGGAAGGCCATCACTTGCAGCCGTTCGGTAGGCACCCGTTACCGCGAGCAAGGGAAGCCTCTGGCCTCTAAGCACATCGAGGGACAAGACTCTGACCTCTAAGCACAGCGAGGGACACGGTACCCACAGACAACCTGTGCGACCAAACCCGATATAGTAGAAAAGTTTTCATCCGGGCTGAGTGACCGTGGTCTCCAGAGTAATTTATGTCCAAACGTTTAAATTGCCCTGGAGACCACGGCCACTGAGCCCAGATGAAAACTTTCATACTAGTGACGCCGGCCGTGAGAGCCTAAGATCATTCATAATATCAATAAACCCCATGCCGGAAATAATAATAACGATACTTTTGTATACAGAAGGGTCAAAACTACCGAAGATATACGGTAGAGGTGAATAAGAATGTTACAGAAAAATAGTTTAATTTAGTAATGGTTTTTTTTTCATTGGTTTTTTTTGGAACATTCAAAATAAACAACTGTATTCCCGCTTTTTACAAGTAGTTGAATCTACATAACATAAAAATTAAATTACGGAGTTTAATTATATCTACTTATTTATATTAATTACCTGCTTCCCTTGTACGGTAGGTAAGTATAGAAGATGAAATGTCAGTTCAATCTTCCTTAAAATAAATGGTAATATTAAATAATACCAAAAGAGGTTTGTATGCACGATTTTGAATTTGTTTTCATTAAGATATTGTTTTCAGTAAATTAACTGGAATTAAAAATATTAACTCAATAGTCAATTTGTAGCAACATATCTGAAAACATAATGACAATTAATGAATTTTTTGGTAAAAATAACCAGTTTCATACAAAAAATTAAAAATATTTATAAAAAATTATGTAACAATTTTGCCTTAGTAAAAGTAGAAATAGGAAAAC
Organism: Athripsodes cinereus; assembly: GCA_947579605.1. Taxonomy (NCBI): domain Eukaryota; kingdom Metazoa; phylum Arthropoda; class Insecta; order Trichoptera; family Leptoceridae; genus Athripsodes; species Athripsodes cinereus. The sequence continues at coordinate 13,056,594 of OX388329.1, forward strand.
TAAGATTTTCGAATTATTTTTTAATCTATAGATTTTAGTTAGATATTTCATATAAATTTGTGTTACTACTACACTATCACGGCAAATCCCAAAAGTAGGGTATCCAGCAATCCAGCACACCAGCTACATGTAATTAAGATGAAAGCTGATGTACTCTATGGGCTAACAAAAATAAGATATTCAGGAAGAGTGGCAAACCTTCTCGCTTCCAATATATAATACTTAGGTAATTATTATAATTATTAAAAAGACAAACATAACACTGACAACACAATAATGCATAAGTTATAACAAACACATAATACGATCTAGCCAGTTCCCCAATTAAGATTATTTACAGCATGCAGCATGCGCAACAAGATAATTAAAAACCTAATTCTGCAAAAAAATATCAAATCCGAAACAGTAGATAAATCACTACATCACAGATAAAAGGATTTGCTAGCATTGTTTTAATAGTACAACAATACTCCCGCATTGAACAACTAGTGAATCATGTTCTACGTACGACAGCAAATTACAGGAAATAAATCCTTTGAAATACATATGTGAATAATCCGATATTACTTAAAGATTAATATATCAAATATATGTAAAGGTTTAGATAAAAGGTTAAACTGAATGGCACAAAAAGCAAAATGCAAAAACTGTATATGGTTACCTTTTCATGATTTTATATTTAATCAGTACCAGACACAAAAAAAGGATGCCCTAAAGATGTTTTATAATTTAAAAAATATTTATTTATTCACTTCCTACGGCATTGCTGTCTGCCAAAAGTTTTCGAGGAGTCTCGGCTTTCTGTTCTCAGAATCTAAAGGTACCATTTTCTTCAAGTCCTAATTTGTTAGCCCTATCAATCTATATATACCTTAATGTACCAATATTAACTTGTTGAACACTAATAACATATTATGTATAGTTATGTATTTTGAATTAATGAAACTTGCACCATTATAATGTAGTTATATACTATGCAATGTTCTAGTAAACTCTATATAATAAACTTTACTATAATTCAACAATGATCGAATATTGCATGTAAGTGGTACAAGATCAATATACCTATAACACGTATAATATTAGAAAATGTTGGAAACTTTCAATAGCATACTTGACTATTTTGTAAGATAATAAAGTTGATATTCGATCATATCCTAACAATATCCTGAGGTAGTGAATTACGCCGGTAGTTTGAGTTTTAATGGTGTTTCAAGTTTCCAATGTGTTTCAGTATAACCGCATCTACCTCATCCATCTTCGTTATACAGATTGATCATGGAAGTACCTAAAGCTAGTATTCACACTGTTCCCACATGCGGTAATCTGATCCTAATAATATTAAAATCGTGACTTTACATATTGATAAAAATGTCGAATAATAGTCACACATCAAGTATTTCAGTGACGAATTCTACAAATATACATCTATACAATCGAAAAAATATGTTTCTTCATTCTATAGTACCAAAATACTTCACTCTATACAAATCCATGAGTTCTACGTAACCAGAAAATAAAGTAATAATTATGAAAATATTCCTTTATTATATTGAAATCTGAAAAAAAAAATATAATTACCAGAGAAGTGTACATTTGTATCTTTATTATCGGATATTTTTTAAATTTTTTACGTGGATGTAATATCCTATACTTAATTGATGGATTGCAGTGTCCAACAATAATTTACAATATCCTGGCAATGTTCCATTGGAATTTTATATTTATGTAAGTATAATTATTTTATATATTTTGCACCACACATTATTATTTTTAAAACAACAAAAAAGAACTTCAAAAGTTCACAAAATAGAAATTTTCAATAGACTACTACTACTATACTACTATACCATCACGGCATATCCCACAAGTGGGGTAACCAGCAGACCAGCTGCATGTAAGAAACATGCAAGCTGTCCTCTTCGTGCCAACATAAAATCAAGACATTCAGGATGGGTGGCAAACCTCATCGCTGAATTTAAGATGTACAATGTCTTAATTTTTTCGAACACCTGCCTCTTACAGGACACTCGAAAACTTAAGGAGAAGAGTGGGAGACCAATTCTTTACCGGGTGCTCCACGGGATCACATAAAAATATAAAAATATGAAGCATAATATTACGTAACAAAAAAATCATCACAATTGAATGAAACAATGATTATTAAATGTAATCCAAATGAAAAGTTCATTGACAAGGGCGGCTGGCCCAAAGGATCAAAGGTTCTAATGCTCCACCATTTCGAAATACGGAGAGAAGAAAAAAATATTTCTTGAAATTTGTTTGATATAAAATAAAAACTATTTGTAATAACTGATTATTTTATATATTTTGCACCACACATTATTATTTTTAAAACAACAAAAAAGAACTTCAAAAGTTCACAAAATAGAAATTTTCAATAGACACTATTAATAATATATAAAAGAACAATTTAATTTTAAGTTAAACCTTAATAACATATTTATCAATTCATGATTAATTGAAATGCAAACTCATCTGAATAATAAAAAAAATCTTCTAATTGAAAGAACCGCAATGCACCAGAGATTATCGTGCGTCTTATACGGTAGGTTTATTATAATTAAATATGTATTTTAATACGTCACATTGTCGGCGGATAAGTCATCCAAGCAAGCATCTTTCACATTGTACATTCACAATATTGGTCAGAAGTTGCATTACATACATATATTGTAATAATTATATCGTATCGTGAGTAAAAGAAAGGACCATCATTTAGTGAGATAATATAGAAGGGGCCAACATGTGAGATATTTAAATAGCAGCCGAATCTCTCGTATTATCAGTCACATTTTGTTTTCTTCAGCGGAGTAACTTAATCTTGTTGCTCCACTTTCGCCAAAATGAAGAATTTTGTGGTGAGTTAAATAATACATACCTACTATATTACATATGATTTTAGTATCACCAAACGTATGTAAATGTAAGAGCAATACACTTTTGCAATAAAACCCATTTTCTCTCATCATTCTCTTAACATACATCTTCTAATCTAACTGGTCATAAACATCTGTATTTTGTGTCTATTAAACTTTAAATTACCTTGATTAAGTGTTTTCATCGATACTTGTAACTTTTACAGTATATTTATTTAAATTTTAAAAATGGTTTTACATTTACAAAATAAGTTTTCACACTTAGTATTGTGAATGAAATGAAAAATTTAACGCAAAGCATAAATTATTTTGTGATGATATTATTGTAGGTCCTAGTCGCGCTATTGGGATGGAGCGCTGCCGAAGCTCCCGTAGGCTACAATTACCCGCAGCCATCAGGGAGCTACGGAGCTCCACGAGGAGGTCACTTGGTAGCTAGCGGTGGACATAGTGGCGGAGTATACTCTGGATTTGGAGGAGGGATCGGAGGGCACGCAGGTGGTGGAATCATAAGCGGCATCGGAGGTGGACACGGCGGTGGACTCGGAGGAGGACTCATTGGAGGAGGGCTCATTGGAGGAGGACATAGTGGTGGTCTTGGAGGAAGCGGTGGCTTTTCTTCTGGTGGGTTTGGAGGTGGATTTAGTGGTGGATATGCTGGTCATGCTCCAATTGTACAAAAACATATTTACGTACATGTTCCTCCACCAGAGCCTGTAGAACACCGCCAGGTACATATTCCAGCTGTTGCTCCTCCCCAAAAGCATTACAAAATCATTTTCATCAAGGCTCCAACTCCACCAACCCCTACCGCACCAATCATTCCTCTGCAACACCAGAACGAAGAGAAGACTCTTGTGTACGTTCTTGTTAAGAAACCAGAAGAACAACCCGATATCGTCATTCCAAAACCTGTTCCCACTACTCCATCTAAGCCAGAAGTTTACTTTATCAAATACTCTAGTCAGAAAGAAGCTGTCGGAGGTGGATTTGCTGGTGGAATTGGAGGTGGTATCGGAGGAGGAATCGGTGGTGGAATTGGAGCAGGAATCGGTGGTGGAATCGGAGGAGGAATCGGTGGTGGAATCGGAGGAGGGATCGGTGGTGGAATCGGAGGAGGCCATGGTGGAAGCGGTTTCGGTGGAAGCGGAATCGGAGGAAGTGGAATCGGTGGAAGTATCAGTGGAGGTCACAGCGGTGGTGTTATTAGTGGAGGACACGATGGTGGGGCTATTGAAAGTGTTGGTGGACATTCTGGTGGTGCTATTATTGCTGCTGATGATATCGGATCTCACGGCAGCTCCGGCTCTGGAGCTTCTTCCCAATATGGTCCTCCAGGACATGTGCCTGGATCTCCAATTCATTAATCCTTTCGCCAACATTTTTTCTCACTTTATCATGCTCATATAAATCATCAAACATAATCATCGTTGTTTTTCCACTTTTGTAAATATTTAGTATAATAGGTACTTTTATTATGTACTTTACATAACTTTTATATAAAATGTTATTTTATCAATAATTTATTGTTTTTTACTTTTATTTCATATATATTTCAACCTTATGCATGTTATAAAAGAATATAAGCGAAAGTATTACCGGTTATAATGATGTATTTTGCAAAGAGCGTATTTAATGGCCTGCACTTGATATACTTACTTACTATATTTGTATAGAAAATAATCTTCACATCTTTTGTACAACCTTGCGAATGAAAAACTATGACTGATGACCATTTACCTCACTTGTCATTCACTCACTGATGTTTGCTGATCTTTACGTGAATTTGTTTTATAATGTCGACTGTCCAGTTCCATAACTCAACAAGTAGAAATATCTCATATTCGTGAAATCAGGATTTTAGTACATTCATAAAAACACAACAGGAAGTGGAACTTACTAAATAATAGTCCCACAGTTTAAGACATGCGTTGTCTTCGTTCCATTCGATAGTTAAATAATTTGAAATACTAATTTGTGGAACTTAAAATTGGTACATTATTTTTTATGACTAGATATTGAATGTGTTACGATAGCCGTGTATTTTTTCTTGTTATTTGTTTGTGATATTGTAAGAGTGTAGTTGAGTGTGTGTTTTACCGATTGAATCAAAATATTCCAAATTTTTGAGTTGCGATATTTATTATTTACAATCACATTCTGTTCAGCTTTGTCACAAGTCACCACGTGGTTAGTAAACTCTTATTGAATATATATTTAATTATCTCCGACACAAAGATCTGCTTCTAACTTAAAATGAAAATAATTCCACTAAGTGAATGGACATGCGAGTGAGTAGTGCTCACTGACCTCAATATATATACGTATCACGTAATTTTAAAAATTAACATGTGAGAGACACAACTCAATTGTTCTATAATTGATTTTATTTAAAGCTGCTTTTCTGCATTCAGTAAGGTAGGTATCTATAAAATAAAGAGAGAAGTTTTGCATTATTAGTCTTGTAAGCTAATAAAAAGTCTTGAGCCTTGAGCTGAACTGTATCCTCAGTACCTATTGAATATTATGCTCATCGTAAGTGATTCTTACTCGACTCAAATTAATAAGAACTCATTCCAAGGTTGATACAAAATTGTGTCAAATTGAAAGTACAGTACAACATAAGGTTCTTATTATATTTCATTGGAAGGTTATAGGTCACAAGTGATAGTAATGTTGCTATCCAGTTATTGTTGAGTAATATGACGCCAAGCAATTTTACTCTATATAGACAGTTGCATGCAGGTAGGTACTTATTTTGCAGAATTTAAAACCACATGTATAGGCTAGTCGTGTAAAAATCTATTTACCTACCTATGTATCGCTAATTTAGTGCAAGCCAATGTGTAGATATTTCGTAGTCAAGTGATAAAAATTGTTGTACGTACCTATACCTAATATATTTAATCATAATTATTATTATTACAGATCGCACTTTCACTAGGTACGTTGCAAAACACAGATGCTTATATTAATATTTTTATTACGTTGATGTGTTTCTTTGTAAAAGCAACCTAATGCTAACTTGTTTAAATGTATCATTAATATAATGAGATACGGGCAGAGTATGTGCTTTTGCTATAATACTGGTTATTGTTAACTGTACGGTCGCTTATGGTGAAACCAAACATGTAGTGTTATATATTGTACCCCGTAGGTTAACTGACCGCTTCGTAAAAAAACGTGCACCAATTTATCTCAAGTCAGACTCGACACATTAAAATATGATTATGTAATAAACGTACATATATATGGTAAATGTGTGTTTACTCTTCATTGAATTATTATATTTCATGAAGTTACGCGTGCGTCATGGTCACTAACTCCAATCACTTTTTATTGCACGTCTTCTTTTCAAGTCTTAAATAATAAATTCATTAATTTATTAAATGCGTTCCCTGATCACTCGTTAACGAGTGGATGACCTTTGAAAATAGAATAGACTATTTAAACTCTTATCTTTGGAAAATACTGATGTGATGTGCTCTGAAAATGTGTCAAAATATCTTTTTGAGAAATTTGTATTTAAGTAAAAGAGAGATTCGAGTATAAAAAGCTGTGATAACTGTAAACTGCATGATTTTTTAGTTTTTTTTTACACGTAGGTGTAATCTTAATAGTTGAAAATGCATGAAATAAATGTTTGAATACGTTTGAAGTGCCAAAAAACAGATAGCCACAGGTAGGCCATCCAGAGTAGGAACTGATAACGGTAGGTTGTGTCAAAAATATGATTTGAACTTTCAAGAATGGATACGTCCTGGAAGCAGTATCTATGTACAAAGGAAAAGGAGATGTATATATGTGTTGCAATTAAGAAGCTAGAAGAATAGTGTTTTCCATACTTAAACTTCGTAATTGGTCCCACCAAAGACATCACATGAGTAAATATGTATAAGATATGGAGATAAATTTTAAAATAATTATACAAAAAACCATTAACAAGTTCTGTACTTAACAAATTATACCATCTACTGTTGTGTAATCGAGTTAAGTAATATAATTGAGTTTGTGAGCTAGATTGAAGTACGGTGTACAAAAGATAAGGTTATCTAGAATGATCTTTATACCATTTCAGTTTTGACTGATTTCGTATAAACGTGATGCTAATAGGAAAATATTAACGTATTATCGTTATGCATAACTGCACTTACTCTTGCTATACCTATACAATATTGATAATATTATAATTGGCCTCTTCTCAAAAATTATTAATACTTTCTTGAATTAATGAATTTATTCACAACTAGATCTCCAAAAATCAATATTACCTAAGTCTTAAAGAATGTCTTTTTCGAATTGGCAGTCCATAATAGTTGCAACATTAATTACTTTGCCAAATGAATATATTCTATTCGTAAATATCCCGCCGCACGTTACTTGATATTGTATAATAAAATGAGTTTAGTAATTGAAAGTAAAAGTAACATCGGCCGGCAGATGTTTGATGTATCCGTATCACCTGTTTGTAATAATATTATAACGGACTGGTTGAGAAACGAAACTGCGATAAATAAATAATAGCTCTACCCATGTTATATGGTGAACTTAACAAAAAAGAGATAAGTACGTATCAGCATAACTAAGAGTCTACTCTTCACATAAATCAAACGGTAGTGAGTACTAATATCTATTAATTAGATCTTATGTAAGAATACCTCACCTGATTTTAATGATTTTAATCATTATAACATGATTATACAGTGGTAATGAGAAAAAAACCTTTTCATTTAGAATGATCTCTGACAACGTGATGCATGCCGTCCTTCAAGGGTAAGCCATCTATTTTAATAATGGAAAACCACATTACCAAGTTAATTAAATTTCTTATTACTCCCACCTTGACCCGATTCCTAATGCTTTGGTATCAAAGTGCAATATAGTCTTAATTGTTCAGAAATAATATTAAATTTACGTGAGTGAGACTTATAATGGCCATGTAGATATCGTGTGTCGAGCTTCATTGGTTTTATTCCATTTCGTTTCATAAATGGGGCAAATTAATGTGACTTTTGTTTGTTTATATCATGAAGCCAAAATTAATAATAAATTCTATTACCTCATTCATATGGGAAAGAATGGCTGAAGATGTGTTAAGATAGCTAGACAATAAAGAAAGGGTGGAAACTTAATAATGGTAGTGTTTGATCGGAGATGGTCATCATTGATAATGACCAACACTTTGCCATAAAAGGCTAAAGAAAATATATGTGTTAATGCCAAGATGTAAAGTACCGTGGAAATAATACACAACTTTATTGCCTTGCCCACGTACATATCTAGGTACTAAGATTTATTTATTTTTAATCAGAACCCTACCTTGATTTCAAATGTTTGCAGGTCTGTATTGTTATTGATGACTGACTAGTTAAATGTAAAAATAATACTTATTTCAATGATAAATTGCGCTGCTATTGATCATCGTTCGGTGACTGTATTACGTGAAAGGTCACAGTGTGTTGAAAGTGATGATATTAAAATTATTACTGTAACAAACTTTCGGTGTGGGATGAATGAATTCAATTTTTTTCGCATTACTCTCGAAACATAACGAAAAACTCTTGTGTATGATGGATGTTGATGAGATTGCGATTTTGATAGAAATACATATTATTATAACTACCTAGGGATAATAAAAGGATTATGTACTCATATAAAGGTCAAACTTACATGAAATGATTTATTGTTTATAAAGTATATTATTAAATGAATACTTAGCAAAATATTTTTGCACTCATTGTTATTAGGTAAACTTAAAGATCAAATCATTGATCTTTTCTCCATTTCAATTTATATAACTGAATTTGATAGTTTTATATGAACCGATGATGAGAATCATCTAACTCATCACGGCATCTCCCACAGTGGGATAGCCAATAATGTGCCAACACCATGCCAATAAAATTTAAGACATTCAGGATGGGAGGAATATCCCATAAATGAAATGAAGATGTTAAATGTCAAAAAGCGTGATGTTTTATGAATATCTATCTTTCACAGGAAATTCGAAAATAGTGCGAAACCTATTCTTTCTGGGAACTCCACGTGACGATAAGGATTCATTGTTGAATTGAATGGAGGTGAGGAACAAGAAAGGAATGAGAAATGTATGTCGTATTTGATAGTTATAAATATAGATTTTGATTATTATGTTTTTTTATATATATTTTAAGAGATCCGTATTCAGTTGTTGAGAATGTGAAATGAACTGCACCCTAATTTCAATAATTCGTATCACCACTTGTAGGTAAGTACTACACTGAATAAACTCATATTGCAAGTGTTATAGTAATACATACAATATATCACTTTTCATATCAAATATGGCTTACATATTCTCCATTTATTTAACATATTTATTTATTTATTTCCAATATTTAATGTACACAAAACATACTAACAAAGTGCCCACTTTTACCCATTCAATGAACACAGCAGCTTAGTAAAAATCACAATAATAAATTAAGTCATAATAGTTACTGAGTCAATTACTCAAGATTAAAAGTGAAGTAAAATAGAAATATTATGTAAAAAAGAAGAAGGTGAAAATTGTGTAGTCAATATAGATAATTATGAAACAAAAAACAGTAGATTTTGTTCAGTATAAATTCATTGATAAATAGAATTTCACGCCCTGAAGTGATTGCACCACCGAGAGACCAAACAGGGGTCAACGGTGAACATTTTTACGGAAGAAAAAAAAGCCACGATTGCACATTCCAACAAAGGAACCAAGAGAAGCAATCCTGATCCAATAGAAATAAGAACGTCCATGCCCAAGCATCACTGAAGACTACAGGGCCCCAGATACACTCGCTTTTAAGTCCACTTTGTTCATTTTACAAAGATCCTGAAAGAATGAGATGTAAACAGAGCATGTGAGTCGCAGATAAAAATTGTGCATATAGTTTGTGGCACACAGTAGGATCCTAAACAAATTATTCGAACGAGTACTTAGTAATAAACAGTTACATGTTACTCTGGAGTAAGCCCGTAAACCCACTGAATCGACCTCATTGTTCAACACCTTATGTTAATATATTAAATCAAACAATTTGACTCCAAATAAAGATATAACGTAGGATCTTAAAGGTGAATGGTGACAGTCTATTTACCCCGATTATGAAGCATTCTGTAGGCCTTATTGAGTATGGTCTTTAAAGAGTAGTTTCCTGTCCTTGATGACCCCCATGTCCCTAAACACACTATCCCTACAAAGTATTTGACCTTCAATGTGGTGGTCATAACAAATAAGCTGAGGTTTCCTGGTGAAAGAGATCGAGCAACACTTTGAAACATTCAGGAACAGTAAGTTACTTCTGCAATACTCCGAAAGTCTATCTAAGTGCCTCCGAAGTAAGTCGCAGGCTCTTTAACTAGTCACATTTCTAAGTATGTTGGTATGATCTGCGAAGAGGAGACATTCCAAATTGTATGTGTGTGTGTGAAATAAGAACGTTCTATTTATAATCTTCATGGAGAGTATTTTTTTACTCAAATAACCCTAAATATTAATGTTTTCTTTTGTAAATTAAATTACATTTCGATAACAAAAATCAGAAATTTGCATTAATAATATGATAACTAATAAATCAAATAGAAGTAGAATGTAGACTCATAACTATATGTGATGTGTGAATTGTTTTTAATATTCTCAAGATTAGTGGGTATTTGATACAATCCGATAAATTTTCATCTGAGTAAAATAGAGTGCTAAGAAAGTGATATAAAAGTTGATGTATAAATAAATTTACAATTGTAAAAGTAAAAGTTTTACGAGTGGTACAAGATAAACATGAACTAATATTGATTTCGTACGCATTAACCACTAAAAGGATATATTACAATTATTAACATATTAATATTCAATATTAATTAGATTATTTGTCTACTTATCATAAACGAAAGATATTCATAGGTATGAAAGAATACTTTAGTTGCATTGATGCAGCATCTTTTATAAATAAGGCTTGTAATTCAGCCTAGATGCACCAAGGAAGTAGGTACCAAAAGTTTATAACTTCATTTATAGTTTTGAAGGTGCTCAGCTGAATCAGGTGTAATCCTTATTAAAATTCTAGAGTAAGCACGTCACCGACAGTATGGTCCAGTTGAATGAATAAATATAATTATGTTAGTTGTACTACAACGGCGTACCAAGTTTGTATATTACCTACTACTACTACAACAACTATCTGTAATATGTATATATGTATATGGTGTGATAGTTAACAGGTATTTATTTAATTATCCTCATTGCATAATCATTAATTTAACGTCCATTCATACCATAAAGGAATTACTTACACGTGAATAAACCAGCGAACTGACTACATGTAATAAACATGCAAGTCACACTTTTCATGCTAATAAAAATTAAGACATTTAGAATAGGTGACATAGGTACTTCATCGCTGCATTGAACATGTCAAATGTCTTAGTATGTGATGTTTTACTGATACCTGTCATTTTCAACTTGAAAACTCACTCAAAAGAGTTAGAGACTCTTTATAAATATGTGTGTGTGTAATATGTTTGGTTTAATCTGATGATTTACATCACTTGCGTGACAGAGAGAGTATTAGAATTGATATGAGAAAAATATAAGAGAGATTGGTGGAATTGGTGAACGTCGCTATGTTATAAAGCGCTTAAGCCCACATAAGCCTATTCCTAAGGGTCGGGACACCTAATAATATCTCTCTCTCTCTCTCTCTGTCTCTGATGCATATCTTCAGATCAAACATTCATTAACAACGTAGCTCATATCATGAAATTTGATAGCTAGTTGAATATTATGAAGAAATATCATAGTAGCAGATAGGGGGCATAGTTCGTGAAGTTTTCATGGCAGACATGGTTTAAAATCATTTTTGAGAAGACAAGTTAAAATCAATAATACAGAGAAAATAAGGCAATTAAAAAACGTGCGTGTGTGAGAAGTGTGAATGACAGTTCAGTTCATGCAGTTATACTCATAAATGGGATAGTCAATGGAACAACTGCATGAAATACACATACAAACCTGTTGCCGGGTAATATTTTTTCTGAAATTTTAACAACAATTCTAGTTTTATTTTGTTAATTCCTGAAGTAAAGGGAGCTACAATATTTCAGCTTCTGTATATTTTAGATACGAATCAGGTAATAAATATTATTTTCAATAACATAATAAGCAATAAATATAACTTAAACCAGAAATGCTCTAATGCCTTTATATTATGTATATTCGCTATCCTTATAACTATGTATATTACAAAATTCAACCCGGAAAACGTAATTAATAAAGAAATATGTAAACACAGCAATTTCTTTTTACTCGGTACCACTGCCACCTATAGGTAATACTGGTGGCAGTGCTCGGTACTACCTATTAGAAAACCATTGTATAGCTTATAATTATATTTGTATTAAAAGGATATACTACACGTAGATATGGAAGTGTACTGACGTTTTTATAATTAAAACTGCATATTTTACTAGTCCATACATATCAGGTCAAATTTCTTGTGCATACTGAGCTTCTAACAGTACCTATAAACATTCGAGGAACAGAAAAATATTTATCTAGTAAATGTTCATCGTTAGCATGTCAATACTCCCTAAAATATATTTATTTTCTATAATTTCAAATATATGTGATGAAAATATAATAAAAATAATTGTGAAATTTCTCTATGAATAACAAATATAATATTATAATCTATGTAGGTACGTGCGAATATTTGTTATTGATGTTTTATTTTATATTCGGATACAAAAAATAATCTCTATCATCAACAACTATCATCTTCATACCAAATCCTACAAATGTATTATATAGATCTTTTTCTTTTGACCAAAGCTTCAGATTACCATATTGTTTTCTTTGAAATAATATTTATTTTATTGTATAGCTATCTCTACAGGCATCCGGCATTATATATTTTCTTTGTGGACACAGAACATGGTTTCATTTCTGATTTATATACAACCAAAAGATTATGAACACTATATGATCCAGAAAGCTGACCGTTATAAATTATCGTCGCTTCTTGGAAAATATAATAATAATAATGCGATACCAACGTAGACCGTTATGATGTAGGCATCTACAACTACCCATTGGCATTGTTTTGTGGGCAACGAGAAATTATGTAATTCCATAGGATTAATATTAATTACCTCTTGCTTTCTTATAAAATGCTTAATTTTTTATTCATTGCTTCTTATTTTACCTTCCTTTATATATATATATATATATATATATATATATATATATATATGTATTGATTGTCTTTGCGGACACATCGCGTATTTTTGTTTGGTGGTGAGCTTTCGAATGCGCTCGGGCATCCATTGTCAAACCGACTGACTACTTTTTCTTCCTGAGTCTTTCGCTTCGCCTTAGAACCTGTGAAGATGTAGGGGTGGGGGTAGCAGTAGGGGGGGGGGCGTCCAGTCTTTGCGGACACATCGCGTATTTTTGTTTGGTGGTGAGCTTTCGAATGTGCTCGGGCATCCATTGTCAAACCGACTGACTACTTTTTCTTCCTGAGTCTTTCGCTTCGCCTTAGAACCTGTGAAGATGTAGGGGTGGGGGTAGCAGTAGGGGGGGGTAAGATTGGACGCACATGGACGCCATTTTGGATTACACAAAACTTACCACCACTTGATAGACAAAATTAAGACGAACACGTTATTATTTCACTGCGTACAGTCTGGCAGAGACTTGGCTCTTGCCTTTGCATACGGGACGAGGCACGGCTTGTCACCAAAACATGCAGATTGGATTCGTCGGAGTAAAACATTCATCTCATATTATCTCCTGCGTAAAATTACATGATCTTTCATTAATGGAATGCATGTTGCACATGCATTTCGAATGAAAATTAGATCATACAGTCTTTCATAATATGCGATACTCCTCGCATACTGGATTAAATGTTGTGTCGGCCATTCTGCGAGATGGTCCTGATGATACACAATGATCACAATGTTGAAACACAACACCTTTTCGACGAATCCAATCTGCATGTTTTGGTGACAAGCCGTGCCTCGTCCCGTATGCAAAGGCAAGAGCCAAGTCTCTGCCAGACTGTACGCAGTGAAATGGAGTAAAACATTCATCTCATATTATCTCCTGCGTAAAATTACATGATCTTTCATTAATGGAATGCATGTTGCACATGCATTTCGAATGAAAATTAGATCATACAGTCTTTCATATATATATATACCTAATTGTTTAACCTAGATTTTTAACATTAGCGTAATGTAATAATCTGAACATCAGCATTATGCAGACAACATAAAGACCATAGAAATTATATAGAAATAATAAAAAATATGCCAAAGCTGTTATACATTTAACATGGTGGGTATATGCTCATCTCTTTTCCATGTGACCTACTTGTCACTTACATTCATGTTATTTATTGACGTTAAGTCGTTTAGAGTAAGCAAACAAAATACGCGGAATATTAAAGCTTTAACGTTCATAATAAAATTATGTTAATAAAGATATCTTGTGATGTGTTTTTAGGGTTCGTTATGATTTTGTCTTTCTTCATCGACTTTCTTTACTACAGGGCACATCGTAAATAGACATGTACATAGGTACAATAAATGTTAATGTCTATCGGACTCCGTTTCTACGTGTTATTATTACTGTGGAGCGTGGATTATATTGACAATATAAATACTACCTACCTACATACTTCACATACCATGTTAGAATAATTTTAATTAAAAGAAGTTGTAAGCAAACAATAACCATAAAAACATGAGAACGTATTTACTATTCACATAACATAAATACCTACTGTACAAATCACTCCAAGGGGTGGATTGCCTTATTGGAAATACCAACTGTCTTCCGAATTCGTAAGGACACTGAGAAAGAATAAACTTCCCACTCTTTTCTACACGTTTTCAAATATCCAGTAAAAGGCATAAATTACAACAAATAATCATTGACTATTGTGTAGGCTAATAAAACTCTACTATATTTTTAAGAAAACATGTTCCAATATTTATAATGATAATAATAGTATTTTTATGTTTCACTCCATAATATTCAGAATCTGTTGGTATCTTTCCTTTTGATACTAAATTACTGCTCTTATATACCAAGCAAAGCCATAAAAGAAAACCTAAGATTTTTCAAGCCTTGGAACTTGGAACACCAATGTGCCTGGTACAATATAAAGGACGCATTAATAATTTTTCATTTGCATTTCTGGACTATGAAGATTAGGTTGATGCATATAATTTTTTTTCTAATTTTTTTCTTCTTGAACCATTTCACACCCCCGGGCATCAGCAACCATTCGAGTGAAAGCCCCTTTTTCTCCTGCGGAGCTATAAAGCTCCTCCATACTTCAAACATTTCTTTAGTCATGATGGTCATCTTCTATTAACACACCTTCTTCCTTTTATCTTTCCCTTAGTATTAGTTGTATTATACGCCCCTGCCATTATGTGTCCCAAGTTGAATAATTTGAGTCATAAGACATTTAATATCTCCAATTCAGCAATCAGATATGTCATCTATTTACAATGTCTTTATTTAATTGAATCATAGAGTACAATTTATATGTTTATCTCATGATATTATTCTACTGGAAACTCCATTTGTAAGTTTAAAATATTGTCTTCTTTTAATAAATCATATGCATATTTTATACACGGAGAAATATGCAACTAATTGTAATTATTTCCATAATAAACTTAGATTGATTTTGAATATATTTGTCGTGAAAATTTAGAAAATTATTTGTCATCTTAGAAGGATTGTAGTATTAACCTTCTGCAGCTGAGGTGGTAGTCTACCAGACACCACATATCACTAAATTGTCCTTAACATGTATATATTTATAGTTACGATCCCGGCACGCTTAGTACCTTAGTATTTCGTCAACGTGGAAGGATCAGTTAGTAATGAGCGGTTGAGATGAGTGTAGGTTCTGTGCTACAGCAAGGAGGTGTCTACTAGTCTACCACGTCAGTGTTAAGGTATGTGTCTGTGAGTCTACCACGTCAGTAAAATTGAAAAAAACCCATAGTGTCTCCCAGGCTACAGGTCAGTAAGACCGTTTTTAGATGTTGTTATTTCATAGTAAAATTATATTATTTGTATGTTATGTATAGTTGTAGGTATAATTCATCAGTGTATAGGTGCGTACATGACGATGGCCAGGTTTGAATTGCAGGTGCATACCTATAGAGATGATGTGATGATGATGACCTGTATTTCACCTTTATTATTCTCCCTTCTGTATAAAATAATAATAATCTTTATTCAACAGCAAAATATTTAACAGAAATATTAGTCATTGGTAATAAGTGCCTACTTAATGGGTGTTGGTCAGCTTCATCCTCTCGGTTTTTGTGGATAAAATTGATAAAAAACGCTCGATATATTCTTGCAGCAGCAAAACGCACCGTTAGCCAATGGCAGTCTTTTATAGGATTAAGCGTGTGATAATAGCGACAGTAAAATGAAAAGAAGTACATTTTTATTGAATATGTCACGTAGTTTAGTACTAGATCACACGAAGGCGCGTGCGTATAATGAAAGACTGCCAAGAGAATTGCGAATGACAGTGAGCAGAGTTTTGGGCAAAAATCTGCCTCTTCCACCTCCATAATCACAATCTTTGTCATATTTGCTCAACAAAAATAAAAAAACAATCCAAATAAATATGTTGTGATTGTTTCAAGCCGATTTGCCTACAACGCTCAAAGCCAAAATGTGAACTATGTCAAGAAAAAATGTAAAAATTTAAAGGTGTGTATTTTTTTATTTGACCGTAAGATTTTATTCAAATTTTTATCTTAGATTACTAAAAGTGTTAATTTTAATAATAAATGCAAGTTGTTGTAATTTTTTAGTTATGTTATTTTTGAAAATATTTTTTTAGTAGTTGGTTGATTTTGCGATCTGATTTTGACCAAAAACAATAAATTGTGTTATTAATAGAAAATTTTTGTTTTTTCTACATTTAACTGAATAGAAATATAATATATGAATATATTTTTTAGACAATACCAATTAATTAGGTATTAAACACTAGTTTGACAAAAAAAAATTAAGTTAAAATGGTGTCCAACAGTCTACCACGTCAGTAAATTTGTGAAGTTTGAGGCACGTCAGCTGCAGAAGGTTAATACATCTCTTAATACTGAACACCAGTGATAGTCTAAGGGACTTGTTTTTTGCTACATATTGTTGAAATATCTTTATTTCTCGGATATTTCAGGAGTCCAAGGACTCCTATTTATCCGTTTAGGTGAAGATTTTTTTAATATTTGGACTCTCTCTATTTTAATACAACTATGCCAGTGTTGGCATCTACGATCCTACCACGTCAGTGGGCGGGGGACCCGGCTGACGCAGCAGATCCCATCTTGAGACCCACACATCTACGAATGTCTTAAAGCGTGAAGCTTTGCTACATATAAGAAATTTAGTCAATAACAATTCTGAATGTTTTATGATTGATCTCACACTAAAGATGAGGAATAGAAATCAGCTGTACCTGAGAGCCATTAAGTCTTAAGTACAAAAATGTCATTCTCAAATTCAATTTTTTAATCGAAAAAATCTCAACATTTTACTAGTTAATATGCTGTATATAGTATATACAGCTTGTTACATAGACCCTATAGTATACACCCTAAGCATTTCTGTACTTAAGACTCACGACTGTTGTGTTATTTCGGCTTTTTTCGTAACTTTGGCATTTTTGTCAAAAATTCACTTAAGTCCTAATGGCTCTCAGGTACAGATTAGTTTATTTAAACCATATGTCGACTCGCTAACTTTATATCAGAAATGTGTACTGATAAATAAATATTCGTAATTCAAATAAATTTACACTTTTGAACGTTTTTAAAACTATAATTAGGATTTGCTTCTATTATTTTCGAAACATTTTATTTTTTGAAACAGGATAAATAAGTAATCCAAGAATAATCCAAAAATCATTTAATTATAATGAGATAAGTGTTGTTAGATAGGAACTATTCGTAATTGTTTGATTACACAGTATCTCAACGTTAATGACAATTAGAGTGGGTCGCGCAATTAAATACCACCCGAAAGTTCACAGGTTTAATAATAGCCCTAAATCATCAGCTTAAGTGCTTCAACCTGAAACTTAGTAGATAAATAAAAAAGGATTGTATCTCACAAACCTCTTACACCATATTACTGGAGATAAGTGTTGTAATATCTACTGGTATATGTCCCAAGAGATTTACTTGTGGAAAATATTCTCATGGCAACTTGCCTACCTACATAGATTCCAACTTAGGGCGTGCTGTACATTTATAGAAACAGATATATTGTTATACCTACATACTTACATGTAGGACATTACATTATCCAGTTTGATTTAGTAGTTTAGTATCAGCAAACCAGCCTCGGTATTCGAGCATCCGAATAGTTAAGGGATTATCTTATCTAATGACATGTTATCAACTTACTCGGGTAATGCGTATACAATATTAACTAGGACGGTACTTAAATAAATGTAGGTTTTTAAATTATACACAATCTGAAATATAATAAATTTATATGTGGTCAAAATGCGTGCAAACAAGTTTCGATAGTTTGGACATATTGAGCGAATGCACGATGAAAGGATGACGAAGAGGATGTATTTATCTGAAAGAGAGGGTGTGAGGAAGCGCGAACGTCAAAGAGCAACGTGGCTTGATCACGTGGATCAACTTATTAAGGACGGTTGTCTGTTGAGTAAGATAAATCGGGGTGCATGTATGAGAAACTGGATAAATGCAGAGGAAGCGAATGAAGTATGTAAGGATAGATCTATATGGCGTTCCGTTCTCTCTGCCTACTCCACCTGGGACACGGCGTGAGGGTATAGATAGATAGATATTTCTTATCTAGTTGGTATATTTATTAAGTCAACCAACAACCAATATATACGAGTATATCCGATTAGAATATTAAATATACTAATATTTGCCACCATATATTTGTTTTGTATTTTTCTTTACCAATTATCTCTTTTTCTATTGTTTATATTTGGCACACACATATTTATTAAAAAAAATATCTCTTAGGTTTATGTACCAATACATTTGCTGACTACTCATAATATGTCTCTGATTAAATAAATAAATAATAGCGCTGGTATTAAAACCTTTGTTCAGAATCATATATATGTATTTTGTTCCTTTCTACAAAGTTTCAGTCAGTAGGTACTCAAAAATTTTGTTAAACCCGGAATAGAAAAATATTCCTGCATTTAAAATCCATCTGCACCTTATATTATTGTTTGCTAATCCTAAGTTCCTATATAGCAACAGGAGTAGTAAAAATATTAATATGACAAAGGATTAAAAGCTGCATCTATTGTATTCATCGGCTAATTGATTTTTAAAATGACCATTGCAAAGGGAAAAGTATTAATACCTATCCATATTATTTTAAGACCATCCAAAGATATGTAGATTATGTTAGTAAACACGTCGTAACGCAAAAAACACAAAAATCATGGTTTTTGAAAGAGGAAATGAAAGAACAATATGCAAGGTATTGACAACGAAGTGTTAGAGCAAGTTGACTAATGTGTGTACTCAGGAAGTTTATTCATGAGAGATGGGAAGTGTAAAAGCGATACTGAAAGGAGAAAAGTTGCTGGCAATAAGGTAAATGGTGCAATCTGACGAAAAATTACAAATAGAAACATATCTACTACAGCTAAAAGGTTGTTACACTCTGCTATCTTAGTGTCGACACTTATGTATGTAAGCGATACATGAACATGGTTAAAGAAGGATGAGTGTGGCATAAATGCAGTAAAAATGAAATCGTTGAGAAGAATGTGAAGGAAGGATGGTAAAAGTCTGAGAGATTGTGTGCGTAACAGTGTTATAAGAGAGAAAAATGTGGGATGAAAGTTGGTGTAGTAAAGAAAATGAATTTTACGATGGTTTGGGCATGTGGAAAGATTGAATGAGGACTGAATGACCAAGAAGATTGATATTCGGCTGAGACGAATGGTGTTCGGACACGTGGACGTCGTCAAAGTCTACAAGACAGTCACGTGATGAACACTTTGAACAGGAGAGCATACATGAAGAATTGTATGACAGTGACGGAAGCAAAAGATGTATGCGAGGATAGAAGGAAGTGGCGCTCGATCCTTTGTGCCCATTTATGTATGTAACACGCCATAAAAAATAGTAAGAAATAATTAATATGAACTTTCATTTTCAGTAGATCAAAATTACAAACCTTACTGGACAATAAGTGCGTAAGACACAGTCTCTTGATCTGTTCAAGAGTCGATTAAAGACACACTTGTTTGGTATATCATATAAATGATATGAATTGTACAACTTATTGTTATTTATATATGTTTAGTTTTTATAATAGCTTATTAATATTTGTATTATATGTATCAGGCTTTAATCATAGGTATAAACACGATATTTTAGGATGCGCCCTTGAAGTGAATATATTCCACAAAACGGCGCACTATAAATTGTCTAGTTATTATTATTATTATTAATACTTCAAATGAGAACAAGAATTTATAAAAGTGAATAAATTTCATTTATTTAATTAAACAGCTACCACTTTCCCAGAAAATTGCAAATTGAAAAGTGGAAAACAATGTTTTACATAGAAATCCTAATACTAGATTAGGCTTACTAGTTAAGTTTTACGGTAAAGTAACTTTCATTGTCACCTTGTTGTGTTGTTAGGATGTGAACTGAAAAGTGTTGAAAGTTAAAAATATATTTTTTATACTTATTGACGTACAATATTCTTCAATTAACGAATACTTACAAGTTAACTTTAATATGACGGCCTAATCACAATAACACTTTAGGTACCTAATTTTTATAAAACGAAA
Source organism: Athripsodes cinereus (assembly GCA_947579605.1). NCBI lineage: Eukaryota > Metazoa > Arthropoda > Insecta > Trichoptera > Leptoceridae > Athripsodes > Athripsodes cinereus. Next base: position 13,077,370 of record OX388329.1, read on the forward strand.
AGAAATTTGTACGAGTATCCCATTCATTTATAATGCAAATGTGATGGTAAAAAATGTAAATATATTTTATTTTTGATTCATGTGTGTGCGTGTGTGCGTGTGTGTTTGTGTGTGTGTCTATATATATATATATATATATATGAGGTGAAGGTTTTACTCCATTTCATTGCGTACAGTCGGGCAGAGACTTGGCTCTTGCCTTTGCATGTGGGACGAGACATGGCCCGTCACCGGAATATGCAGATTGGATTTGCAGAATAGGTGTTGTGTTTCTGCATTGTGTATACATGTGCTTCTTCAGGACCATCTCGCAGAATGGCCGACACAACATTAAATCCAGTATGCGGGGAGTATCGCATATTATGAATGACTGTGTGATCAAATTTTCATCGGAAATGCATGTGCAACATGCATTCCATTGATGAAAGATCACTTGATTTTACGCAGGAGATAGTATGAGGTGAAGGTTTTACTCCATTTCACTGCGTACAGTCGGGCAGAGACTTGGCTCTTGCCTTTGCATGGATTTAATGTTGTGTCGGCCATTCTGCGAGATGGTCCTGAAGAAGCACATGTATACACAATGCAGAAACACAACACCTATTCTGCAAATCCAATCTGCATATTCCGGTGACGGGCCATGTCTCGTCCCACATGCAAAGGCAAGAGCCAAGTCTCTGCCCGACTGTACGCAGTGAAATGGAGTAAAACCTTCACCTCATACTATCTCCTGCGTAAAATCAAGTGATCTTTCATCAATGGAATGCATGTTGCACATGCATTTCCGATGAAAATTTGATCACACAGTCATTCATATATATATATATATATATATATATATATATATGCAAAGGCATGAGCCAAGTCTCTGCCCGACTGTACGCAGTGAAATGGAGTAAAACCTTCACCTTCATACTGTCTCCTGCGTAAAATCAAATGATCTTTCATTCATGAGGTGCATGTTGTACATGCATTTCGGATGAAAATTAGATCATACAGTCTTCATATATATATATATATATATATAAATATGTATGTAGTGTATTGTGTTTCACTTAAATACCTATTGTTTTTAATTGTAAACATGTCTCAACTATACAATTTATTGGTTGTTGGAAATTGCCTGCAGGCAATAAATCCGCCATGTGTACCATGAAAATGTACAATAAAGATTATTTTTTTTTTTAAAAAGATCTCGTTGTTATTCTTTGAAATTTGAATATCTAATTGTATTTCGGTAAAAAAAAATATGTTTGTTTTTATTATACATAAACTCTTATTAAATACTTGTTTTAACGAAATATTAAAGTCTTAAAATTTAAGAATTCTTGTGATGTCAACTGTGTACGCTCACGTGTTCCTTTTTCATAATCAATCTCACTTTGTCCTCTCTGTCACAGGTGCTTTTGATGTATGTAATTACTTATGATACTGTCACGATTTTGAGAATAAGAATCTGAGGAGATTATCAAAGATTCAAAAGAGATTGTAACAAATAGGCTATTATGTAAAATAACTTTGTTGTATAGAAACTTTTTTACACCGTATAAAAACACTTAAATAGTTCAAGGGGTTGTGCGTTAATATCGTGTCAAAACACATTTAAGAAATTCAATGTACATTATGTATGTGTTTTTTTTATATTCTTAGTTCTTTCGAGATAAGCAAGAGTTAATAGTAGAAGTGAAAGAGAAAAGATCTTATCACGATTTCCATTATTACAACAACAAAAAATTCATCACCGAGTTTTAAAAAGGTCAACTTAATTGTCATAAATCTTCTTTAAAAAGTTTGAAACTTTCAACGATCTTAAAAACTCTATAATTAAAGTTTTCAGAGAAAATAAGCTCATAGCTTGACTTTTTGTTCTCCTCTCCGTACTTCCACTTCCAGCTTATTTGAGAAGTAACTTCGTTCACCGATTCAAAAATAATATTTTATATATGCATGTTCTTATTCGTACGAGTACACTGTTTAGGAAATTAGGCATTTACAAAAAACTACATACATTTTAAATAGTAATTTATTTATTAATGATTCAATCCTGTTTCAGTAGAATATAATAAAAAAAAACATCGGGTGAAACAATCTATAACGTATAAAATTTAGACTCTATGTCATGTCTGTTGGTTAAGTTTATCAGACAGGCAAAGATTAAATAATTATTTTTATAGAAACTCTTATCTAATAGAAATTTAAAAATGAGATTTATAAATACACGTGTTTAGAATTGTGATTTTTGTAGATTCATTGATATCCATGTTTTGTCAAATGCCAGCATTTGCCTAAAATTGTACTAGTGTTGAATAAACTTTAAATCGGGAATAAAATATATGATTTTAGTGATTAAATTTCCTCAAAAATTCTGCATTACGACGTCGGTTCTATGGAATCTCTTATGTGCTCCAAACCAATTTTTACAGGGAACGCAAAAAAATTGTTTGAAAGTCCACAGATCAACAAATATGAATGTCACAAAGACGACCAATCATATCATCATTGCATGTACCTGATCTACAAGCTACTTTAACAGTTAGATTATAAGTAAAAAAAAATAGAATTTAACAAAAACAAAGCTATTTTATATTTCTGTACCTGAGAGCCATTTAGTCTTAGTAAAATGCCATTTTCAAATTCAATTTTATAATCGAAAAAATCTCAACATTTTACTAGTAATAAGCTGTATATAGTATATACCTACAACTTATTACATAGATCCTATAATATAGACTCTTAGCATTTCTGTACTTAAGACTCACGACTATTGTGTTATTTCCACTTTTTTCGTAACTTTGGCATTTTTGGCTCTCAGGTACAGATTTATATCAAGCATAGTAAAGTTGTTGAACATATAAAAAATCTCAACACTAGTACATACAAATTCATTTTCTCTTCCTGGATTGAGTAAGCAAAAGGGAAAATTATCGCTTTCAATACTTGTGATATAACATACCCATGTAGGTATATGTAGAACGATAAAAATGCGCTTCAGCATCGTTCACGCTCTGCAAATAAGAAAATATGTTTATTGAAGCAATATAAGGGAAACACCTCTGCCATAAACCGTATAATGGAACACTTTAAATGAAAAAACTGTATATTGTTTTAATAAATACATAATTTGAAATTGATGAATGTGTAGTTTTAATATACCATGTACCTACCTTAGTAATATCTCTTGGGAAATAAAGTATCAGCAAAATACCCATACTCAAAGTTTTATACTAAGTACCTAATGTCTTTTAAATCGATAATTTAACAAAAAATAAAAAAGGTTTTTTTTAATTACTTATTTATAATTATTTAATATAACATAACATAACATACATAGACTGAGGTAAAAGTAAACTGAGGCATCATTACCTTTCCTTAAATAATCCATCTAACTGACAATCCCGTGTTTCCTTCCTTGTCCTTCATCCCATCCACCTATTCATTTATATATGTATTTTTATGTAGGTATAAGTATTGTATATATATATATTTATTATTATTATTTATATTTTTCTTCTTTTTCATACACTTGTATGTATTGTATATATCAAATTGATGTCAAAAGTGGTTGGTTGGCAGAAATTGCCCACGGCAATAAACCCGCCATTTGAAATTTTTTTTTTTTCAATAAAGTTTTTATTTATTTATTTATTTATTTATTTTATTTATAGACAATTCACACAGATCGAGCTAGTCCCAAACTAAGATGAATCTTGTATTATGGGTACTAACGCGACGATACACACATATACAATGCACTAAAAACACATACATGTAAAACCCAGACCCAGGACAATTTGAATATAAAAGCTTCTAATGTATTCATATTTTGGTCACACCGGATGCACCCTTAAAATTGGTAAGATTGTATTAGAAAACTTAATATACCTACTTTCATATTGACAATAAACAAACATTTATGTTTATTCATGTCTTCAACCATTTACATATGTACTTTATTTAAATATATTAATTTAATTTATTCTTTTTTCACATCATCACTATATAACAGTGTTAAGAAAACAATGCAAAATTTAAAATACTACTAGGATATTCAGTGGCGAGAAAATTAAAAAATATCTCTAAATATTAGTGGGACTTGACTTATTTCATTAGTTCACAACATCATATACAAGTTCCTGTTGATAGATATATGTAAATATATAATGTAAATACATTCATCCCTAAAATTTTAGAATGATAAGGGCCAAAGTTTTCCAAATAATCTAGCTAAGTACTACCAAGATTTTTTGTATATTACGTAACACGTTCTTGTGAGAAAAAAGGTTTTTAGCAAAGAGAATGAAAACGTTCACAAAGATGATTGGATTAATTATATTAACTCTATGTTTACAACAACTGATTTGGTAAGCTTTTCTACTTCTGACCGATTACATCACGTATCTCTTTAATTGTGGTTTGAAATCTACACGCTTCGTGTGAATCGCACATTTAGTAAATATAAGTTTGATATTATATTTGTTGTTGTTTTATTTTCAAAAACTTGCAACAGAATAAATAAAATAAACATAATTTCCAGTTTTTAGGATTCATTTCCATAAAAGACACATAGAGAGAAACTATGATTTATTCAAACTATTATAATATGTCACAATTTGAAATCTATCGTTAAGTATTAGTTTAAATATGTTTAAATAGGACATACGTACTTAAGTTGAAATATAGCTGCTCTCTGTTTTTCACCCTTTTGTGTTATGCAGCGTGAAGATGGTCAGTCACAGAAACTTGTCTCTCGTTATGATAAGAAACCCATAACATTGTTGAACATCTAGTTATTAAATATTAATCTACTATATATTTACATCAATATACCTACTGTACGAGCTAATATAGGTAAATATTGAAATACATATTCAATACCCTTTTTAAATATGTAGATACACTATTCCCAAGGTGGTACAGTACAAACGGAGAACGGTTTTCAATTATTCTATTAAATATTCAATTGGTGAATCAAATAACCTTGAAAACCACAAAAATACTTGGTTCTTTCCAAAGGTATTGCTGATAAAAAAAATCATACTCACTATATTTAATCTGCTACTAATTTTTCTTTGAATCCGTAATATTTATGTTTTTATTTGTATCAAAAGACAAAATAAGAGACAGGATGGGGAAACATAATTTGAGAATTCAACCATTTTCATAGGACAAAAAGAATTAATTACAGTTATATATATATATATAGCCAGTATTGCCTAGTGGCAAAGAAGAGTTATAAAATAATATAGATTTTGAGAAAAATGAAACTATTGGGGTAGAATGTTCCTTAAGACTTTACCTACTTTTATTATTGTAGAGTAACATTGGTGGCGTTTTATTTTACGACGCGACGCATGCTAGACGCGGTTACTCTTAAATGCCTTCTACTCGACATAGCATTGTGATCATAATAATTTATTGCAAGATTCCTTAGCATGTTTTTCACTATATCGCACACATAAAGGGTTCAACCTTTTGTTTCGTGTGACATAATGGTGATTTAAGTGAAATTAACTTTTAATTACCAGGGCGGACACATTTTTTTAAATATCTTGTTAACATGCGAACAGATTTAATATCACTCGGCGTACGTATTAAGTATCACTACATTGATAATTTTTTTACGAATTGTGGTAGTTACAAAAAAAAGAAACCTCCGTCCGCATTAAAATGTGCAAAATTTATCTAAATTACTATTTCATGGTTCTAGAGCACGAATTTTCACAATATACATGTAATTAATTGTATTGTAAGAGAAATAAAAATGATTTTATTTGAAAAAAGTTACACCTTTTTCCTGCTTAAATACAATCATATCTACTCACATTGCCATGTCGTCATCATTCGTGAAAGTGTTAAGCAACAAAATAATAATTGAATAAAATTTATAACGATCGATCCGCTGGCGCTGGCTGTATTTTATCCGTAAAATGTAACAATCTCAATTACTGCTTTTATAATTTTGTTATCTCGATATGGAAAATTTCAGCTATTTCAAATATTCAGCACACATAACCTTAACAAAGAGCTATTTCAACCCCATTTCACAGATATAAGGAACGATATCGAAATTAGTGTTATACTTTAGCTTTTAAATGTATTTCTAAAATAACTCTAGATAAATTTTGTATCATAAAAATTATTATACAAACGTGTTTATCGTACGTCGTAAAGTCCAAACAACACAATGTAATTGAAGTTTATGTTCTATGTAATATATTTACTTATACTTTGTTCCTCTTTTTTTGTAAAACAGCGGAATTACTATAACACTATGGCCTGATTGAAGGGAAAAGTTCACTGTACTAATAATTACAAGTACATTTTACACAGACTTAGCGTAATAATTAGCATTTTTCAAAACTCTGGGAGAAGTATCAGCTCTACATTAGTAATAACAGTAATGTTATACCAATTCGAGAGCACTATTTAAGTAAAGGTATATATATATAATGAATGAATTGTAGATTAGATCATTTACTTACTACACAAGATTTACATTTAGGAATATTTCATCAGAAGAACAGTAATTCGGCTATTACGACAGCAGTATTTCCTCTCGTTGATAACATTGTCATGAAATGGTCAATGCACATTGCACACTTTTACATTTTAGCGTTTATCTGGTCTCAGATCCGGTTTAAACATGTTCATATACACGTTGAGTGTTATTGTAGGTTCTACAACAACATTCTATCCCTTTCACTTTTGACAGTCAATGTTCATTAATTCTCTCATATCAGTAATTAATACATCATCACCGAATACGAGTATTTCTGATGAAGAAATGTGCGTAAGTTGGTTCTCTCGCCAAATTATTTATATTTTACTTCGCAACACATGTGTAATAATATACGGTAGGTACTGGTTCTCCATTTATCTCGTTTCGATTATAAGCTCTATTTCTATTTTGCTATCCCATGCGCAAGTATATTAATGAATAGTTATACCGCTGTATACGTGGCATTCATTTGAATTATCACAACAAAGAATATCTCAAGTAATATATTATTTAGTATATAATAAATATTCATAACATAGAATTTGCTTCACACGTGATTATTACTTGTACGATTTACAATAATAATATGATCATTAAATACTGTCCCTATTACTTTAAATATCAAGTTTAATATGAAAATAGTAAAATATGTAAAACGGTACATATTCGTTTAAATTGTGATTAACTACGATTAGCATTTGATAAGTTGTGATAGTGGAAAACGTGGAAGACAAATTGAAATTTATAATGTATTTAATTCCGAATATGATTTATATTTAATACCAATTTACTAGGGTCTCTGTCAACACGATATTTATAAAATAATTGAAAAGAAAGACAATATTATGTTTGTTTTCGAAAGATACTCGCAATTTGAATAATTATGATAAATGAGAAAATGATGAAAAATTCCGTCGCATTGTTTGTAAAAGAAGTAGGCAATCACAGGTATGAACTTTGATATTGTTATTCATAGATTTTCATAACATTCATCTTGATATTCAGAGAGTTCTTGCACCAATTTAGTCACCTCTTCCCACAGTTTTCTTTGTGCCCTGATATCATTGTCATAGAAGAACTAACTCTAGCTATCAAAAACCATGTGGACTAGAGAAAAGTGCTTCTTTATTAACTTTTATTGAACATTCTGTATATTTAGGTATCGAAAATAGCGAAAATGCTGAGGCGTAATATCATTCTCGTACCGAAACTTATGTGTGTGAGCGAAACATGGAAATAGTTCCACAGAGAAGAAAGTGAAATAAATGCTGTAGAGATGCAATCGTTGAGGAGAATGGTTGGTAAAAAGTTGTGTGGTGGAGTGAAAAATGAGGACATTAGGAGAATGATTGGATACAATAGGAGTATTGTGAATAGAATTCATGTAAATAAGTTGCGATAATTTGGATACATGAAACGAATTGACGAAGAAAGCATAACGAAGAGAGTATGTTTATCTAAAGAGGGATAGAGAGAAATGCAAATGTCACTAAGATACACCCTCGCTAATTAACTTTTTGAAAATTATGTGGAATTGTATAGATAGCTCAGCGGTGTATTCTATTTAAAAAAAATGGAGGTATTCCATCGAACCCAGCACCTTTGTTTGGATCTAGTCTATCATGTTGCCTAATAATGTTGGTTTTAAAAAAAATAAATCGCTCATGTATAAACTTGTTTCAAAGTATCAATGGTTCACATGACTACTAGAGCTACCCTGAAATGAGTCACTAAAAACAGATGCAAAGTATTTAAGAAAAATAAACTTACAAAATAAACACACACAAATAATACATACATACATATATATGCACATACAGCCTTAGAAAACAATGATCATAACAAACAAGAAAAAGGAAGATATTGAAAAAAAATATAAATATATAATAATAATAATAATAAGAAAACTTTATTGATCAGAAAAAAAATCATGAGCAATTGGCGAACGATTAGAGATATAGGCATATACAAAAGGGAAAAGTGGACGAAAGTGAAATATCAAAGCATCTTCTATGGACTCTTATCTTTTTCATTGAGCAATTTGACCAATGAACTAATTTATGGTGAAAAAGTTAAATCTGCTTTATATATGTACAGAATGTACACTGATATGTGAGTAGGTTTTCCATAAAGGATTAGAGATAAAAGTTTTCAATGAATCTGATTAATAAAACCCGTGCAGGTTTCAAATTTAATTTGGATTTTACGCTAATCCAGTATAGTATGTCAGAGTCAAAGTGTCTGAACATTCTTAGTTCTATAGTGGAAAGTTTCTACATGATCTTTGAAGATAAATATATTATTTACTTATATCCAAGTTATTGCAAATCTTTAGTTTTTATTATGTTGCATATTACATTTAGAAAATAATTTTATACTGTGGTTTGATAATGATGTAATTCCGGTGATACAATTTCGCTCCATTTAACATCGTCTTTAATTTGCTTCTGAAGATGACAATAAGCTGGTTGTATACCAATGAGCTGATAGGTGATTCCATGATACTGGCCTAGAAACGCCAAAAATCTTCACGTTTTAAGTTGAATTTCTCAGTTTTGTTTACTCAACTCATCTATTTATGATGCTTCACTTCGTCTTTTTTAAATTTATTTAGAACAATACTCGGCAATATTGCCTTAACATTATATAAACATTAAAAAATTACATAATCATTGGACACATAAAAATAAAACATGTACAAAAATATAAAGACACATGTCATAACTATTATTCCAGTTTAGGTAAAAAAAATACAAATACAATAAATTAATTCCAAAAAAAATATACCTATCAACCATATACCAAAATCCATTTTATTCAAACATATGTACACACAATCATCATACGAATAAAAATAACACTTTCATGAAATTAAAAATTTATATAATTTTGTAAGCAGTGCGACTATTTATATCACGAGTACACCAAATGCATTAACAAAATTACGAAATTCAAAGAGTTCAATCTAGATTTCCATCAAAGCTGAAAATATTTCCACTGATAAACTCTATAAATTCTTCTTATCATGTTTGATTCATTTTACCACTCCGCTTACCGCCTGACCCTTTGGTTCACCCATAATACTCATTTTTTTGCCCTACTTATCCCGTAATTATTTTGTTCTTTCGAAGTTTTATCATAATATAAATTATTTTTATTTGACACAGATTTTAGATTAGATATGGTAATAAAATTAAATGTACGAGCACTTTTACTACAATAGGGTCCAGGTTGGATCATAGAGAATTTAAAAATATCTACGACCTTAATTTTTGTTCAATTTACCGCCCACTGAGCTAACTCCTACACTTTCCTTAGCAGTATTGCTGAATAACTAACTTATGTACTAGATTCATTCTACAATTTTTAAACGTTTGTATGTACGAGTATGTGTACATTTTACATAAGTTTTCTATAATGTAATTTATTAGATTTCGAAAATCATTCTTTATAATCGTATTTAATCGTAAATTTTTTTTTTATATTTGACTTTAATAATAAACAAGAAACAAACTAGATCCCAGGTGCCGGCAAACACTCCTTTCACAACACAAGCTTTTAACTCATAACAAGTTTGGTTTACTGCAGCACCTGGATATATCTCTTTTTTTAAAGATATCCACTATTTTTAGTTAGTTTAAGTTTTTTTAAAAAAAGCTCTCCATTACTTTTCTGTAAGTGTAAGTAAAACATCACGTATAAGATATTTAATAGCTTTTATTCAGCAATGAAGTTTGAAACCTATCCAGAACGTCTAAAACTGCTCCGCGTCTTTATAATGCGATTTCATAAAGCACGAATTCAAAAGAGGGAGTGATTTATCTGTGAGATTCTGAAACTGCATCTCATTTTGTATAATGATCGTTACCGACAAAGATTGTAATGAGGACACTTTGATATCACAGCAAAATCATAAAGCGTATGTTACTAATAAGCAAAGTCCCAGAGATAAAATTATATTAAAAAATATATGTGAAAATAAAAATAATTATAATAAAAATACTCAGAGGCTACCCAAACACCTCTATCGCCTAATGGTTAGAGCACTTTCTCGTAACAAAAAGGTGCTGGATTCGATTCCTAGTAGGTAGTTACTATACAGCGATGAGTTAAGTCACCTCCTCTGAAAAAAATAATCTGAAAGAAACTAAAGAGAGATAAGTGGAATTGGTAAACGTTACCATAGTATAAAGCGCTCAAGCCAGCCTAATCCGATTCGTAACTAACACCTAATACTCTCTTCTCTATCAGTAAGAATGGGGATGATACACAACTGCAAGTTACCCAGAAACCTATCTTAACATTATATAGAAATAATAGTCTCGTATGTGTTTGAATGTTACCCTACAAGTTTTTTTTTATAAAAAGGTTAGATTTAATTAAATATATGTACCTATAAAATATATCGTGAGTACTTTGCTTGAGTCACGCATTCTAGAACTGTGATTCTACCCTCTCACGAATACTTATAAAGATTAACTACATAAGGGAAAGATTTATTATGTAAAATATTCTACCCTTTACCACACCAACCTAAATAATACTCACTAACTTTCTCCTATTCACTTCGGACTGTTTTATATTTCGAGACATTTTATCATTTGGCTTACCTACATACATTTGGATATACCGTTCATTTGATTGGTATAACCAAGTACCTATATGTTTAGGGCTAAGGTTAGGTATACATCATAAATGTTTTATACTTTTGTTCAAACATGAGTACGCATAAAATATAAGCTTCTATCAATTTGTTATTGCCTCTTTATTAAGAAAAAATCTTGGGAATTAGCCATTTTAAATTATGTTAATATAGGAGTTCTAAAACCACTTTCTTGTTCAATATTCGACATGTTTTTTCAAAGAGAAATTTTGGTCCACACGACAAAAATTTGTGTGGATTATTGGAGGGAATAAATATTCTTAAAGTGAATACAATCAAATTCTAGTGGATAATCTTATATCTTTAAAAATTGACATGGAGCAGTCACATTTTAATCAAAAAAGGACAAGTAGGGTGTCAATCTTCAAGTTTTTACAATGGAAAAAATATATTTTTTAAATAATTTGTGTCACAAGTTGAAATCAGGTTACATATTAAACGTATTATTATGTATTCTCAGAGCATGAGGATTCAACGAGTTATGCAACACGATACATAATGTGAAGTTAAGGGCTACTTTTTTAAATGATCGAGCTCATCTAGATAAATAAATACATGAATGGAGCTATGTTACTGACGGTCTGTATAAAGGAATATTCGGATGGATGGTTACACCCTTAAAAAGATTAATCGTAATGGGATATTAGATACCATCTGAATCCAGATGGTCTATTTCTTTATCTGTAGAAGATTGTAACATTGTCCCATTACCCAAATCGTATTTTCGAAATAACGTCGCCGTGATATTTTAGGTAATTATTCGTTTGTCCGTGAGATAATTGTTTAACGTAGACACTCTCGGAGCCCAACATAAATATATAAGTCTTTATTTAACACATTAACCTTCTTTACTCAGCAATGAATAACTTAAATGTACTACTTAATTTTATGCGCTGAAATTTTACAAACAGTGCAAAAAAAGAATTTAAAAAAATAGAAACAGTGAGAAATAACTCTACTTAGAATAATTGAGTGACACTTCATAGCAGCATAATGGGAATTCGCCTACACAATATAAACAATAGATATTTTGAATAACTGAGAGAAGTCCTGGTCCACGGGGCTGTTTAAGGACATAGCAAAAATACATATTTTTTATTATAAAACTATTCACTGTTCAGTCTCTGGAAAATAAATAAAATCTGACAATAATTTTAGTAGGTGTCTACTTGAAAGCTGAAAAAAATAGAGCTCTTTTTTATGTCAAGGCAAGTATATCGGCACTTCGGTGCTCACACGAGGTCGCGGGCCCTAGGTACGGGCCACATAATTATGCCGGCCGGCATATTATGCCTCTTGGTAAAAACAGAGTTACTGATCCATAGCATAAAAGCGCTTATAAGCTTTGATACAAACAGCATGTTACAATTATCAATATATTTACAATCTCCTCAATTACTCAATACATCCAGGGGCAAACTATGAAAATAAAGTGCCTCTAACTAATCCCTGTTTGAACTGAAATTAATCAGGTGGTCTTAGGATATTATGTACATAATTTCATTTGAAATATCTACGATAAAATACACGTGCATACAAGATATGTATAAGTATATTGTACTCATAGTGTGATGAATATAAATATAATTTGATCGACTTAAGGCAGTACAGAGTTATTGTGCCCATTCACTCTAGGTTTATTAAATTATTCTATTTCATTTATTGAATTACGACTTTCAACCTAATGCGTTTTGTACTATGATTAGATTCAAATCATTGTCTAGTATTAGACTAGCCAGATTTTCTTACCAAATTTTGTCGTTTCTAACCTCGCGGTCGCCTGGGGATTATAAAAAGGAGTTTAATGCTGTTTTTATTATTCCTGCTGGAATATTTCTAACTCCAGAAGGACTATTTCTATAAGAGAGTTCTCTTGTACTTACAATAAATATAGATGCGTCTCCACTCATATTGAATTAAAGATTTTTAGATACTAATTTCATTTGCGTATACATTGACGTCTTTATAGAATCCTGAAAAAAATACTCATAACGTAAGAATAAACAAGCTGATTTTCTCTGCAGGAATCAAACCGTACATTTTTTAATGTATCATTTTAAGTATTGCCTTACAAACGTATGGATATCTAAATCATTTTACTAAATGAAAATACACGTCCTTGTAAATCAATATAAATCCCATAAAAAAAACTTTACAATCCCCTCTTAACAAAACACTAGACGTGCAGTCATGGAGAGTGAGAGATAAAATATGAACATTTTTTAATTATGAAGGTTTATTATTTGTTCTATTATTTATTTACCATTTAATTATGTCGTTAACAAAAAAATGTATTTAAAATCCTCTAATAAATTAAACTAGGTATATAAAGTTCAAATTAATCGATTTAGTAACATTTGGTCTATCATTCAATGAGGTACTCGATTGTATTAAGAAAAAAGATAACGCATTCAATAAATTGTTAAGATGTTGATTGATCTATGAAGATGATTGCTGTAATGAATTGTTTTTATTTATATTAATTAACGATACCTTTGTACCTAGTGCCCATTGCCTAATCTTGTGATGATCAATTCATTTTCATTGAAAAGTGTATTGTAAAAAAGTCAATTACTTCTAGTAGTAGCTTCACGGTTGAAGAAGTTTATTTAGATAGTGTGGATAATAAGTACGTAGGTATTTAAAGGATTGAATATACAAAAATCAATCATATGTGTTTGTATTTATGTTTATGAACTCCATACAGCTTCTGCCAATAGATAAATTGTTACCTTTGTAAATCATTAAAATACTTATATAAAAAAAACCAATACAAGTATAAAATATTACAAGGGCACTCATTATTAAACATATAATGTGATGGTATTTAAGACGAGGCTGGGTATGAATTATGATGAAATAACTTGAAGATTGTTTTTCGTTCAAGTGCAAAATCAATTCAACAACATATTGGATTTAAAACATGTGGAATAAAGTAAACGTGTGCAGAGAGGATAAAATGAAAATAAAAGGAAAACCAAAAACCAAAGCCATTATAATGAGATATAAAGAAATTAAGATGGTGTGGTAATACTAGTCAGTTAGAAAAACATCATTTGTATTTGCGTGCTAAGTATTAATCCACGAATGAAATGTGAGTAAAAGTAAATACATATTCCATCAATTTAGATTTGTGTTGAATATTTCAGGATGTGGAATAATTGGTTTGGAAGTTTATTTGAATGTAAATACATTTATTTATTTTTACAAGAGTGTTCACACAATTACACCATTAACCAGAAGTGGAGCAGACGGTTGACTTACCATCATTCAAAAGGTAAAATAAAAATATGCTGAAGAACGGATAGAAAGCTTTATCTGAATAACTTATGATTATATGTCAAAGTCTGATAGTTCTATGTTATAACGAATACCTGTTTCTTATATGACAATCTTTTTTTTATACAAAATATTAATTTTATTAGCCAGATATTAAATTTCATGGCGAATTGAAATGCTAACGTAGTTGAGTACAGTGCATTTATAACAAAATAATATATCCCTTAAATTGAACCGTTAATAACACATTTATAAGAAAACTCGTGTAGTGATAAACACATCAATTCGGGTAATTGGAAATTGGAACTATAAAACAAGTCGTAACGTTTACCTGCCTTTAGTCTTAGTACCATTATGATGGAAACTACAACATTACTCCTTATTACTTACTCGATACTACAAAGGGACATGAACTGTAGCTCATACGTAGAGCTGAAAAGACTGGCTGAGAATAGAGACGAATGGAGAAGAAAAACCAAACTCGTTGCAGACCAATCCAATGAATTGTAACTCATTATATATACTACAATATTTTATCACAGACCGAATAGTAAGTTAAACAACGAAAACTTAAAATTTTATATCACATACAAAACAACACAGACATATTAAGGTTCTTTGTTGAAAATGAAACATTTATAACTACTCAATTGTTATATATTGTTTAGGTTTGGTGAAGTCAGCTTGTTTACCAATGTCCTTATAGTTAAGTTGAACTATACTATACTATACCCTCACGCCGTGTCCCAAGTGGGGTAGGCAGAGAGAACGGAACGCCAAACAGATCTATCTTTACACACTTCCTTCGCTTCCTCCACATTCATACAGTTCCTCATACACGCACGTCGGTTCCTCTTACTCAACACGCGGCCGTCCTTGAGAATTTGATCCACGTGATCAAGCCACGTGGTTCTCGGACGCCCGCGTTTCCTCACACCCTTTCTTTCAGATAAGTATATCCTTTTTGTCATTCTTTCCTCTTTCATTCGTTCCACATGACCAAACCATCTCAATTTATTTACACGCATTCTGTCCACAACAGTCTTTTTGCATCCGCTCATTCTTCTAATATCCTCATTCTTCACTCTATCACGCAGCGTTTTACCAACCATTCTTCTCAACGATTGCATCTCTACTGCATTTATTCCACTTTCGTCCTTCTTCAACCACGTCCATGTCTCGCTTGCATACGTAAGTGACGGTACCAGAATGGTATTGTGCACCAGCATTTTAGCCATGTTCGACACATTATCATTGCTGACAATGGGTCGAAGTGCACCGTTTACTCTAGCACCGGCCACTTTCCTTCTTTCAATGTCCCTATCGCATCTTCCATCCCTCGTAAACATACTTCCCAAATATACATACTCACTTACTTGCTCCAAACATTCGTCACCAACTTTAATCTCGCAAATCGTTTTTTCATTCTCTCTTTCAAAAACAAGAACTTTCGTCTTCATAACGTTCATTTTCAAACCATTCAAATTGCAACTATCATACACACACGTAACAATCTCTTGTAAGTCCCTTTCACTCTCAGCCATTAACACCAAATCATCTGCGTACATCAATGCATTCACCCGAAACCCATTCAGCTCGACACCAACATCCATCTCTTTCACAGGTCGCATACAGTAGTCGAAGAATAGGTTGAACAGCCACGGAGACATGACACAACCTTGCTTCACTCCTTTGGTGAGGACAAACCACTCCGAGAGAGTGTTATTTACCCTCACGCAAGCGGAGCTTCTCACGTAAAGTGAAGATATTGCGCGGATCAACCGACTGCTCACCCCATACTCCGACAACACGCGCCACAACCTTTCCCGGTCCACTCGATCATATGCTTTCTCCAGATCCACGAACGCACAAAAAAGCCTCTGGTGTTTACCCAGAAACTTCTCTATAACCATTCGCAGGGAGAAGATCTGATCGGTGCACCCTCTGCCATTCAAAAAAGCTCCTTGCGCATCCCATATCTTACACTCAGTTATCTTTCGTACTCTCTCAATCAAAATTCTACCATACAGTTTCCCTATTGAGCTCAGCAAGCTAATAGCCCGATAACTCCCGCATTCAAGCCTAGAGCCTTTCCCCTTGTACAGGGGGCAGATGATAGCCCTCTTCCAATCCTCTGGTGTAACACCTTCCCTCCAACAATCGTTGAAAAGCTCCAAACACCACGCGAGAGCCCCCGGTCCACCAGACTTGATGAGCTCAACGGAAACACAATCATACCCTACAGCTTTACCGCACTTCGCTTTTTTTAATGCATTCAAAATCTCATTCATGTCTATCATATCGTTTTCATTCACACTGCTTTCACTGTCGTCATACTCATTTGCATTTGTACCATCACATTCAAACAGATCTTCGAAATATTCCTTCCATCTCTGTAGCACACATTCATCATTCACTAACACACATCCATCCTTGTCTTTTATCCCTTTCATACTGTTCACACTTGAACCCGTCCTCTTTCGTTTCACTTCCTTCCAAAAAATCTTCATATTTTCACTCGCATACGTAGACAATTTCTTACATTCTTCATCTTCAAGCATTTTTTTCTTCATTTTCACAACTTCACGCACTTCCTTCTTGCATGTCTTGTAAACTTCTTTCTTGTAAACTTCTTTCGTGATTTTAACACAACGACGATACGACAGAGACTGATGTAATTCGCAGAAGAATAACACTACACACACAAGAAACGCGGCGTGGTTGTAGACACGAGAAAACAACAACAATGTGACTATGAGAAGCGACAGAATACGCTAGAACAGAACGTGATTTTAACACAACGACGATACGACAGAGACTGATGTAATTCGCAGAAGAATAACACTACACACACAAGAAACGCGGCGTGGTTGTAGACACGAGAAAACAACAACAATGTGACTATGAGAAGCGACAGAATACGCTAGAACAGAACGTGATTTTAACACAACGACGATACGACAGAGACTGATGTAATTCGCAGAAGAATAACACTACACACACAAGAAACGCGGCGTGGTTGTAGACACGAGAAAACAACAACAATGTGACTATGAGAAGCGACAGAATACGCTAGAACAGAACGTGATTTTAACACAACGACGATACGACAGAGACTGATGTAATTCGCAGAAGAATAACACTACACACACAAGAAACGCGGCGTGGTTGTAGACACGAGAAAACAACAACAATGTGACTATGAGAAGCGACAGAATACGCTAGAACAGAACGTGATTTTAACACAACGACGATACGACAGAGACTGATGTAATTCGCAGAAGAATAACACTACACACACAAGAAACGCGGCGTGGTTGTAGACACGAGAAAACAACAACAATGTGACTATGAGAAGCGACAGAATACGCTAGAACAGAACGTGATTTTAACACAACGACGATACGACAGAGACTGATGTAATTCGCAGAAGAATAACACTACACACACAAGAAACGCGGCGTGGTTGTAGACACGAGAAAACAACAACAATGTGACTATGAGAAGCGACAGAATACGCTAGAACAGAACGTGATTTTAACACAACGACGATATGACAGAGACTGATGTAATTCGCAGAAGAATAACACTACACACACAAGAAACGCGGCGTGGTTGTAGACACGAGAAAACAACAACAATGTGACTATGAGAAGCGACAGAATACGCTAGAACAGAACGTGATTTTAACACAACGACGATACGACAGAGACTGATGTAATTCGCAGAAGAATAACACTACACACACAAGAAACGCGGCGTGGTTGTAGACACGAGAAAACAACAACAATGTGACTATGAGAAGCGACAGAATACGCTAGAACAGAACGTGATTTTAACACAACGACTATACGACAGAGACTGATGTAATTCGCAGAAGAATAACACTACACACACAAGAAACGCGGCGTGGTTGTAGACACGAGAAAACAACAACAATGTGACTATGAGAAGCGACAGAATACGCTAGAACAGAACGTGATTTTAACACAACGACGATACGACAGAGACTGATGTAATTCGCAGAAGAATAACACTACACACACAAGAAACGCGGCGTGGTTGTAGACACGAGAAAACAACAACAATGTGACTATGAGAAGCGACAGAATACGCTAGAACAGAACGTGATTTTAACACAACGACGATACGACAGAGACTGATGTAATTCGCAGAAGAATAACACTACACACACAAGAAACGCGGCGTGGTTGTAGACACGAGAAAACAACAACAATGTGACTATGAGAAGCGACAGAATACGCTAGAACAGAACGTGATTTTAACACAACGACGATACGACAGAGACTAGTTAAGTTGAAGCTAGACAAAATTAACATCAATCCTAATCAGAAACCTCGATTGGACAACCATGTCTACACAATGCAACATTGTATAAAATCTAATCGGAAGAAGTGAGAAAGGTATCTCAATGCTTACGAATTTGCTCTAGGCTGGCTTAAGTGATCACTTTCGGTGTCCATGGACAACGTTCACCAATTCCACCATTCTCACTGTCACGATATAAGGTCCACCAATCGAGAGACGCTTTATGCAAACCTTAGAAGCAACCATCTTTTAGGATCTCATTTTTCAGATCTCAAATGGATCGCGATCTCCCGTCTAAATGGCGCCGGAACAATTAAGTTTAATACTTTATCGGCTGCTAATTCGACCAGTCAGCAACAAATGTTTAGAATATTTACTAATTTTTATATTGATTAACCGGATTTGGGTGCAGATGGCCAAATCAATCGGAAACTTCGATTGGAGAACCATGAATACATGGTTCTCCAATTTTGTAAGGTCCAATCTTTAATTCATACATTTTCTTCCTACTTATATTTAATTCAGGCCTTCAGAAATTTATTAACATATGTGTTGATCAAAATTATTTTAAATTTAATAAAAGCTTTGTGTCCAAAGGGACGGGTATCGGTGGTCCGCTGAATTCGATCCTTCCAAACTTTTTTATGTTGTATATAGAACAAAAGATTTTACAGTTAACCTTATACATATCATGTTACAATATACAATATTGAGATAATATCATAGGGCTTTGGTCTGTTACTGATCGACAATTAATTTTGTGCATTAATAAATTAAGAGGTGTACAATAATTTATGGAGGTAGGTGATAGCAATATTTACTTTTAAAATCGGAAAATTTGAATCAATCTATACCCTCATGCTGTATCTCAAGTGAAGTAGGCAGAAAGAACAGATAACCATACGAGTATTATCTTTACATACTTCTTTGCTTCTTCCACATTCGTTCAAATTCTTATATATGCACACTGATTTCTCTAACCAACACTTGGCCATCCTTTAAAATTTGATCCTCGTGTTCCAGTTACGTAGTTCTAGGACGTCCGTGTTTTCTCACACTCCCTCTTTCGGATAATATGTATACTCTCTTCGCTATCCAGGTGGTCGGTGGGTCCTTCAATGTATACTCTCTTCGTCATTCATTCGCTCAAAATGTCAAACCATCGCAACTTATTTCTACGCATTTAAACCCTCATCTCTCATTCGCTCATTCTCTTAATATTCTTACTCTACCTCGGTCAGTGTTTTTATAATATCGAAAATAGATTTTATTTTTATAACTATAGCTCTATTGCACAAATACTGTCTAAGAATTGCTTTACCATTTTTTCCGTAAGTTTTCGAGTGTCCTGTAAAAGGCAGGTGTTCGAAAAAATCAGTAATTTTGAATCTTAAATTCATCGATGAGGAGGTTTTCCACCCATCCTGAATGTCTTAATTTTTTGTTGGTTCGGAGAAGACGGTTTGCATGTTTAATACACGCAGCTGGTCCGTTGGCTACTTGCCGAATGTATCGTGATGGTGTAGTAGTAGTATTAGCTTTTGAAGATTCTTTAAGGTGTATTTTATCCCGTAAAAACGTGAATTTTAGTAAAATTTATAAATGGAACTAGGCAAGACATTTCTTAATTATAGAAAAGTACATCATTATAATGAAATGCAAATTATTCCTAACAGCTAACTAATCAAAAAAGTTGGAGGAATTAAATGTACCGGGTATGTAGAAGATGGTGACTCATTATAAATATTTAATAATATCTACTTTGTTTAGGCCTGCTGACAATTCTGTTTATATTATAATTACGTAGAGAATAGAAAGCTTATAGAGTAACTGAGATATTAGAGGATTATTTATTAATTTCAATGTAATACAATTCACTATCCATTTATTTTTTCCTACATTAATCACACAATTGGTTGGTATTTTTGATTTATATTATTTTATGTTAACCACGTTAATTGGAAGAATAAACTCGCCCCTTTTGCATTAAACTATATTACTGATAATTTTATGATACTTTGTAACGAATGAACAGTAAAGAATAAAAATAAATAAAACGATATAGTTACAGCATTACATTAAAAACAACATTTAATCATAATGTATGTATATCTGTATGAAAATATAAGAAGGCGTACAGAATGTAGCCATGATTTGTTTTATCATACGATTGGAAGAAGACCGTAATCATATTTCATAAAAGCTCTAACACCTTTTAATTTTTGAAAGCAAATATAGTAGAAGAATATTCTTTACTTTATTTTCCTATTTGTTGATTGAGTTGACGTAAATTTTGTAAAACTCCATTTTAATTTATGTAAAGAAACACCAATTATCCTTTCTGCCTATACTCTTTATTCTTCTGTTGTAGATAATTTTTCAAATCTCTTCAAATAAAATGTTTACTCTCCATTTATGACAATATATATTCGACTACAAATTCATAAGTGTTATAATGAAGTAAATCTTATTTCTCCTTAAAACATTAGTCACTGGGTTTTTTATGTCCAAAATAACTAATCTAGATTTACAAAAAGGTCTTTAAAAGTTTAATACGTTGGATTAAAAAAATTATATCTCGAGTCGTAGATGTAACATAAAAACTTTTCATTTCTACTTATAAATCACAATAAAAACCATCCCTGCGCTTCTTACAACCGAAGAACATAATATTCAAATATTTTTACGTTATATTTTAAATGAAATATTTTTATAAACTATAGAGACATTTCTCAAATTGATAAAATAATCATCATCATCATCGCCCTCAACGCTCCTCTCGGGAGCACAGGGCAGAAACCAGCCTGCTCCATTCAGAGCGTCTCTGTGCCAATTGCGTCACCTCTTCCCACGACATTCCTTGCGCTCTGATAAAATAATACTAGTATATTAATACTAAAGAAATAAAATATGTATATCTAATAACGAGTATCCTTGCAAATGCAGGTATTTTATTAAGACCTAATCCATACCAATGAATTTTATAAACAACATTATATTTAGAACCTTTAATCATACAACTAGTTGAATACGATTCAAAATATTTTTATTTAAGCTTTTAAACAAGTTTAGTATAATATTATAATACATTTGCACTATTTTCTGTTATTATCATAAGTCTGTTTTCATATCCGCTTAACGAGAAAATGAACAAATTTATATTTACATTTACTGAAAATTACAAAATACATTAATTTATTTCAAAATATCTCAAGTATTTCAAGAGTCCTTTAAAGCACTTTCTTAGTTGATAAATTAAATTTCATCAAGAAAATGAACAGCATTTACTCATTAAATATTAATGTTTAAATTATTTTTGAATATCTTATCAAAGTAAATGAAAGTAAATTTTTGACAGTTGTTTCATTACCCAAATGAAATGAACTGAAGACTGTTTGTTTGGCAAAGAATATTACAACATATTCAATAAATTAAAAACAGCTCTTCGTACAGTGCGACGATATCATGAACAGTATTTATTCGTCTTTGGTCTACTACTTACAAATATGTCAAAACATATCTCGAAAATTATTGATAAAAAAATTATACCAAAATCAGAAACATGTGATGAAACAGATTATACTTATCTTTCTCAATATTTAAGATCAAATATGAGATCTTATAATATTCTGGATTTGATAAAATCTCAAGGAAGGTGGTTGCGGGGAGAATTATTTGAAATAATGAAGTCTAGAAACATTTGTTATTTTTACGTAGATACACAAAAGCGAATTATTTTCTTACGGTCAAGACAGAATTTCTTATGTCACTCAAGTATGTACAACGTACTCATGTATGTAACATAAGAAACATTCTTGTGCGATCAATATCTAAAAAAGTATTATGACAAACCTACGCAGGAAAAAATTCAAAGACCTTAAACAAAGCTACACCTGTAAATATTCCATGAATGCTTACAATTTTATGAAACGTGTACGAGTATACAAAATTTTATGATATGTAACAAAAAAAACCTTTCTCTTGGGTACATTTGTATTCTTGTACAATAAATGGAACAATAGACTTTAAAAAAAGGCATTTAAAATATTTATACAAACATTTATAAAAATTCAAAAACCTGCGAGATGTGAAATATATTGTTAACAGTTACGAAACATATTTAAAAATACAAGGTAAGTGAATTAAACTCCATTCTCTTCTGTAGCTTAATATTATTTTCCATGAATAAAGTTAAAAATTCAAATAGCATCGTAAAATCCTTTTAATACTGACACGACGACCACGTCGAGTGAGTATTAAAAGTACGGACGAGTACCCATTCTCTCAGACATGTACCTTTATATTTTTTGTTTGTTTTTTATTCTTTTTACATGTCCTAGCCACTATAAGTTATTTACATCCATGTTGGTTATCACACCAATTTTCATTCCACGTTCTGCTCGTGTACCACTGTTACGTAATCGATCTCTCAGATTAACTTCTTCTTCTGCTTGTCCGCACTCAGCACTCGCATATTGCTTCATTAACTTTGAAACTCTCATGGATCAGCTGTATGGAAAATACTGGCCGCATACTATATCCCGCCAAAGGTGGTATCCATGATTAATAAAAAATAATATAAACAATTTTGGTTACACAACTTATATCCATTATTAATATTTATTATGAATTGTTTTTAATAAGAGCAGTCTATAATATTATATGTCCAACAATCCACTTTCAAATCTCAATATTTGCTTAAAAACTAATGTCATATAAACCTACCGTTGTGGCAGATTAATAAATAACGAATACCTCCTCTGAAGTGTTATGGAAAAAATGTTCAAATAAAGTTCGTAAAAACTCGGATTTCTATATTTATTTTCGTTGAGTAGTTCAGCGTTATGTACATTTCACTTTTATGATCGTCGATTTATTTTCAATTCATGTTTATTCAAGATTTTTTCTTAATGTAAGTAGAGTAGTTATTATTGGGTATGCAGTTTTTAAAAGAAAGTCTGTTTTACTCTGCATAATATCTAAATCGTAAAAATTCATACTGGACCAATATTTGTCTTCTTTTTGAGTATTTGATAACAATTTAAAGTGAAAAATAGAACATGCCACTTTCTCATTCTAAATATAATAACAAATACAATTGAAGTACCTATTACACAGGTTTTCTTTATTTTTTTAAATATTAATATTTACACAATTTTTTTGTAAGTCCACATTTTCTTCTAGAGGATAGAAATATTTATATTTCAAGAAGGTATTGTGTATGACAGCATTAATCTTATCTGGTTTTTTATGATTTGAGACAACACGTTATACACGTCACGTGTGGTTTCATCGCGTTATCAACTTTTAAGACTTTTATTTACATAGCGCTTTATTATGTAATATTATTCTTCTCATTCTCAGAATTTTTGGCGCCAACTGTCTGCGTAAGGGGAGAGCGGGATTACTGAAAGACACAATGACGATGTATTTTATATTCTGACGCACCTATTTACGTAGATATCCCGTACTACTATTATACTTATATTAGATCAAATATATTTTTAAGGTGATTTCATTCATGAATCGTTTACCTACAGATCATGCAAATACAAAAACTAATCAAACTCTATGTATTGACAGGAACTACTTGTATTTCATAAGATATGTCGATTTATTTTGTATCTATCTACATCATCATATTGATGTTTCTTGCAAGTGAAGTAGCCAGTGCATTTGGTAGCCTTTCTCAATTCTTCCGATTGGATTTTTACAATGTAAACATGGTTCTTCATTTGAGATATTTGATAAGTTCAATTTAGGAAACTCCACAGAGGATACTTAAAGTGAAATATGTAGTTATTTATCAAAGCCACAAAGTAAAATTAGTACCGATAACAATATGGAATGAAATTGTTAGGTCGACATAAGCTATTATAAAATATTAACATATCTTGTAAACTTATTAATCCAACGAATCGTCTCAGTAAATTTTACGAAATTTCTTTTTACAACGTCAAAAACAGTCTTGATTTTATCATTTTAGTTAATAGGTACTGTAAAAGGAATTAGCCATATATTAGAGAAATAAATAAATAAATAATACATCTAAAAACTATTAAAGAAAAAGGGAATGAGATAATTTAGAGCTATTTATACACATACAAATAAGATTAAGTAATATTTCATTGAATAGAATCAATAGATGACCTCGACACGGTAAAGAAAATGATAAAATACAATATGTAGGTAACTATAAGAGTATTGACAGATAATATATTGATAGGTTATAAATAATAAATAGAACACTTATTTAAACTACCTCACATGAAATATAAGAGATGAAGATAAGATGATCGCGCCTTTGGGATAAACTTGCTCTCTGTATATTGATTATATTTAGTTTGAATGTATTTTTCTATAAAATTCTATATATTGTGATCAATATTTAGTAAAAAATGAATAAACAAATAAATGAAATGCCAACTATACGAAATCGAATTATCCAGAACAAATCAATTTATCCTATACTCCCCACTACACTTACAAAATAAATATTCATGGACGTTTATATGAACAGATTCTATTGATTTTGTGTCATTCTGTTTGATTACTTATAATAGTTTGGTTTCCAGTGATAGAGGTATCTGAATGGTGTATTGTACTATAATCAAAGACTCAGTTATAGTAGTAACAATGTACTTTCATATTTATACAACTAAGTACCAACGTATTGTTCATAAGTACAGCGTTAATTTCACATTTCACTCCTGTCTACATGCAACGTATATAGCACGAACAAACTTGTCAAAACTAGAATGCTATTCCCATGAGATGTGGAATCACATTGAAACGGCTTATATGAATATGATGATTGGTTCCAATGGACACGTGTTTAATTCAAAAACTAGTAATATTTCTGTGCACGCAAACGTCATATTATTGGAATATTATATTTTCATATTACCATACGTTTTGTATATCTATAATAATAATACAGTATAACTACTACGGGCGTTTTACGATGTTGATGAACAGATAAACAGTAGAAAAAGAGCCATTTTACTTGAAAAATACTGAATACCCATTAGATTGTTTAATTACAGCATCTACAGTTCTATTTTTATAACATGGATATAATATAATATACAAATTTGTTGAACCTACGCCATTAACGAGCGAATCAATACTGTAAAACTACTAAACTACTACATTTATTTATTCATTCATTCATACATTAACAAGTAAATGGCATAGGTTGAAAGAAAACATTCGCAGTTTTTAGAAATCAAGGAAAAGATGGTACGATTTACAAATATTTTATTAATATAAAAATGTCTTGCAACTGTTACACAATTAACCCTTCCAAAGTAAGTGAAGCTTATAATTTTAAATGTATGTAAACCAGCTTGAACATTATAGACAGAGAATTACTATGGAGAGAACAAGTAAAGTAAGTAAACGATCCTTAAGCTCCAAAAAGTCGTTTAGACTTTACGATTTATGAATATTTCCATATTATTTATATATATTATTTACAAGTATTTTGTATGGTAATTTCCCGTCTTACAAAGAACAATGAAAATTAACTGCTTTCGTTAACATTTCATATACGATGTTTATTTAACATGTACATTCAAATAATTTCGCAGATATATTCTGAAACTACGCATTGCATACATTTGCTATAATATCATTTGAGAAAATCGTACATGTTCCATGTTATCAAATATAAAGTTTCTTGTAATTGATAACCACTTTCGATATAATATATTTTGTAGGTATGAGCAACTTTATGAATTATTATTAAACGTTTTCTCTTTTATTTATACATACTCGTAATATATATTCAACAACTATTCTGCACTCATTTTGGTATTTTAGTATGTTTTCCTTGTAAACATCTTGTTTTTTTTGTTGCCTAACCAAAAGACTTATCAAAATACATTCAGATATATGTTTAAATAATTATTACAAAACAGTATGTACACAATCTAATTGATTTGCAAAAGAAATATGAAAAATAGGAATATAATTGTAATTTCAAATATTGTGTATTTAATATTTGAAATTACAATTATATTAATGAAGAAGGATTAAAGAAAGTTAAATTTAAGAATATTTTCAGCAACATATTATATTACACGATTGTTGATTCAGCTATACAGTTATATCACGTGTACAGGAGACACACAATATATAATTGTAAAGCGGTTAAGACACTCTAAAGTTAATCATAAAATTACATATTTAATATGTTCGTGAAAATTTTAGAAAAGAGACGCGTCATTTAATATTTGTGAATCGTTTCAGTGATATTTATAACGTGCCTTTGATTATTCGTGGTATAGTATTGTTTTAGTACACACCTAAGTACGTATATCTGCTGCCGTGAAAACCTATTGATAAACATGTCACCAAAGCCATAACGGATTTCGTGACTTGAAACGATCTCAAAGTGTGCTTCAAAATTTAGTTTACATTTCACCCTCAGATGACCATAAACATTATTAGCTAAGGTATTGAAGAATAAACATAAAGTTCAAAGTTACAATTAGATAAGAAGTTTGCGTGATAGATCAGAGCTGAAGGACAACATTTACGATAGCTTGTTTTCATTGTATTTAATAAAGAGCAAACTAATAAAACAAAGAATATAAAATAAAACTTAGACGGAATTAACTAACAAAAATATCAATATTTAAATGGGTGAATGGTAAATATTGAACTCGAATAAGAATTAAGACGGCTTTAAGCTCCAATGCCTCAATACCTGTACTAACAATTTTCTTTTGAAATTAAAGAAAAAAGCCTTTTCCACTGTATAGATTTTAGCTGAGAGAAACGTCTTTCGTCTTTCAAGGACATTGTCTATCGATTATCAATATCCTAGAAAGACGAAAGACGTCTCTCTCGATTAAAATCTAGTGGAAAAAACACATTTGTACCTATTTGAATTTCACTATAGAATTCTACTACCTAAACACCGACGCCGTGAATAAATTTGTTTTTGTAGCACAAAATGCATGCTAATTTAATAAATCTTACACCTATATCTGAACATTGTAAATAAAACAATGCTTAAATTAACTCCAATAATAATTATTTTCTAGATAATCTTCATTTTTATATTACTCTACGTACTGATTTGTATAGCAATTAAAAAAAAACAATTATTTATGCATAATGTGTATAAATGCATGAAATAGAAGTCTGGATAGTGGAATAATAACTTACAATTTAATGCAACAACAATAAGTTCAACTAAATAGTTTACCATTAAGTTAGAGAGAGCAACACACGTTAATAACAAGTATGCTCGGTACAAACACAGCTACTGTTGGACTAATTAACAACTTTCTGTTGTAAAAGATAAACTAAATAGATACTCATAATATTGTATGAGTATTCGTGCATAGCTATGTAGGTAAACTTACGTATAAATAGTTGTCCACGACACTCTCCAGACCATAGTGGCACATAATGCGAATAGATACCAAGACTAAACCAACTACGTAAAATAATATGCGCAATAAAATTAGATAAATCAAATGTACACACCATACACTTTTCATAACTTTCACATATTACGAATTTTCTTCATTTCCCCTGGTGCTCCTTTTGTTGGAATGTTTTTCTTAAGTTATGTTTGTTAATATGGTGTTGTATAACTGTTTTGGCAGTTATGTATCTTCCTACGTTTATACAGAATATTGACGAAATAAAGAAATAATAATAATAGAATGAATGACTTGTATGTGGCGCCGTTTACTGATCCGTGACCATCTCAAGGGCGGCGTGACTTCTCCTGAACAGTAATGTTTGAACTTTTGCCTGAATGTGGCAGTAGGCTGGTTTTGTCTTAAATACGCTGGTAATCGGTTCCAGAAAATTGGCCCTGCGACACAGAACTCCTCTCTGCGAATTTGGAAGTGTTTGCCCTGTTGAGTTCGCTCGCGACAACCATGATCACACTAGACCAAATCATGGTTGTCGCGAGCGAACTCGTTAATTTGTTTTTGTGCTGTCCTGTCTCCCTTGGTGGAGAGTCTTAGGTCTGGGTGGGATGTCCCCTAGGGAGGGAAGCGTCTCTACAGCGATGACGGTATCGGCGACTCGCGTGCTCGCCGACCTAAATACCTGGAAAAGTTTCTGGACACCTCAATTCAGCCTTGTGCTCAAATATGTATATAAATTTGTTTTTCTTATTTTATTTTTTTTCTATTTAACTGTTATTGTATGGTTTGTAAAATTGGCTAAGAATGTTTTTGTATACTTTTATTTTATTTTGTTTCATATATGTTGTTTGCTTCTCTCATATAGAGGTACATCGAAGGAGTTTAGTCAAAAGATTTCACACGGAGGTTTTGGCCGGCCAGCCCTTCAGGCTGCCCACTATGGCGCCTCCGTTGTGGACAAGATTTGTTAAGTGTAGAATTTCGGATAAATGGAAGTCCTCAGACTTCTGCGCTATCCGGGTGGTCAGTGGGTCCTTCAATGTATGTTGCTCTGTTGAGTTGCACAAGTTTGTTAACAACGGTGGATGCTGAATGGAGTGGTTACCTCAAAGTTTCCTCAACGGGATGGAGTTTAGCGAGATATAGAGATTCTTTGCCGTTTAAGACCTTGTGAATCGTGAGGCAGAGTTTGAACTCCACACACTCTGGGACTCTCAGCCAATGTAGATCTTTAAGTAGAGGTTTATCTCTCTGTAAATGAACCTGGTGGCAGCATTTAGGGGCATCTAAAGTCGATTGAGAAGGATGCGATATTGGAGTAATCTAGACCAGGGGTCTCCAAACCACGGCATTCAGGCCAAATTTGGCCCATCAGTTCCATCTATCCGGCCCGCGACAGCTTGAGAATAATGTCATCAATTCGGCCCACGACAGCCAATGTCTTATTGTTGTTTCTATTGCTGTGATAAATTAAAACTGTTTGGGTCCTTGAAACATACTGAAGTAATCATTATGACCTAAGGTTTCAAAGTTTGGAGACCCCTGATCTAGACGAGAGACGACGAAGGCAGCAATCAGACTTTTTACTGCATATACAGATAAATGTCTTGATACTAGTTGCAGTTGGCAAATATGTACTTATTTTGAAAATATAATTCACGTTTTAATAAATGCATTACTCGAACCGAATTTGAATATCTCTTATTGGTTATTCTTATACCTTACATATTATATTTGACTTAAAATTTCATCATTAATATTAACTCAACCGGTTCGAATCTCATATTTATACTGATATTCGTTATGTAAGTTCTGAGCTTACGAATAGAAAAAATTCAATTCCACAAACTAATAATAGATCCTATAATATTAAGTAACTATATGTAAACATTTATACTTGAATTTGTTGTATAATTCACAATTTATTCTTTGAATGGCACAATCTTTTCTTTTCAAGATAGCCTCCTAAAATAGAGTTGGTATATACATATTTACAATTGTACCTGACAAAACTTTCACGTAAACACATCCATATATTACATCACCCTCTCTGCTCCCGTCTCTTAGGCGTCCCGTGGTAGAACAGACATTGATTTTTTGAAAACTTCTATTGTGATAACACAAAAGTGGGCAAAAGCCGACGTAAATCAATATTTTATTTTTCTTCTAAAACCATCGTTATGCTTGGCTGTGGACATTTTCGACTTATGGTAAAGGATTCATGAAAATTACAAATATTTTGAGTATTAAAAATCTTTGAAATATGTTCCCATTGTTATACCCACCTGTCTATACCAGTTAAAAATTATCTGTAAACATGTAATAAATTACATGAATATGTATAATTGTATACAGTTAGAAAGTTTATACATGAGAACACTTGATCGTGTTCTTTCATCAAGCAATTACAGACAGCTTAAGCACTTCTCAGAATTTCATAATTACTCGCTTTTACCTGACAACTGAACGTTTCAAATAATATTTAGATAACCGCGTTTATTTGATCTCAGCCTTAAATTTAAGACCTTCCAATTGTTTGGGGCATGAGTAACAAGGAAATGTCACAATATTGACAAGTCGTTAAAAGGCACTTAGCACGTAAGAACTACGTATCTTATAGCTTTCAAAATTGTAGGGAACAAAAACTATTAGGGTTATCTTTTCTCGTCCTATTTATTGACATCAGTGTTCAGAGCTTAACAACCTTCATGCGAAATACTGTTTACCAAGGGAATGTCACATAAGCATACTAAGTACCTACCTTTATATATAATTTGACAACAAGAAAACGAAAATATCCATTCAATTTATTTCTTATTGAAGTAACGAATCGGCCTAAAAAGAATCTTTATCATGTGATACACGTTTCTATTATAATTTCTAAGGGATATTGCTGTTTTTCCGTCTCCTTATGTAATAATATTATTATAAATACTTTGCGGACCGCTCCATATTGAGATGGGTCCATGAATGTTTTTTATCATTTCACTCTCTTAATGTTTGAAAGCACTTGGTACTTAGATATTTTGTTTTTATGGCACATTTCTATAAATCATCCAGTCACATCTACAATGGGTATTGTACGATTAGGTCAGTACTGGAAAAATATCAAAACCTATGTATATAATTATAGCCCGACATAAATGCTACAGTATACAATAATATATTATTTTCAAACATTATTTAGAATAATGTTACATACAGAATTCCTACAAATTGTATAGGTAAAGCAGCATAGAAATCAGTTACACTCTTTTATTTATGAAAAAAAGTCTACTCAATTCAGAATAAACCTCGAGCTAGAGTCACAATACTTTGTTTATATGATATTCAATATCTTAATATTTCATCTATAGGTAAGTATATAATAATTGCATAATACCTATAGGCATATAAAATTTGAAAATACTCTTTCTTTGAAAATGTTGTCTGATGACAAAATATATAATAATTAAATAGATCAAAATAATAGGTATTCTTTACCAATTAGCTTATATTATATCATATGTCAAAGCAGATAAGTATGCATATTAGTTATTTTTCTGTTACGCAAAACATATTTTTCATGTGATAATTATAAATGTCAGATCTTTAAACTAGTCTATAATAGGAACTGTACATATATTTATTACATATTGATCCAATCGAACAGGATGACTTTTATTATACCCTCCCACCATATCCCAGAGAGAACGGAAGGGCAAATAGATCTATCCTAATATACTTCTTTCGCTTCTTCTAAACCTACTCATACAAATTTCTCATGCATACACGTCGATTTCCCCAACTCAACACACAGCCATTCTTGAGACTTTGATCCACGTAATAAAACGTCGTGGTTCTCGGACGTCAGCGCTTCCTCACACCCCTTCTTTCAGACAAATATATCCTCTTTGCCGTCCACTCCTTATCCATTTGTTCCACATGCCCCAACCACGTGTTGACTTTTAATATAAATAAAATTCGCAGTTACCTATGCTTCTACCTAGTACCCGCTCATGGAGCTAAAGGAATTCACAGGAACTCACTCAGCAGATACACGCCTAGTAAAACGCGTTATATTAGGTATCCAGGTGGACCAACACCTATTTATTTTTTCTTCTTACATACTGGTTCAATACTATCCATTTATCTGGATACACGATGAAACAACAAAAAAATATATGGCTCCTTTATTAATTACGTACTTTTGGTGTATCAGTATGGATTCTTTTGGTGTATTCAAATTAAAACAATGTTCCTTTATTCCAGAAATATGCAAATTTGCAAGCTATTTCTATAAGAAAAATCAAGTACGTAGATACTATGTGTGACTAGTCATGTAAACGAAGGTTTTGAATTTCACATAATGGTTCAATATTTTCTATTCTGTGATTTCAGATAGGTACTCAATATCGTTACTTTGAATACAATTGTATCAACCCTCGCAATTTAAATTGTTATCGTTTTAATAAAGACTTATTTAACATTTGAACGAATCTACAATACAGTTCAATGATCTAACTCAAATATTTCAACATAATGTACTTCATATCAGAGCAAGATTATCAAAAAGGATTATTGTATTGTGAATAAATTGAACGACAATGTATATGCATAATTCTTACACAGGCAAAAATTTTAAATTCTCATATCGCACCATTCTGTTTGCATCTATATTCATAATATAGTAATTTGTATTATCACATTATTCAACATTAAAAACAAATTCAAAATGTAAATCTCAAATTGTTTTATTATGCTGATAACATTTTTATTGTTTTTAATTATTTAAGATTTTATTGTATTATTACTTCTTATTTTGTATTGAGGATTGCAAAATGTTTTATGTTTATTATATATGTATTGTAAAAGGCAAATGCCGTATATTGATTGAAATAAATAAATAAACCTACAATGTAAGGTAGACTTTATATTTATATCACTTTATGCAAATATTACATAGAATAATAAAAATAATAGATTTTAAATGTCTTGACGAAGTTTAAAGTGAGGTTGAGTGAAATGAAGAAGGCAATATTTCAATGATAAACAATTCTAGCTTTGTGTAACTTTCTAGAGTGATTTTATATCAAAGTTTAAAGAATAAATAATTGTTTTAGTCGTGCTTTGAGTACTAAGTTTTAGAACAAACTGGAATATTTATTTAATTGTTATTTCTCGTATCTTTTGTTTTACTATGAGATATTGAAATTAAAACTCATCGTTTTAAAATTACATGAAACTCTTCATTCTTGTTACCCAGAAAAAATAAATTGACTAACAAAAAAATCACGAGGTTTTTTTCATCAGAAATATGCATTTATAACTAGTACATTATGGCACTTTCATAATGAAGTAAAATATCTCATATTTTATAATATAAGATTGATAAAAAAAATACAGCGTAACCATTCTCCATTTTAAAGAAAAAACAAAAAAAATAACTCTCTGAGTATAGATTTTTATTCAAAAAGCCATGGCTGATTAAAATATATCAAATTGAACTTTTTTGTATACCACACAATCTTTTTCAGAAAAGACGTGTAAAAAAACTGCAGACATTCGAGAACTACGTAACTTGAAAACGTAGATAAAATTCAAAAAGACGACCGCTTGTTGAGAATAAAAGAAATCGGCATGGATGTAAATAAACTACATTATGTGGAAGAGGCAAAAGAAGTGTGTAAGTTTGAATCGATTTCCTTCTGCTATGTCTACCCCACGAGAAATACAACGTGTGGAAATACTAAAGAATTGTGCACTTTCTGGAGGGGTAAAAACGTATTTTTGTTCTCCAGAGAATGCAAAAAAATATGTATAGTATATAAGAAACAATTAATGTAAATGTATTCTGTTAAATAAAATTATTATAAAAAAAAAAAAAATGGAAATGGATTATTTAAACTGCGAACCATATTATGTACCTAATTTCATGATATCACGTGTAGAGCATGTACTCAATGAATTGAGATTTATTAGATAAAATTACAGTGCTTCGTAATAGTGATTTTCTCTCATAGTATAAAAAGGTGCTTCATAATTAGTATGTCAACTCGTTTTAGCATTTATGATACCTATGATTTTTGATATAAAACAGAGTTAAACTATTTCACATCTCTTTAAAAGGTAATCCGTATACTTTTACGGTTGAACAATGATAATAATTTATGAGTATTCATGGAATGGCTAAGTTTTCGGTATATTTACAACATTCTCCAACCTTCAATGCTCAAAGAGGTAAAAAAACGAATAAACGTAATGCGTGATTATTAAGTGAGTGACTATTTACGTAAAACACAATTATGAGTACATACAATTATATATGTGTTAGTAAGACACTTCTGTGCGTACTCCGCCTATTGTTTGTAAACGTTACCCAGATACCTACATTTAATACAACGTAGGTACCTCTCTAACAAAATCCGTCAATCATGATTACAATAAAATTGTTATTTATATAATTATATTTTGCGAGTATCATTGTTATAGAGACAATAGAATATCTGGCTACGTTCAAAAGAGACAATACCTACTGATTAATCGCATATTTTTCATATTAAATAGTCTACCAAACTATTACTATTGAATTAATAACACTTATTATGTAGAATAATTATATTATAATATAAAACTAGAAGATTAATAATATTAATTTAAAACATTAGCAAACCTTAAATTAATTCTTAAAATCATCGGCAAACCTTAAATTAATATAACATTTAAAATAATGCTTCTATTCATGCACGACAGAGCATTAGTCGTCATTCTTTTTATCGTCTTGGATCGGTAATATTTGATCATTTTATTGTAGCGTTTATAGATATTTATTTATAAGAGATTCATTTTTAAATCTGAAAAATCAAAAGAGTTTTTATACATCTCAGATTCTAAGGTTTGGTAATTTCCCTTGTACTTAAAATTTCTATCCCACTCCCTCCCTTTCTCCTCATCATATTTTCGAAATGTATAAAATTTTGACTCTTCAATTTTATCAAAGAATATTTCAACAAAAGGGATTGAAAATCGTGTTCTTTTCGCGACCCGGTATCTCTTGCTCCACGGACAGGGGAATGATGACCACCGCTATAAAGTATAACAATACGATACATGTAAAACAACCATTTTTTTATTTATAGTAAATCGAAAACGAAATACATTCGGTGGGTAATTGCCATAAAAATCAATAGATATTGCGCTAGAAGTATTATTTGAAAAAGTACAATTAAATTGTGAAATCATTTTAATGATTTGTTTACGTTGTATTAGGTATATTACAAAATAAATAGGTATGGCTAATTCCTGTTCAAAACAACCAGAGATGCCATATTTCATTATCTGAGAGTACTATAAAGTATTTATTCAGAGAAAAAAAATCAATAGTGATTCTTACTTTTTTATATTTAAAAATTTCGTGTAAAAATCACCTTATTTCATAAAAATATAATGACCTTCAGATGAATTTTTGGAATTTATTAAAATATATAATAGAATATCAATATAAACCAAAATGTTGCCTCATTATTACTCAATATAATGTTTTTAAAATTATTTCGCTACGGTTACAAACAAAAAAAATATTACGAATTTTGTACTGCTTTCTTATTACAAAAACAGCCCGCGCGTAAAACTCTATATCCCAAAAACCGCTCCGATATCAATCATATTATTCCTGCCACTTATCAATAAGAATACGGTTAATGTTTAATAAAATTTTCAAAAGAAAACATTCAGTCCCTTTTCAGATATTTGGTTTCAAAATTTGCATTTTTTCACATAAATGCAAATTTCGACTAGTTATAGAAAATGAAGGACTCTCTTAAATTCATCTGCATTGCTTCTGAGGATAGTGACATAAAATATCTCTGTAAATAAAAAATATCAATGATGAAATTTGTTGTTTTCATTCTGAAATAATTATGCGAAAATGAGAAATTTTCAATTTTAGAATTGTAAATTTGAAGCAAAATTTAGTCATTTTTTCGATAGATACCGATGATTAAAAATATTTTCTAAACTAGAAAATTTTGTACTTGAAATATATTTTTTAAAATTATCCCGATATGTTGATAAATAAAAAATATAAAATAATTTTTCTAAAGATCTACTTTCATTAAAAATCACCCACGGGCCACGGCACGTTACAAAAAAGGCCGCTAAAAAAATTTTGAGAGTAAAAAAAAATAATACTTGTTTGAAAG
Organism: Athripsodes cinereus; assembly: GCA_947579605.1. Lineage (NCBI taxonomy): Eukaryota > Metazoa > Arthropoda > Insecta > Trichoptera > Leptoceridae > Athripsodes > Athripsodes cinereus. Next base: position 13,113,718 of record OX388329.1, read on the forward strand.
TCTCAACATATCAAGCAATTAACAGGCAAAGTATAAAAAAAATCAAAAACATCGGGCAACGATTTTTCCATTTTTTGGTTGTTTTTGTTTGGATCGATACGTATATATATTAAATTTACAAACACTTGTAGTACATATAAAAAAAATAAAAAAGAAGCTACGTAGAATCTCAGAGGGGAATCTCAGGTAGTGAAATAGAAAAATATCAAAATACTGTTTCATGCGGGAAACAGATATCCATTTACTACAAGATACGTCTTCTAAAGGAATAAAAAGTGAGTTCTTCATATATAAATATTTACTGATGTTATTTACCAATGTATCTATCCGTATCATAATTATCTTTCCCATTCAAAGCTCCTCTCTGTAATCCAGGGTAGAAAGAACCCTTCTCCATTCAGAGCGCCTCTGCGTCAAGTGAATCATCTCTTCCCACGACGTTCCTAGCGCTCTGATGTCGTTGTCATAGGAACCATGTATTGTGAAGGAGAAACGTTTGGGCCGTCGAAACCCTTGCGTACAAAAGAACCGTGCTCTTTTTTCCAACTATCACTCAATATTCTCAAAACAACACCCAACCATGCTCATCGTGTCATCTATATAATAGAGACAATAGATCTTTGCTGGCGCACAGTATCATTTATGACAAGCTCATACCACCTAACCTAACCTAAACTCTTCTATAACATTTATATTCAAAGCTTAGTATCTTGCATTAAATACGTATACTGTATTATATAAGCTATATCTATCTAGAACATGGATGTCTAAACATTGATCATACGAGGGCCACATTGCAAAAAAAAAATATGCTGGGCCGCACGTATATATTTTTTCAACAAATGGAAATAAAATTAACTATATACCTATATGTAGTTCTATTTAAATAAAATAACTTCTTTTTATTATATTTATTTTATTTGAATTAGATATATATGTATAAAATTATAAATGAACATATGTATAAAAATGTATATATTATACATATATACCTATGTAAAATTAATGTGATGGATGGATTTGCTTTTGTTGAACATTGTATGTTGCAAAATATGAAAAATATTAATTTATTTAGTAGAAATAAGCAAATTTAAATATTTTCATAATTTGCGTTTGGGCCGCATCTCAAAGTGTTTTGGGCCGCATGCGGCCCGTGGGCCGCACTTTAGACAAGCATGATCTAGAAGAATTGAAGTGTATTATGTTGATCCCTAGGATCATAGACATATACTCGTATATATATGTATGATGTTTTAATGAGTGAATGAAAGACTGTTGCATATTAAAATAATAATATAAGTACCTAGTAAACTACAAAGACTGTTGCTCGCTTACTTCCGTATATTCACATATATACGGAAGTAAGTATTATATAAAGACGATATGCAGTAACGAGATTATCACTTTATAGCGATTTCTTCCATCTAATCACGTCATATTAACACTGAACACAAAAAACACAAACAATAAGAAAAAAACTCTCATCATCATCATCATCATCGCACTCAACGCTCCTCTCGGGACCACAGGGCAGAAACCAGCCTCCTCCATTCAGAGCGCCTCTGTGCCAATTGCGTCACCTCTTCCCACGACATTCCTTGCGCTCTGATATCGTTGTCATAGGAACGGTGTATTGTGAAAGAGGGACGCCCGGGCCTACGGAACCCCTGCGGACGGAAGAACAGTGCTCTTTTTGGCCAACTATCATTGGGCATTCTCAAAACATGTCCCAGCCAGGACCATCGTCTCTCTTGTATTACGGAGATTACAGGTCTCTGCTGGGTGCGCCGGCGCACAGCATCATTTGTAACATGTTCATACCATCTGACATCCAAAATCCTACTGTAAAATACATTAATGTTTATGATTCTTAGTTCATAAGTCATCTTCTATTTTGTTATTTATTATTTAAATTGTGTGTCACGTGGTCTCAGTCTCCTGTTATCAAGATTATTGGATGTCAAAAGTGAACACCTTTAATGGTGAATTTCAGGTGTATTTATCATTAGCAAACATGAAATATTCTCATAAAAGTTATTCATCAGCATTAAACTTGAGTATGATCATTATAAGTATTTCGTATACTTTGAAATTAATTCAATGCGATGAAAAATGTTTTGATTATGAATACTGATATTCCCGCCATAGGGACGCCATCATGGTACGTGAATTATTGGAAAAATATGTAAACATTATAAGGGTTGTTATATCGCATGTAACTAGTTGTTTCATTAATAATCTTTTTAAGTGTTGATCTTAAATAAATACAATGTCCCGACAGAAATCCATCGTCCACAAACTATTTTATAATAGTATTGTCAATTAGAATTGGCCTTTTAAAGTTGCAGCAAGATAGTAAAATTATCTTGCAGATGAAAAATGACACATAAATATTTTTTTTGGATCTGGAAAAACCATGGCTCGTCCTGAGCTTCGAGTTGGTTTGCGCAGTTTATTCAATCTACGTAAGGAGTTCTGCTTGGATGAGGGTAAATAACACCCTCTCGAAAAAGTTTACCCTCACTAAGGGAGTGGAGCAAGGTTGTCTCATGTCTCCGTGGCTGTTCAATATATTTTTTTTACTACTGCGTGACACCTTTGAGAGAGATGGATGTTGGTGTTGAACTAAATGGAACCAGGTGAATGCGTTGATGTATGCCGATGATTGAGAGTTAAACTGATTTACAAAAGATTGTGTCATGTGTCTATCACAGTTGTAGTATGAATGGGATGAAAATTTATATTTCCAAGACGAATGTGAGGTTGTTTGATGGAGAAAAAGATAGAACAATGTTTGAAATAAAGGTTGTAAATAAATATTTGGAGAAACTTATTAATTTATAGCTTAAACAAAAAAAATCATCTTTCTAGAAATATGGATTAATTTTAGAAACAAAAAATATTTGCAGAAACTCTGAATGTCACATTTATATCATATTTTTTTTAACACAACAAATCATTATCCCATAGAATGCAGGGCAAAGAATATATCTCCTACTTTTCTGTGAGTTTTGAGTGTCCATTAAAAGGCCGATGTTGGAAAAATCCTACTTAAGTCATTAAATACCATCAACTCAGTGATACTTATTCTGAATTGTTTTTTACTAACTGCAATTCATCTTTTGGTTACCTATGGAAAATATCGTTATGATATGAATGAAATTTATCTGTTTTTCTTCTCAGCCACTACAAAAGTGGGGTTGAATCATATACTCATTTACACAACAGTCTATGTAAGTCATTATTCGATATATTTAAACCGTGTTAGTAAATGAGTTCATCGGTAGCCTAGAGGTAGAGTCTCGACCTCGTGAACAAGGGGTCCGTGGTTCGATCCCAGGTGCCGGCAAACTCCCCTTTCACGACACTTTTTTACTTAGTGTGAAAGGTGTAGGTATAAGGTTGTATTTGGGTTTATAACAAAACCCAGATATATCTTTTTTTTAAATAACAAAAAAATACATAAGTTAATGATCCTCACCCTACTAATTTTATTTAAAGTCTTATCAAAATTGACCGTTGTTGCAGTACGGCCATAGTACTAATGAATAAAAAATATTTCATAGAGATTATTGAATATTGAAATGAATACTAGCTGCAATGCAAATATTACCCAGGTATCAATAAAATACATAATCTCAAAGCATATCATCATTCACAACTCGTTTCTCTAGTATAACAATGCTTATTAATTTTGTAAATGATTTTTTTGTACTGGTAATTTATTAGTAATGGCCGCAATTCCCCCGTTCGCTATCTCACGCAGCACGGCTATTTTTTTTATAGTAATATCGATCTTATTGCAAAAGGAGACACCATATTTTTGCTTGAATTTATTTATTTATTTATTTATTTAAACATACACGGCAATAAGCCTTTTACATGTTAACAAAATACATATGTAGACACAACAATTACATAACAATATATTAAATAATTTATAGTGTCGAAGATCAAACAGTAATCAGGGAATACTATAATAACAATTGAAATAATAAACAAAAGAAATAAAATAAAAAAAAATATCATCAAAGAGTGCAAAATTTCGATATATTATAATATTATAATGAAATAGGTAGGTACATAATATTACACGTTGTTCTGGAGCACCTACGAACATTTCTCAATTATGTGTTAGACATCAACATTACAGCTCGATCCATGTAGGGCCTTGTTATTAATTGTATAGAAATATATCCAAATTTACTAATTACTTAAGTGTTTAATATTATGTAACACGTTATATTAATTTACATAGCTTATTTGCATAAATATCGTATGTCAGTTTTAATATTTTCACACCAGGCGTCTAGCTCCAGACCGGAAGGATAAGAAAAAAGAACAAAACGTCAATATTTAACAGGTATTTTTTATATGTATTACTCTGAATTTTTTGTAATACTACTTTTCAACGCGATAAATAATAATCCATTCAGTTGCATTCTGCTTTTTTAAATTGAAGCACACTATTAAGCTGACAATGTCTACAAATCTGGTTCATAAAGACAAAATACAACAAAACCTTCAATCGGTATGAAACGTTATGGTACTTTATTATGAATAATGATTAATTTAAATTTGACTTGGATTTGAGTAAATTAACTAAAGTTTTCCACTTCGAAAAGCTTGAGAAATCTTGTCAACGACCTTAAAAACGGGATAATTTTAGGATTTTTATGTTAAAAATATGGGCTCCAATAATAGTCATTTGTTGGATCTATGTCATGAAAGAATGAGAATTATGTTAACATGATCAGGCCAACCCACCAATTAGGCGTGTCTACAGCATACATATTAAAGTATAAACTACATATACAAAAAGTTAACAATTAGATATGAAAAAACAGCGCTCGACCAATGCAAGTCCAGTTTAACCGGACTCACACTAAACATTCGCCGGTTACATTTAACTACTGTAAAGAAAAAAAAATGTACATATTAAAAACATTGTATACAATTGTATACATATTAAAAACATTGTATAAAACGATCAGAAAAATTATCGATTTTCCGTCAAAGGACGTTTTCTTATTCGACTGCGGGTATTTAGGTACTGAGTCACGTTTTGAGTCTACTGCATATATCCACATTATGGAAAAATGTTGTGATTTCCCTCAACACGAATGTAATATAAGCAGAATGAAAAGGAACTTATTTTTCGTGAGAAAACCCCTTGTGGAGTGATTAATGTAGAGATTTAAAGATATCTTCGAAAAATTACTCTTTTAGCATGCGCAATGGTTCCAACAGGTAGATAACAAAAAAAAATCGTTTGTAGTTAAACTTAATTTAAGAAGTTAATTCATATACCAAGAATATAATTAAACTATTTTCGTGTATATTATTTACAAGGAGCATAATAAACTTTCGATTTTAAGAAATAGGTATCTGGATACCTATTGCTGGCAAAATATTTTTTTTTAAATAAGAATACTTCAGTGAGAGTGAAGAGAAATGATGACATTTACACGAGATTTTAATTATTGTAATGTGCGTTATTTATGGTTGGCATCGACATTCGTGCATACACTGAGAAAAATACTAACGAAATTTCACAACGAATCATTGGTACGTACTATCAGATTAGTACCAGAGATAGTACAAACGATTCATTAGTACGAATCTATAATATTAACAAGTCGTTAGTAAATTTACCAACAATTTGTTTGCGATAAATTTATATTATAGATTCGTACTAATGAATCGTTTGTACTATCTCTGGTACTAATCTGATAGTACTTACCAATGATTCGTTGTGAAATTTCGTTAGTATTTTTCTCAGTGTATGAATGTAGAAACGTTGATAATTTTATACATAGATTTGTCACTTAGCGACAAAAAACACTTTAAAAATAATATATATATATATATGTATTTTAAATTCCGATAATATTGCATTGTTGTCGGTTCAAATATGGCAACCAACTGAAATAATTGGCCTACATTATAAACTATGTAGCTCTCATTTTCGTTTGTGAAATTGTTCACTGTTTTATCAAACATGCGGGAATCTATTGTATTATTTTCATTATGCTGACACTCATTCACTACATGACAATAGATATTTTCTCTGGTATCGTCTAACCGATAATGCATCCATGTATTTGTTTCATATTATTGGCCTTATATGTGAATATATATAAGATATGTATAAATTTAATAAAATAGGTCTAGGTATATCGAAATTAAATAAAGCTATTTATTACATGTATGAGTAAATTTTCCATCACACTTTTATAAGGAGTTGCCTATTTTCGCTTACTCCGATTAATATTAGCGCATTATTTTTTTATGAAGGTACTAATTGATTATTTTTTCAAGAATTTTCATGATTTGAGTATAAATAGTTGAAATTGATTATCATATTTAATCTGAATCAGGCTAACAAATTTTATTTTTAACAAAATGAAGTTTATACGAACTACATAGTTTCAAACTATGAATGTTTCATGTGTAAAGATATCCAGTTACATTCAGTTAGTTTGATTCGTGTCATAGCAGGTATATTTTCATTATTCTGAGGTATATAGGTATGTATATATAATAAGTTGTGAAGAAACTACACACGTAAACTTTACAGCGGTAAACTTGTCTCTAAGAACCCTTATGCCTAATTGCTCATCCAAACAAGCGCTTCCCTCTGTCTTTAAAACATTTCAAGTTCCATATACCTGACGACTTCTTAAACGTTATTTCAGTTTAGTAAAACATTATGTAAGTAATAATACAAACTGGATCTTTAGCCGGAAGATAATATGTTTCTTATTTTGACTGGGTGTTTCTGTTACAAACGTTTTGTATACCTGCGTACCATATCAGAAAGTCGACTACCATATCATAAATTGTCGACGTATCTTCAAATTTATATTACAATTACATAGTATCATTTGTATTCCATTGACATTGTACCAACTTGCATTTCCGAGATTTAAATAAGTAAACAGAACATCTAAGAATAAAGCACCTATTGATTTAAGAGTTTTTAATGTGGAAAGTATTTATCGGTAATTAATGAAATAATTTAAATGTCTTCTAATTATTTAAGTTTGTATTTATTTATGAAAGATTTAATATAACAACGTTGAGGCTACACTAAATGAAATTCGTATTCCTCTAGCATATTCTTAAATCTCGGATATTATTTCTAACTTCTTATTCAATTTGTATTTAAATTAAAAACAACTTTTAATTATAGAACAAGTAAGTGTATTTTTTTACCATTATTTTAAAAGTATAAGATTTATCCTTATTTTAAAATTAGTATAGTGTTCACGTGTTTATCATGCAGGACAAAAAGCACAGGGAGGAAGAGGTATTATGTTATCAGGCATCTCGTTGAATTTGCAAGGCAAATATTTTGACCTTACCTTTTATACCTAATTAACGTTTTCAATGAAACTCTTATCCTGTACACAAAGTTATGTAGGTTACCTAAATTTTGCTTATCCATTTTGAATTTGGCATTGAATATTTTATTAAGTTCATTTTAATTAAATCTGAAGAGGAAAGCAATACCGCAAACTTGAATATGATACTAAAAATATATTACTTTACTCTGTCATATACATAATAAGAACATAAAGCGATGAAAATAAAGATCGATATTTTGTAATTTAATATATTTCGAAAAAACGTGGTTCAACTAATTAGATTTACTACAGAATTTATTAGAAGGCGTAAGTTAAAAGATGAAAGAAGCTTTCGGGAACTTGAAGGAGATTTGTTCAATTTCTTCGCAATATAGTTTGTATGTATCAGAACTTAATGCTGGAGGTATATAAACGACTCCAATTATAATCTTATTTGAAAGGGACTTAAATGTCAAACTAAAACACAGATAAATACTCATAAATAAAAACACTTATTTATAGTATATCCACAGTGACTTTTTATTGGACGCGAGACGGCTTTCAAGAGCTTCCGCTCTCATCATCAGGCTAGCGAAAAAATGATGAGAGCGGAAGCTCTTGAAAGCCGGCTCGCGTCTAATATAAAGTCACTTTGGATATACTATAAATAAGTGTTTTATTTAAAGTTAATTCAACATGAATTTCCACCAAGTACCGTCGGTTGAAAAATATCAACTTTAACAGATAAATACATTTTTGCCTATATACAAGTGATTGTCAGTTTTTTTTACGATGCCTGCATTAATTATATTAAACACATTATATAATATACATATTTCTTGTTAATGAAGTTTTAGGTAGTTTGAATTTGATTTTTTCCCTTCATTAAATTGAAACTAGAAATATTTTAAAACTATTGTATCAGGAAGGGCCTGAACTGTACACTGAGAAAAATACTCAAAACGAATCATTGGTACAGTACTATCAGATTAGGACCAGAGATCGTACAAACGATTCATTGGTATAAATCTATAATATTAACTCTTCGCAAACAAATCATTGGTAAATTTACCAACAACTTGTTTGCAAAGAGTTAATATTATAGATTCATACCAATGAATCGTTTGTACGATCTCTGGTCCTAATCTGATAGTACGTACCAATGATTCGTTGTGAAATTTCGTTAGTATTTTTCTCAGTGTATGATCCTAGATTTGATAAAGTTTTTGGATTGAAGCTCCTCACAACAAACACTAAATAACTTTACACTAAAAATCAATGTTCATGACAAACTTTAACTTGAACCGAATGTTTCAAAAAGTTCAAATCAAGTGAATCAAAATAAGTTGGCAAGAGGAGTTCATCTCTATAGGACGATGCTTTGTTTTCATAATCAAATAGCCATCTTTTTAAAATTTATACGTTTGTTCTACCTATGTTTTATAAGTTTTAAATAATTTAAAATATCTAATAATTAATATTTCGTATTTTGTACAATAATGAAGAAAAGAAAAACTAGTTAGTAAGTTGAGTACAAATAAAGAAGTACGTATAAATTAATATGAAACACGTGAAAAATAGAGACTTTACAGAAGTCATCGCCAGATATTTAATACATCAATATAAGGAGGAAGGAACATGAAAATATGTACATAATATAAACGTCTACTATAGTGTGAAATAAGAATAATATAAAAAGACTGTAGTAGAATACGGTCGAACAATAGCCGATTTTTTAATCAAAGATTACCATATCATTCTAAAGTATGTGGGCAACGTTCCATCAGTATTAAAGAATATTACCATCCCTTTGTCTCTGAATAGATGGCAACGTGATTCTTACCTTGTTCAAATGAAAAATGTTTGACAGATGATACAATCATTTTATTTTTAAGAGAATATATCTACATATTTATCTACCTAACTCATAAAATCATATTTACAACTGCATAAAATAGACATACACGGTGTCCTCTTTGCGCAAATAAAAATTAAGACATTCACAAAAACAAATTCGTTGTGAACGAAAGGGCAATGAACATTAATATGACGTAGCATTACCGAGCTTTCTCCTTTATCACAGAAACTTTCATTAATTGAAAAGCTCTTATATGCACAGCATTATTTATGTCATGTTCGTACCACCTGTCACCTAGTGTCATTCTAAGATACTTTTTACAAAGTTTGTTAGTAAACCACTAAAGAAAATATTTAATTGTTCAAAATTCTATTAAGAAGCATTTCATTTTTATTTAGTTTTTGTTAGTAACTTTTCTAATTGAAGTAAGAAAAACATCGAGAAAGGTTGCTAGGTTGAGAGTTTGATAACAAGTGAAATTGGGTGTGAAATTTATGTGCCTAACTAAATTCTGTATATTTATACAAAACTCCCAGTGAATGTTTTAAACAACCTGTAACACCGCACTTTATTATGAAATATTAATTTCGCGCTACAATTTGTCTGCGTGTTGTATATTTAAAAATGATATCGTAGTTAAAATAACATTACAAAAATATTAGAGTATTTCCATATTAGATTTCCATAGTTACAGTTTGACTTTTTGAAAGAAAGAATCCCGCTAAAATAATGTAGACTTTGATTTGACTTTTGTTTAAATCTCTTGGTTGACCATCTGCAACCAACTTCATTTCTCTTCTCTCTCGGCCGCCGTCCACGGTGCTGCCCGGTGTATTACACCGGGTAGCACCCGAAATAAATAACAAAAAGCTTGGTAAATTGTGATTAGAATTAAATTATAACCGTAAATGTGAACTACTAATAGTGACAGTGAATCATCATTAATTTAATATTAGAACCTGTTGAATAAATACTAACTCTTGTGAATATGTAAAAATCTCTGTGTGTTTGTTGTCGTTGAACGGGCATTGTTAAAATTTAAACCATCAATAAATGTTTCTTTAACTTAAACTGTGTTTTTTCTAACTATGAAACCAATCTAGTAACTTTACGATATCTCTGATTGAGACTCTTGCCCTGCAGACTGAGATAGCTCGTGAATACAAGTAGAGATGGACTTGAGTCATACAAGGAGTGGGAAAAGTTATAAATATAAAGTGTAGTGGAGGTTGTTACAATGACTACTCACTGCCATCGATTGAAAGCTTGATTACGAAGAAAATATGTATAACAGTTTTTAAAACAGATATTATCATTGTTATAAATAAATATCTATACACAACTAAAACAACATTCTCTTCATTTCACATTTCGATATAGGTACTCGTATAATTATTGCAGTTTGAAATAACACTATAAAAGTCATTGACGATAAAAAAAATACCCTGATTACATTTGATTCCTTTAATCACTGAAAAAGATAAATATTCTTAGGATAATTATACTAATCTATTGGGTTTCCAATAGGAAAATGCCACCTTACTTTGATTTCACAATATAAACATATTGCTAACCTGAGGATGTTTCGTATGTGTTTCATTCATTACAAACTTTAATTCATGTACAACTACTAGGTTTACTCGTTATCAGAAATCAAACATCTAATAGTAGTAGTAGTGGTAATATTGCATTTTATCGCCATACTCATGAACATACTTTTTTTTTCAATATATTTTATTATCTTAAAGAAACAAGTGTTTCGCTCATAAGATTACAAAGAAATAAATCTTACAACTAGGGAAATAATCATCATCATCATCATCGCCCTCAACGCTCCTCTCGGGAGCACAGGGCAGAAACCAGCCTCCTCCATTCAGAGCGTCTCTGTGCCAATTGCGTCATCTCTTCCCACGACATTCCTTGCGCTCTGATATCGTTGACATAGGAACGGTGTATTGTGAAAGAGGGACGCCCGGGCCTACGGAACCCCTGCGGACGGAAGAACAGTGCTCTTTTTGGCCAACTATCATTGGGCATTCTCAAAACATGTCCCAGCCAGGACCATCGTCTCTCTTGTATTACGGAGATTACAGGTCTCTGCTGGGTGCGCCGGCGCACAGCATCATTTGTAACATGTTCATACCATCTGACATCCAAAATCCTTCTAAGACACTTGTTTTCAAAGCTTAGTATCTTCCGCTCTTGAGCCTTGGTTAAATGCCAAGACTCGCAGCCATATAGAAGGATTGGGATGATGCACGCATTGAACAAGCGACATTTTGTCCTGATGCTGAGTCCAGACGCCTTCCAAACTTTGTTCATGTTATTGAAAGCCCCACTAGCTGCCCCTATGCGGATTGGTAATTCCGACCGGAGATCACCCTCTGGCGTTATGGTTGCTCCCAGGTACCTGAATTTACTAACCTGAGATATTTGGGAATTGCCAACCATTAGTGGGGTGTGAGTACTCGTGCATGTACTATTACATATGTACTCCGTTTTACCAGCGTTGATACGAAGGCCAAGGCGCAAAGAATTTTCGCAAACAGCAATGTCAATGTCTTTATTTTAATTAACCATCGTATATTTAAAAATAATTTTGACAACTAATTCTTTTGTATAATTAAAATCCATTCATCCTTTCTTACCATTTGTATAAATTCACTCTCTAAATTTGTATACATTCGCCTAAAAACACATTGTTTACTTTTATAATAATTTTGTAAAATAATTTTGTAACTTATAACTCATATCATATAAATACATCACACTCTTAATTATAGTTCAACTAGGCAACCTCTATAATAATGCACATCTCTGATAAGGGTTTTCTGTGGTTTCCCCGTTATCATACAAAGGCAAATGCTGGAGATGTTTGATATAAGACCGTCCACAGCGGCTCATAATTATTATAATATGGTTGACGATACATAATAATAACACATCTTTTTAATTTTAATTTTTACCATTGTTTTCTGTTTGTCAGATACTTAACTTGTAATGAAGCTTCACTTTACTTTTGCCTGACGATGAGAGCGGAAGCTCTTGAAAGCCGACTCGCAACAATAAATAAAGTCAATAGTGGAATAACTATGTACATAATTGTGTTTCATTTTTAAAATTATAAGTATCTTGTATTACATAAATAGAGTGTGGACAAAGTCATATGAACTCTTTTCTCATTTATTTACTTATCTCTTTGTTTTCCAATATTTATACAATTATACATAGTAATAGAAATAGCAAAAAGTCTCATTATTATAAAACATATACTATGTATAAAGAGGTCACCACAATATTCTAATAAAAAATCATAATTATGCTGTCAAAGAGTCTCGGCCTTCAGAACAAGGGGTCCGTGGTTCGATCCCAGGTGCCGGCAAACTCCCCTTTCACGGCACAAGCTTTTAGCTTAGTGTGAAAGGTGTATAAGGTTGTATATGGGTTTATAACAAAATCTAGATATATCTTTCTTTAAAAAAAAAAACCACCAAACACAGCCTAAATGTGAAAACTCACATTTATAACATTTAATTCAAAATTATTTCCACCTATGAATAATGATATTCTTTAGTAGATATCTAAAATTATGTTAATGCAGTGCACATATAATTTATATGTTATTCATAGGTAAGGATTCTACTTAGGCATATTTTTATTCATGGAATTCTATACGCTTTTCACAAATCATTCGTACCGGGTGGAATTTCTAAAATCAAATATATATGAAATATATATATATATATATATATATATATGCTTTTGACATAAGGATTAAAAGCAAATATTATCAGTAAACGAGTAGGTATATGAAAATTTATTAATAAGAAATTTATTTCTTTGAAATATCCCAACATCACTCAAAGAAGCGCAGAAATAAAATAAATAATCATTTCTGTGCAAATAATGCTAATGCATGTCAATCATTTTGTCAGGATTGGTATTCGTTTGAAGTCTTTATTTTTTTATATTTCACCCAATTGCCTTACAACACCATAAAATTACTCATAATATAAACTAGCAGCCATTCCCGATCGGAAGCAATAATTTATAGCATTCTTTAACAGTGCCATAACAAAACGTGTGAACTAAACACATTTATTTTTAGAGATCGATACAACGGAAGGTATAAGATTTACCCTGAGTAAATTGACAACACTACTTAAGTGTTTGTTCGCAGACGTACACCTAGAGTGTATCTTTTCCCGGATTATTTTTGTTCCCGGGAAACGGGAAATTTTAAAATGAATTTCCCGGGATTCCTCAATTTTCAACAAATTTGGTATAAAAACTCTCATAACTTGTTGACCCTTGCAAACATTTTGGTTTGATAAAAAAAAATCAAATTTTTGTTACCAGTATAAATAATTTGCTTAAAAAAAACTAAATAGCTGACTGACGAGATTTATTTAGGTACTCTATGTTATATCAAAATAAAAATTGTTTACAAAATATATAAACTTTTAATTTTTGATCATCCTATCAAGCAAAAAAATGTTATGGATTTTGGCAAAGCTTTTTAAAGATTTTTGACTTTAAAAAATGAGAAATTTCGACAAAAAAAGATTTTTATATCGGTTAATATCCATGAATAAAACAAAAAAAAATGACAGTTGGCTGCACTAATATTTTTAAGAACTACTTATCTAACTTTTCGAAATTTGTAAAAAAAAACATGAAAAATTGTAGGATTCTTATACATTGTCGGCCAAACACACCTCCGATTTCGAATTATATTTAGAATAATTATGCTTCTTTCAAACGAATACATTGAAGCTATAATTAAGTTTTTTTTTAAGTATAACACTTATATTGGTAATTAATATTATTTTTCATATTTTCATATCAAAATATTCGTCAGCTTCTACAAGTTTATCACGACTATTACAGTTAACTAAACAAAGATTTCGGTATCGGTATGGCAATCTGCATGACTAATCATTTGTATTTTTTCCCGGGAAAGGATTCGTTTTTTTCCCGGGAAACGGGAAATAAAAATTAGAGGGTTTTCCCGGGAATTCCCGGGCGGGAACTCCCGGGAGTAACCCTCTACGTACACCAAAAGAAAAATATAATGATGTACGAGTATTTGGTCTGAGATACAATGATGTGTTTTACATTGTAAAATAAACAATTTTATGTGATGTCTTACCCGACATAAAAATGTACTTTCCATTACTATCTGCTTTATTTAATTTATTAGACACTTACTTTTCTCGTTATTTTATTTTAAGCAACATAAAATAACAGAATACGAGTATAAACGAAATATTTTTTTTGTATAATTATTTTTTCGCCTATGATATTAGGTACCTACCTAAGTTTATGGAAAAAAATAAGATTAGATTTTACGCAGTGATACAACTCTGCTAGTACGATAAAGAACTTACATAAATTTTGTCAAGGTTTTTTAATATTGTTTTTGCAAATATAAATTATAAACATGTTAGTTGTCGAGCTAATTAAAGATATGTAGAATTAATTTTAAATTTATATTAAACGAATAAACGCAATAAACGAATTACATTTTTTTGCTATTTCAGTTGGATTAGACAATTTGTTGTCAGAAACACAAGTATTTTTATACAACAGCTAAACAGTAGTCGAAAAGCAGTCTCCATTAGAATTTTGTATTGGATACAAATGAAATATGTAGGTAAGTACTAATATCATAGCGTAACATATTGATCAATATGTAAGCAAATATATATTTGTTGTGAAAAATATTAAATATTAAATTCAAAGTTTAATAAGCTGGTAGAACCGAAGATGTCGAAATGTAAAATGTAAGATATTCCTACGCCTTACATACATTATTTCACAAAACGTCAGCTTATTCAATCAACATTTTATTGTAATTTAAACGCTCTTTTTACGGAAAAAAAATTCCACGCTTCAAGCGAGAAGTATTTTTAGTACCTTTTTCTCGTAAGTGTTTACACATATTCAATCAACTCTCAAAATATTTCATGAAAAACTTATAACACGGTATATGTAAGTTCATACCATTAGCTTCAGAAATTTCACATACATTTACGTACCAAGTTTTCAACTTGCAATCCAAATCACATAAGACATAATTTTGTATAACATACGACTGGTTTCGTAAAAAATAAAAAGTTTCTTTGAATTTTCGTGTAAAATAAATTTTAGAAGTAACCATAGTAACTAATAGAATATTGGCATCTTCGATATCTAATCATCTTTATGAAACTTCCATTTCATGTAAAATATACATGAAATGAAAGTGTATTGTAAATGTTCTTTTATAAATAGTTTCTCACAGAATTATTAATTAAATTATTTATTTGTTTTGATTAACTTTGAATCACTCGGAAAAGCAACAAAAAAACTTTTATTAATGTGTATGTTTCCATTTAAGTACCTTCTTTTGAATTGAACTCGCAATGAAAATGATTTATTACAATGAAGTTCAAATGTGATCGTGTCCCAATATGTAATAGTCATCATCATCGCCCTCAACGCTCCTCTCGGGAGCACAGGGCAGAGTAGGCAGGCATATGTAATAGTACAGAGTAGTAACTATGTTTAATATGTAACCAATACAGAAAAAATTAAAATAATGGAGAATATTGTACGTATTGCAATATTATATCCATAACAGATACTTTAAGAAAATCAACTCTATCCCGATGTCTGCAAAACTATGAAACGTTGTAAAACACTCAATTGTCAACTTATGAAGACATGTTTACCCAACTCACTAAAGACTCAAATATCGAAAATCTATACAGACAACTGACGTAATAGAATCCAACATAGAAAAATAATGGAAGAACATAGAAATATATTGGGTATATAGAAAAAGAACATCTAATAATGGATCCCTCAAACCAAGTTAGTACCCGGTATTGGTATAATGAAGTATTGGTATAATGAAATAGAATTAAGAACAAACATGGATGCTGTATGTGAATACTTGCTCCAAAGATGTGGAAAGAGGAATAGTTCTGATTGAGGGCCTGGAGGTGTGCACACAGTGAGAAATATAGTGTAGGATTTCTAAAGGGACTGCCGACAGCACTTGAGTCAAGATTATATTAAGAATACTATGCTGTCTATACGAGTGAAGTTTACGAGAATATATTGTATACCGCGCCATATGAAAGTACGTTGTCAATAAAAAGACGCTTATATGTTTATTAACATCATCAAGTACAATTAGTATCCAATACAATTTTTTCATATGTTCATACAATAAATATAGTTCTAAGTTTCAAAATATCACACTCTCGCAATGGAACTTCCTCACGTGATGCTGAATGATAAACTATTGAAATTGTACCATGTCATTTAGTCACAAACTGATCCGTTCTACAAGAGGTCGATGTAAAGTCAAAAGCGCAAGTCATACTTTTCAATTTGTCACTAAGAAACACTTTTCATTGGAATTTACTTGGCATATTCTAAAAACAATGAATTCATATATCACAATAAAATGCTAGAATGATGTAGGTACACAAAAACACACTAAATTTATTATATGACTGGAAGGCAGATGGATTATCGTGACTTCATTTGATCCGCCGTTATATGTTATATTCTAACAGGGGAATTATTATACATATATGGAAGTGAACACCATATTTATATAGTCAGTGCAACAGATTTGAACGACGTAATATCGAAAAATCAATGCAAATATTCTGGAGTCGACATTACTATAATGACTATTATAAAGTTATTTTTATTTTGTTAAATTTTACAGATTTCACAATTTGTCAATTTTCGAATGTTACAACATTTATATTACGTAAATAAGCCAAAATCAGTTTAAGTTTAACAAAATTAAATACAGATTATATTACCAAAGAAGAATATGTTTTCAAAATATAATGTTCTGTTTTGACATGCCTGTTATAGAATATTGCAATAAATATTCTTAAATTGCTTTCCACCGATACTCATAAAAAATATTTTCTTATACAAAATCGATTTGCTTACATTCCATTATATTTAATTATTTTTGTACAAGAAAAACGGAACAGAAATTGGCAATTTAAATTAATAAACATATAGGTACAAAAAACGGATAAACGTTGCTTTAAAATCATTTTCTTACCTTCAATTCAGCGATAAGGAATATCACCCATTCTGAATGTCCTGCATGACCATTAAGTAATGTAGCTAGTTTTTCCGCTGGTTACCACAATTGTTCGAGGCGCTGTGATGGTATAGATAGATTTATCCCTCTTATAACATAACATTCATATCTATCCTACATGATTCAACTTTAAAAAACTATAACTTATATTTGTAATTTTTATGATATTTTAAACAAATAAGAATTATACTAAAAATAGGTAGGTAGGTATTTGTTTTATTACATTATTATATTTTGGATATTTCTGAATTATATTATTAGTATAATGAAGACTACCTGAGGATAGTGTTTATTGTTCACAAATTGTAGAAATGAATAAATTAAATCTATAAGGCCCACTCACCTAATGCACTCGGATTCGTATACACTATTAAGGCATATACATACGATGTTCCTATACAACATCAATCCATGTATTAATGTCATCGCGGTATCATCCACAAGCGGAATATCCAAAGGTTAAATAAATGCTTTATCGTTGTAAGCCATGCCAACAAGTCTAATAATTCAAACATTTCTTAAATATCATTCATATCATTTGTTAAACAAAAAACGAAATAAAAAAATATTACAGAAATAAGCCCAAAAATAAAAATTATTTTTTATTTTATGCTGACAAATTAGCATAATGTTTTGTCGAACTCAATTTGGCAACACACAACATAATCTCCAAATATTTGCTCTTGTGTCCAAATGATAATTAAATAGTTATAACTAATTTATTATACAGTCAAACAAACGTCACTATCGGTATACAATCATAAATTTAAAAAGTGGGCACATTATTCTCTTTGCTTCTAATGCTCCTATATACCAGTTGAGAAAACTTCACTAGACTAGCCACAGTTGTTTTGGAAGTTTTTCATTTTACGTGTATAACATTAAACTATCTTAATATGAAAATAGGATTATAAATCAATGTTATACTTTTTTTAAATGTTATTTTACTCTGGGAATAAGTATTTATTTAATAATAATAAGAGATTTTATTCAATTTCAAAAAAGAGAGGAACATGCATTGGGAGTGTTGCCTGCAATGTACGCAGTGCGGAGTGTCGAGCTACGCATGCGCTAAGATCAGGAGATGACAGAAGAGAAGCTGATGCAAAAATTGCCGATTAGTCTTCAAATATAATTTTTTCCGAATTATTAAATAAAAAAATAATTTTCATAACTATTTTTATACAGCGCATATTTCTTAAAGACCTTCTTCTTTCTTTCATTAAGACAAGGCACCTGATATCGAGTGAAGTATTACTTTAAGACATATCCTATCCTACTAAATATTCAATAAAATACTCAATATATTATTAAATATCTTAATATTAGGTATCTAACCATTTTTTTAATATATATTTTTAAATATATAAAAACTTTATGTTGCGTCATCTATCTTTTTATTTATTTATTTATTGTATAAATGAACAAATGAACAGCATTATAGTAAAAAACCTTTTCGCTGTCATTGTAAGTAAACAATCATGACAATAGTAAAAGATAACAGAAAAATACAGACACATAGAAATTCTATGACATAAATATACATGAAAAAGGAATACCTATTGACCATGCGAACTTTATTTATATTTCATACACATTAAGTTTATCAGAAATCACTGTATTACATTGATCGAGTGTGCATGTGTTTACGTAGTGATTATTTTTGAAAAAAAAAATCAAATTCTTGATTAGGTACTGTGTTGTTGGATATAATGTACATCGGTATTTTTATCTAAATAATTTAAATCAACAGTTAAAAGTTTTGTCCAAAAAATCTTATTCGTGGACTTATTCATGCTGTAATCATGTTCAACAAGTATGGAAATGTTAATGATGGTTGTACGTGTAACCGTCACGTATTGTGAATAGATTCAGATTCAGCTGTAGTCGAACGCTTCAAGTTCGCAGCATCAATTCAATCCGTAGGCGTAGGGAAATTGTGAGTATAAACTACGCCAGCCACGTGGTACTTACCAAATACTGCACTACCGCTCTCATTGTTACAAAAGTAGGTATAAACTTTGTGTAAATAACCGTGACTAGTATCACAACATTTGTATTTACCAATTATTGTTTAATGTATGAATTTCTTGTGGTATTATAATAATAGGAATTAAGATTTACGCCGATTTGTTTGGCTAACACGTATACACAGTACGGCCTTTTAGATTAAGTTTACCCAGGAAATTTATACGATACACTTATCACAGTATCAATTAAAATTTATAAGGTACCTACTCGACTTAAACTGAAATGTTTAATGCATTATTAATTTAGCAGCCATTAAGATCTTTATGACTTGTTACTATTTTCTGACTCAAGAAATCATTATTATCATTACTTCAACATATTTTATATAATGTCGTGTTTAATTTATTTGACAGTTTTTTTCAGAATTTTTCAGAACACGTCCCCATAATGGTTATAATCAAAATATCCAGCTATATAAAGTATGAATGGTAAAGAATAATTGGATTACAAAATTCATATGGTTTAGTGGGACGATAAAATCTCTCGCTATTTTCTAAATCCACTTACGATGAATCGTTCATGTACGTCGTAAATTTATTGTTTGGTCAAATAAAAAGAAATATCAATAAAAATATGATGAAATGTATCCAAACCGATATGTCATACAAATACTTATGATTTTGTGCCAAAAAATGTATATTTCTTTATGAGTCTTGTATTAGAAGGCAAAGAAATCTATGTACCTAAGTACTAGAACTCATAAAACTCAAACGTTAGAATTACCGAGGCAGACTTTATTATTCATATTATCATACATTTTGTAGACTGTTAAATATTCTGTCATTTTTAAGCTTCCTTATAATTAGAATTTGTGAATCTTAAAGGATGAAGTTGAAGAACAACTTTACATTATAATATTCAAATAAAATGTCAGAAGTTTAACCAAATTTTGTAACATAAAGTATATAGAATCATTTTACATGTTTTGGCATAGAGATTACGATGAGAGTATTAACTTTACATTAAGGATAGCCTCTCATAATTTAAGAATGCTACGAAACCATTTGACAACCCTACTTTCAGGCCGTAATATTTAACCTTAAAATGTCACGTAGATATAGTATCACTTAATTGTAGTTATATTACAAAGTAATAAAGAATACTGTATGATATTGTTACTATAAACAAGGGAAACAGAGTGAAATATTGTATTTTAAATATAATTGAGTTGCCAAAAAAGATAAAAATATTAAACTGAATTTATTAATGTATCGATCCAAACAAAAACAACCAAAAAATGGAATAATCGTTGCTCGATGTTTTTGATTTTTTTTATACTTTGCCTGTTAATTGCCTGATATGTTGAGACTTTCAAACAAGTACTTATTATTGTTTTTTTACTCTCAAAAAATTTTTTTGACGGCCATTTTTCTAACGTGCCGTGGGTGATTTTTAATGAAAATAGATCTTTAGAAAAATTATTGTATCTTTTTTATTTATCAACATATCGAGATGATTTCAAAAATATATTTTAAGAACAAAATTTTCTAGTTAAAAGAATATTTTTGATCATCGGTATCTATCGAAAAAATTACTAAATTTTGCTTCAAATTTACAATTCTAAAATTGAAAATTTCTCATTTTCGCATCCTTATTTCAAAATGAAAACAACAAATATCATCATTGATATTTTTTATTTACAGAGATATTTTATGTCACATCCTCAGAAGCAATGCAGATGAATTTAAGAAAGTCCTTCTTTTTCACTTTGCACTTATGTAAAAAAATTCAAAACATCATATTTTAAAAACCACTTGGACTACATAAAAATAATTTTTGTGGTTTATTAACTGTAATAAGTTAATGCTATTTTCAAATTTTCATGAAAAAAAACTTAACCGGTTTTTAGATATATAGTCTAAAAATATGGTCTGGTTGTTTTGAACAGGAATTAGCCTAATGCATTTCACCAAATCGTGAAGTAAATCAGTTTGTAGCACCGAACTTTTTTTCCTCGCTAGGGGAAAGTCATTGGGGTCGAATGTTGACATTTTAAAACCAGCCAGAACTTCATTGAGTTCATTGTTATAAAAGGACAAATATTTATTGTTTGACTTTGTTATGCAATATGAACCTCAAATATGAAATACAATGTTTATTAATTTAACCCGTGGAGCACCCGGTAAAGAATTGGTCTCCCACTCTTCTCCTTAAGTTTTCGAGTGTCCTGTAAAAAGCAGGTGTTCGAAAAAATTAAGACATTGTACGTCATAAATTCAGCGATGAGGTTTGCCACCCATCCTGAATGTCTTGATTTTATATTGGCACGAAGAGAATAGCTTGCATATTTCTTACATGTAGCTAGTCTGCTGGTTACCCCACTTGTGGGATATGCCGTGATGGTATAGAAGAAGAAGATGTTTATTAAGGCATTTGTTTGTTTTAAAATTTTTAAATTGTTTTTGTATTTAAATTGTATTTAAATATTCAACACATTTCAAGTCAAGCCACCTATAGTTTACGTACCTAATTATTATTTTTACAACGGATATAGATCTTATTGAAATAAGAATAAACAAATTTACTAAAAAATAATTCGTACAAATAGATATCATCCATCTTATTGAGATTTGTCTGCACTGAGATAGAGTTAAAGAAAAATACTTTAATTTAGTACCTACTTCCACATGAACGTCATCAGACTTGCATACATTTGCTGAACAATAGTGTTTCGCTTCAACAAATTCAATACGATGACAATATTATAGAGAGAACTCTGTTTTGTGAACGAGGTAGGTTTAAAATTAGCTTCGTTACATTGTATGTAAACGGAAACATACTTTTTTGGAAAAATATTGAGATTGTAAAATTATGTAATAGAACAAATACAGATTATGTAATAGATTAAATACAGATTCGATAGATTCATTTCTAATCCCTTCGTTCGTGATATTAACCGAATTACAATTCTAAATCAATCAGTTGCCTATTCGTGTTAAGAATTAATGTAGGTACTCTACGTACAATATGAATGTTTGATAAACAGTTTGACAAATAAACCTTAACACAATATTATTAACACTTCATGATTTTTGATACCTTACTACATAATTCTAGATATGACAGCACAATCAGTCGATAAGTGATTAATGAGATAGTGGGCTCATTGTTTTTTTTAATAAATAAATGTACGATAAGTTTTCTATTTAAACTAACAATATAAATTTCTACAAGGCAAATAAGTGGTAGGTATTATTTACTAAATATTAAAACATAATCTTTTTTGATAACTGAAATCTATCTACTTAAATATTCCGTGTATTGCATTTCTTGTGAGACACGGTGAATGAGATCCTATTCCATCCTCCTGTCTTTATGCAACATCACACAACATTTTAAAGTAAGCCTGCCTTTACGTTTTCAACACGACGTGGCCGTCATTTTCAAATAAAAAAATCAAACGTTATACCTAATCATTGCGATATGTATTCATCATCATCTCGCCCTCAACGCTCCTCTCGGGAGCATAGGGCAGAAACCAGCCTCCTCCATTCAGAGCGTCTCTGTGCCAATTGCGTCACCTCTTCCCACGACATTCCTTGCGCTCTGATATCGTTGTCATAGGAACGGTGTATTGTGAAAGAGGGACGCCCGGGCCTACGGAACCCCTGCGGACGGAAGAACAGTGCTCCTTTTGGCCAACTATCATTGGGCATTCTCAAAACATGTCCCAGCCAGGACCATCGTCTCTCTTGTATTACGGAGATTACAGGTCCCTGCTGGGTGCGCCGGCGCACAACATCATTTGTAACATGTTCATACCATTTGACATCTAAAATCCTTCTAAGACACTTGTTTTCAAAGCTTAGTATCTTCCGCTCTTGAGCCTTGGATTGTAAATGTATTACAGGGTTAAAAATGAAAATAAGGGGTGACTTACACATAGTTTGGAATAAAAGATTTGTAAAAAAATAAAGAAGTCATAACTAAATGGCGTTTGATTACGTAATTTTTTAGGTCAAAATTAAAGCAATCTTTCGAGTTGGAGTATCAGTGTAGAAAGTATATTCAAGCACAGCGGCCATCAAACAGCGAAATTAGGTCTTTATTTGTACTGCCCGCAAAACAATAACTTTATTAGACAATGGCCATCGAAATTGACCCTTCTTTCTAAATTAATAATTATTTTAAATACTCACACCCATTCACGTTAACCTAGATTTACATCATGAGTGTATCTACAATTAGAAGTGTTGGCTTTTGAATTAGTAATACGTTATGGAAGTGATTTATGTAACTGCAAACACTGTAGTATAATTTTAAATTTATAAGTGTGTAACCCGCAAAACTACGTCTTATAGCCCTATGTAGCCCTTGACCACAAAATGTGTGACGAATGCTGCTTTAGTAAGTAACCTACAAAGCTGTTTCATTTTAAGCAGCGCCCTTGAGGTCATGTTATGAGTAAACGGCGCTTTACAAATTGTCCATATATATATATATATATATATATATATATATATATATGTAGCCTGATGAGAGTGGGAGCTCAAGAAAATCGGCTCGCCCTCGAAATATCATGAAATCCGGTAGGCAGTAAAAATATCTTCTGGTATTCTTTGCGCTAGATCATTTTAATATAAACCCCATAGATAAAGAAAAAAACCGCATAAAAACAAAATTTATGATATTCAGTATCACATTAATTTATCCTTCGCTTTTTCAGTGCAAAAGGGTATGACGTGAAATACATATAAGTCACAATATAATGGCAATCCTGAGAAATATATCCAATATTATCGAACCAAGTTAAGTATATAAAGTGTAGACCAATACTGGAAAAGTTTCTACATAAATCGTATCTTGTTCACAAACTCTATATCACATAATGCCTATATCCTACATGTACGTATAATAATATCATATCAAAGTAAGACTAATTACATCTCTTAGATACGAGTAGATTATCACTTTTATCTTTTCAGTCGTTTAAATTGTCCCATGGTGTTTTGTAGTAATAAATTTACATGTTAAAAAAGCAAAGTCAGTAAATGACTCTAATAATACAATAAATTATCATAATGTACCTAAGTTTCTATCTCAAAGATGTGAAATGTACAAAATAATGTGTTATTTTCTTAACAGCCGCCGCGCCGCGACGGCCGGCGCGTCGCGTCTTAGTGTACGTAAACAACTTATAATATTATTCAAGTTGAGTTAGTGTAGCGTTAGCACAAAATATTATTATTAATTTAATAAATATTCTGTCTACTTAATAACAAACCAACTCATCATAACAAGTGATGCATAACAATCAATTTGATGTTACTAAACAATCTTACAGTAAATGACATCAAAAATTTATACCTAACAAACACTTTATAATTTATAAATGTACCTATCTATTTTTTATACCTAAAATTTAATGTTATTAATAGAGTATAAATAAAATGTTCGCGTGATCCGTTAAGTTTACTTCCTATTAAATTTATATCATAATTTCATTAATTTAGTAGAATATTATATACAAATATATGTGTAAATTTTGTTATTGAAACCTTTCATAGGTAGGAACATACGCAAAGCTACGTTGATTAATACATTTCTTATGTATTTCGATGAACTAGTTGGGTGCAACCCTTGGGATGCCAGCTATCCAAATATAATGAAAACATTTTACTAAATGATGACATACTATGTACCTATGTATTTAATAATAATGAACCCTCTCATGTATGTAAATACATTATCAACATACTCGTAGTAGACAAAATGTTATAACTAATGACTCTGACTGGAGGTATAATATTTTTGTCAGGTATTCTCTTCTGAATCTCTAGGATAACACGGAAGAATATAATATGTAGTAGATAAGGCTGAATATACGTATTATTCGTAAACCTCTTAATTTTCACTGGAATTAACGCATTTTTAACTGTCAGTGTGACACTGTATGATATTTTCGTAATGTGTTTTTAACTTTTCAATATGATTTGTACTGTGTACACAATTCAAAATACAATATAAGTTTTTTTTTCAAATTTCAATTTAAAAATAAGAATCCTTCTACCTAAACACCGATACAGTGATTAAATAAATGTTCTATGACTTTTCCCTTGATGAAAGAAATACAATTAAGTGTGTGAAATTCTAGTCATGAACAAACATCCAACAATAAAAAAATCATTATTTTTACTATAGCTCGCAACATTTATTCAAGATTAATATCGTGGTCTCCGCATCCTACGAATGTGAATTGGATGAGGAAACGATGGATCACGTATTTTTGTCTGCCCCATTCGTGATGCTGAAGAAAATTACCCTCAAGTACCTGATGTACCTCTTCCAATCAGCATTGCGTCCCTTCTCATTCCGGGTTGGGTGGACATCTACCGATAGTCATTTAAAACTATGAAGAGAGAATTTAGAAGTAATTTGATTTGTTTAGTTTTGTAAACAATTTTGTTATTCCCAAATGTATTTAGTTCTTCAATGGAAATATCAGGCCTAGTTGGCTGGGTTGGCTAAACAAATAATAAAAAAATAATTCCTGAATTTTTAGGTGGATAGGTAAAGTTTCAAATTAGAAATATAACTTTAAAATTTGAATAGTACTTTTCAAATATATTGATATTATTCATATATTTTATATTGAACTACTCTAGATATTTATCACTCCAGGTAATTCTACTCACCGATAGTCAACCTATTTGAATAAGTATTAACTAGGAAGGGATGTTGTATATGATACACATAGGTACATTATTATGCCCAAGAAAAAAAAGCCCACAGAAAGTGGAAGAAGTTCGGTAATCTATTGGATTACCAAACATTCTCATGCCTCAGATCTAGCAAAGAAAGTTTTACACGAGTGCCACATAAAATACGTAGAATCGGTAGAGGACTCTCTTAATACGACAACTAAAAAATTGTGGGAATTTGTCAAAGCGAAAAAGAGGGGAGGAGACATTCCGGGCTGTATGCGCATGGGTGACACGCTTGCAGTAACGGGAGAGGATATCTGCAACATGTTCTCAGATTATTTTTCATCGGTTTTTGATGACTCCTCATGTTTGAATGACCCGACGGTTCATCAATCACCCCGTCATTGTCATAATCTTAGTTCTCTATTGATTTCTGAGTCAGACATGTTAACAGTGCTTTCATCATTGGACTCTAATAAGGGTGCAGGCCCTGATGAGATCCCTCCTATTTTTATTAAAACTTGTGCTGCTGAACTGGCTGGCCCTCTCTGCTCCATTTTCAATAAATCACTATGCGAGGGTACTTTTCCTGATCTTTAGAAACTTGCTAAGATTACTCCTGTTTTTAAGTCCGGCGAATCGAGTATTGTATCTAATTATAGACCGATTAGCATCCTCTCGTGTGTGGCTAAAGTTTTCGAAAAGTTAGTCTACGGTCCTTTGTTCAGTCATCTCGGTAACTTTCTGAGCATCACACAGCATGGTTTCGTCCCCAAAAAATCCACCTGTACAAATTTGTTAGAGTTCATGTCTTGTCTTACTACTTGCCTGGACAAACGTACTCAGGTGGACGTGGTGTATACTGACTTCAGTAAGGCCTTCGACAGGGTGAACCACGCTGTTCTCCTGTCGAAGATGGGTGCAATGGGTATACATGGCAGGCTACTTGGTTGGATAGGATCGTACCTCCGTGACAGATCTCAATATGTTGTGGTTGGTGGCTTTGAATCTCCCCCCTGTCCGGTTACGTCTGGTGTGCCTCAGGGATCACACTTGGGCCCTCTGCTCTTTCTCGTCTTTATCAATGACCTTCCTCCACTCCTTCGGTGTCACACACTCATGTATGCTGACGATCTAAAGATATTTTACCCAATTAACACAGAGGCGGACCACCTACTTCTACAAAATGATCTTAATACCTTATCTCAGTGGTGTCAGCTTAACAAAATGTCATTAAATATCAAAAAGTGTTTAACTATCACATACACCACTAAAAAAAAAGTAAAATTATTTGATTACTCTATAAAAAAATCAGAAATTAAAACGGGTTGATGAGATTCGCGATTTGGGTGTGGTTCTTGATTCTCAACTGAGTTTCCGAAGCCATTATGAGAGCATTATAAATAAAGCAAATAAAATGCTAGGTTTTATCTGCAGAATAACCAGTGATTTCAAAAGAACGGAAAGTCTTAAGGCCTTGTATGTGTCGCTTGTCCGAAGTGTTCTTGAGTATAACTCTCAAATATGGTCTCCATATTTCAAAATCCATAACGACAGCATCGAGCGGGTTCAGAAGCACTTTATCAGAATTTTGTCATACCGTGCCGGTCAAGCTAGAAGTCTAAATTGTTACCAAGATCGCTTAACCTACTTTAATCTTGACAGTTAGCATGACAGACGTATAATTGCCGATCTTTCTCTTCTCTACAAGGTTGTAAATCACAGCGTAGCGACTGCATCACTTGGCGATCTTGACTTCTACACTCCAAATCCACGTCTCCGTAGTACCAACACATTCCGAGTAAGAGTTCACAACAACAATATCGGCCACTTTAGCCCAGTATCGCGAATGTGCAGATTTTATAACATCTTGTGTGAGAAAGGGGTGGAGGGGTTTGATATATTTAACGACTCGTTGGCTACATTTGGGAGGGAGGTGAAGTGTAATGTAAAATTGTTGACATAGTTTGTTTCGAAGGTTTCATTTTTCGTCCTTTGCCTGTGGCTTCTTGTCGTACTGGGTGTGCGATTCGTCAAGAGCCCGATTCGGGTTAATTAAACTAAAATAGTTGTGTTGTTGTTCATGATTATTGTTACATTATATTTTGTTGTTGATTTCTTTTGTTCTTCTTGCACATCATCGTTCATATAACAAAATCAACAGAGCAGTTTACCTAAGAAAAATGCGATGATGTGCATTAGCAGGATTATCTCTATATAGAGATTATCATTATCGTGGCATTATATTGAATTACGCTTTAATTGAATTCTCTGATTGTGCATGCTGTAGACACTCTTAATTGGGGAACTGGCCAGATTTTATTGTATGTTTGTAATTTACATATGTATTGTGTTGTCAGTTTTCTGTGACTGTCTCTATAAAATAAAATAAAAATAAAAAAAAAATATTATGTGAACTTCCTTTAGGAGTTAATATTACTTTGAAATTCCTTTTCTTGCTCATAATTGTTTATATGGATAATTTAGACTCACTCTACTCGTTTTTATTTTTAATCTGTTTCAATAAGTTCTGCGCAAATCTAACAGATATTTGACCAATGCGTTATGCAAAATACCTACGAATGATAAAGATTAAAACTGTTGTTTTTTAAATTATTTTAATTTTCGTTGTATCTTATTCAACCCAAAATTTTATCACCACATATATAATAAATCTGTGCTCTTTAATTTTATTTGTCTTGAATATTGTATTCAAGAACCTGTTTAATAAATTGTTTTAAATCTCACAAAATTAGAACACAATTGACTCCTAAAGCCATGAAAATTCTTTTCACGTCTTACTATCATGTTTGTAGAACAATCGACATATTGTAATACTTAAAAAGGGAAGTAAATTTTATTTACTCTGCAATATGAAAACGTAAAATTGATATTCCTCACTGAAAAGTTTGCATCCCTAGAGAGCGATTTATAGACGGATATATGTTTGGTTTGATAATAAAGTACTTTTTCAGGTATGATGAACTTTTCTACTTTAGTAAATAATACTTGCACTTCAACAAGACTTATCTTTTATTTGTTTTCTTTTAGTAAGAATATCAAGAGGGCTTTTGATTTTTTTTTTAATTATTCATAAAATATGTTAAGCTCTTAACACTTTTTTTAGATTTAATAAAAAGAAGGCAAAAAACATATACATTATTAACTAGAGAGAATTAAAATATTAATAAATCGTCACCTAAACGGATAAATAGGAGTCCTTGGACTCCTGAAATATCCGAGAAATAAAGTTATTTCAACATACATTATTATTCTATTTAATCATGTAAAAGATCGAAATAAAGTGGGTATTTTAATTTAATAGGGCTATGCCAAGTTCTCCAGCAATACATTTAACGTTTTTAATTTAAGTACTCTACATCTCTAATACAAATGTTTACAAGAATATTTGCCTGCATTTGTATTTTTTATTCATTCAAGAAATTAATTTATTGTGACATAATGATGAAATGTTAATCTCAGATTATAAAACCCATCTACACTATTGTGAATTATCTCATGTGTTGAATGATCTGCAGATTTACTGCATGTTAATGTACAAGCTGTCTTCTCCGGGTTAATAAAATAAAATAAAGAAATTTGAGCAAAACATTAAGGAACTCTAATTGATAGCTTTTGTATCTAACAATACATAAATGATAACTTTATAATACAATAAAATTAAAAAGTAATTTTATTTCTGGCTAACTCATAATAGGTACCTATTATAATAGGTATCGCTAAACAGAAATATTTGAAGTTACTGTTGACTTCAATCGCTGTGAATGAAACCGAGAAATATGATCGATTGCTATTCCACATGCAATCTTGTGAGCTAATCGTGGGTAACGTCTATCGGTTCATAATACAAAATAACGAAAGATCTACCTTCAAATATACTTAGTTTTTAGGACACATTACATCTAACGATTAGCAATAGGAAATTGCATTTTAAGAGGAAGACACTAAAAACATTTATGGAATACTTCTCAATCACAGACATATTATTTGTCTAAGACCAAACAATATTACATAAGAAGGCCTCTTAGTGAAAATAATATTATTATAATATTATGACATTGTCTTATGCTGGAAAAAGTCACAAAATATAGCTTAAGAATGATATACTTGTATACTTACATTTGGATACTACCCTTATTTGTTCGCATTTATATTCCTACACGCGTTGATGCATTGACGGAATGTATGTTGTGCGAGTATTTGTTTCTCTATAAGTAATACCTACAATAATATACTGAACGAGCTCATTGCCTACGTTTCAATATAATAATAATCTTTCTCGTCAGCATATATGTATGCTTTTTACCCAACGGATATCAAAACAAACAAAATTTCAAATTCTCATGTTGGCTAGGCTTTATATTACTAATCTATTTATTTATAAAATGACGTTATTATAAATGTTTTTGAGGTACTTTGGCATGTAATCGAAACTTTAATGTTGTCCAATAATAATAAAACTATTTAGTGAATTAGGTGTTTGAGCCGATATTTTCAAAAGGTTTACAATGATTTGCTCTGATTGTGTTGTTTTTTTTTATTATTTTCTGTTGAGTTTGTCTTGGCCAAAAGCAGTAATAGACTGTGTAGGGTGTAAAAAATATTATTATTATCATTCATTCTACTTATGGTCGCTCACAACTTGACCTCCAAATTCCGCAGCCACCGGATCGCGTCATCTGTAAGTGCGTGTAAGTCCTGAAGTTCTACTTGGAATGCATATGTGGGACACTCGTTTATCAGATATTATCATTATTATGTTATTAAAAAAGAGATTTTTTTTAAATAAAATGCGCGTTTTGTGGAAAATTCACAAAATAATAAAAATATATTTGATGCGATGAAGTAGGTATCCAATATTATGTAAAATTCACGACATTTCCTAAACAATAATTTTGGTAGTAAATCAGAACATAGGTAACAAATATAAAGTGTTGCCAATAAAATCTTTGTAAATAGAACATAATACAGACATAGGCAAAAGAATTTTATTAAAAACTTATACTCACAGTATGTGTCAGTGGTGAGACGGTCGATGGTTTCCTGTTTCAATTTGGAATTTTTCTTCCCCATGTCGCTCCTGTCCTCTTTCTTCTTCTTCTTTAAACACTTCACTTGTCCTTTGACTTCTTCGTCGTCAAAAGTTCACTCAATTTACCCACACGTATTTATTATGTTTTCAAAGAAAGTATACTGAGAATTACAACTGAACTGAAATAGTAAAAGAAATAATTGGTTTCAAATTAACTACATTTTAATTTTCTAGAACGTACACTCTAATACACCTACACTTTAATATGTTTTATTTCATACTTTGTAATATTATAATATTTAAGCACCTACGTAAATATTCAAGTTATCTACTCTGAATAGTCTGAAAAACAAGATCTACATATAAAAGAAAGTTAATGAAAATTTGTACGTAAATTGTAATCTTTCTAAGTAGATAAAAAATAATATTAATAAAAGAGAAAACAATATAAGCATGAAGGAGTGCTAGAATAAACGCAGCGAGGCGTTACGAGAATGAATAATAGGGTAGATTAAATACTTAATGTTTAACGAATTCAAAGAGAAGATCGATTACAATATGCGAACGATTGTAACAACCCTTGGTAATCTATATGATTGATAACTAAAATACGGCTCATTTAAAATAATTTCCAATGCCACAACTTATTTTATTTATATTAAACTCGGTGTACAGTCATTTCACTCTTGCTCATTTTATTCAAGTATGGTTTATTTCTTATGATATTTCAAAGTTAATTATAAAGAATTTATAGATAGGTATTCATATTTTGATTTCTTGTGAAGTTGTTCAACAAGGAGTATGCTTAACCACATTCAAATAACCTGTAAGTAGATAGATATTTAATATTTTAAACAAGGCCAAATTATTTGAGCAATATATTATAGATTTTCCTAATGTTATAATAGAAACGTAATTTTATGCTCGTGTTTCGAGAACATTAGCATAAATAATATTATCAACAATATCGACTTTGCCCGTATTGAAGGAAATACAAGGAGACGGGAATACTATCAGATTAGGAATACAAATAGTGTTGAATAATCCCTATAAGATATTCTTACGATTTGTGTCTGCCTTAATCCCTGACTCCAAACATAAATAATATAATAAATTTATGTATCTTAGCGCCATCTTGCCTACTGAGTTTAGTTTCTCGATAAAACAATATTTGTACCTATGACGTAAATAATATTTTATACTTTCCAATCACAATTCTAATCAATTTGTAATCTATGATATTTTAATTAACAATATGGTGTTAGATAAATTAGAAAGCAATTTTATAAGATAACCATTTTTTATTTTGTTTACGGATTTAAATTTGATCACATTAATTCTCGTGTTTCAAAAACTTTTGATACCAAATTATTCTTAATTTAAGTTTTGGATTTGCACGAAGTTATGATGTTTTGGATTTAGAGGAAGTTGTAAATATCTTGAATCATTTTGAGTACAACAAATTATCTTCACCTAATTTTTATAAACTTCCCATAGACATTCATGTGAAACAAAATAGTTAAACTTAATCATTTTAGCATCTGTAACTAATTTCCGAATAAATTTATGTAGTTCAGTGTATCTACTATCTTATATTCTATCAAGAGGGTTCGTGCGTGTCATAAACAAAATATATAGGAGTGGATTCAACGACACTAGACTAAGTGTATTGTATTGGTATGGTAACAGAACGGACATGATTTGTCTTTTGTTTCGGAGATATCATGAAACGCCATCTGGTATTTCTCATTAATATTTTATGAAATTGTTTTTCACTCTTGTTATACACACAGTAATTAGCCTAATATTCAATACTAGAAAGGTTTAATAAATATAACGTTTTGGAGTGTTTGGTGTACGATAAAGTTTCGTGATAGGACGCCCATAGAATCTTTGTGTCAATGGTGCGTGTTATACGTAATATTATGTGGTATTCGATTATATATATATATATATATATATATATATATATATTTATATTGTAGGTAGGTACCTACCTATGGAGAAACTTTTGAAAGTAGATTTTAGTTTTATGACACCGCTAATAATATCATTAATCGTGTCATCACAGCATTTCACACAATAAAACTTTAGCCACTGTTAGATATATTATTATTATTATACCTCATAATAGTAGTATCACCTTAATCACATTTGGAAACAATTTCTGTCTTTAACTTACACTTTTTAATACTCATTTGAATTTAATGTTTTTTCTTCCACATATCGCTATTTGCTCTCACGTAAGCTGTAAACAATATCAATCACACAATAATTAGTGATTTTCATTATGTGACATTTCATTCGCCAGCATTTTATATTATTGTAATATAATATGATAGAAAGTATTTAAAATGAAACAATAACATCTTGAAGAAATTTTACAGTGATTGTGTAGAAATTACAGATATATTCGCCAAGCTATAAAAAATATGATAAATACATTTATAAATAAATTGTATACAAAACACATTATTGATACATTCACAAGCACCATGTTTAATATCTATGTAAATGCAGTATGTATTTTCCCAAATGTAAACTTTGTCCATATCTATGGATTTTTTTGTTTTCTTATCAATAAATAATGTAAGATATTTTATTAATAAGGTATTTAATAGGAAGAAAATTGTATCGTGTTTTTGGTTTATTCTGTGTCTCATTTGAATACACACATTATTAAACCACGAGAATCACATAAACATCTGTCAAAATATTTACTTATGTTTCATCAAAAGAACGTAAGACCTTTCGGCCCTCAGTTTGCGGTAACTCAGACTTTTCCACCCTCATCACGTTACGTTCTCTAACCAATCGCTTATGATGATGTTGCGTGTATACAATCATTTTTATAATAAAGTATTTGATAACATGAGAGAAGTTGTACATTTGTACCTATTTGAAGAATTATGAAATAGGTATATTCATCTATCAAACTAAAATCTTTAGGGTTCGATATTGTTAACAGCATTAAAAATATGGAGTGAACACTGGTTTCTTAGATATTTGTAAATAATTTTAATCAGCACGTGAGATATTATAAAAAGAAGGGTTTAAAGAAGTTCTAAAGCATGTTTAAACTCATATTTGATAAAGAAGAAACAGGTCAAGTGAAGCGAACAATGATGGTGCGATAAATTATTATACATGGTCAAGGAAAGAATTACTCCACATTGTAAACTTCATTACCTACCTATAAGGATATGTGAAAAATATACCCATACTAAAATCTGTCTACGTAAATTGTGATTCTACTGGCCCGTGACGTATGACATTTCAAATGGCATTTAGAATGTTTTCTTCCATTAGTTTCAAAAAAGTTCACAAACCCATCATTATACTTTGTAGGTAGATTTTATTCCATTTAATTTTTCATTATATACAAGTCTTGCTTCTGGGTGTACCATTTTATGAGATAGGTAGGTACATTCGATTTTTGGTCGATTGAAAATCCTATAATGTTTACTATAACTACCCTATCTTCAATCCATGTTCTATATAGTTCAAATACCGGATGTTATATATCTTACCTTCTCAACACTTATTGCTTTTGAATACTGAACCATTATTTGTTTTGGTTAATCCTTGTTAAGTAAGTTCTAATAACCTCGTATACCTTCCAGCTAAATGAATAGAAGATATTATTGAGGTTCTGGAATGTGATCTTTCTAGTAACTTTGTGAATCTAGGATATAGAAATGTTAAAGTCTCTTTGAGATAAATCTATTATACTAACTGTCAATTAACTCAAGCTACCGTGGAAAATCATTTTACCACTAAGGAAATTCTATTGAATGAACTCTATTTCTTCAATTAGTTTATATTTAATAGGTAGTAAGTAATATCTTTAATAAATATTTTCTTATTTTTAATCATCACACTACTTTTTTTATTGTAGGGAAATTGTATAAGAAATGAGTGAGAACATTATAGGAAATATTTTAATGTTATTTATTCTATTAAGCTGATAAGCTCCGTATCAATTTTTATAACAGAATTATAGAGATTCATAGCGTAACTCAGGTTATTAAATACCTTGAATGAAAATATTTCTTAAAGATATATTTTCTTTCCGTACGCAAACATATTTGAAAATATTTACGATTTATTATATATTATTCAAAATGAAAATTCTACCTAGTTTCTGATCAAATCAAAGAGTCTCAAACGTTCACGAAACATTTTAACATAACATTCCGTAGAGCACCCGGTAAAGAACTGATCCCCCACCCTTCTCCGTGAATTTTCGAATGTCCTGTAAAATCAGGTGTTAAAAATACAGACAATTTAAATCTTAAATTTAGTGATGAGGCTTGCTACCCATCCTGAATACCTTATTTTTTTATTGGCACAAAGAAAACAGCTTGCATGTTTGAACCACACCATGTTGTACTTGAACCGGTCTGTTGAATACTCCACTTGTGAGATATGCCGTGCAGTTATGGTAGTAGTAAAAGTAACATTTTTAACTCCGGTATTTGTCGGTATAAGATATTTTTCAAAAACTTGGCTTATTTAGTTAAGTAAAAAAGTTTAAATGTAATACAAATTCTTAAACTACTAAAGTATGATATTGGATAGTATATAAAGCCAATATTGTCATTTTATGTAATCTCTCATAATAAATACCGCTCTGGCATCAGCATGCGATAAAAATAATATAAGTTTATCAGTATAGGACGAGGAACAACGTCATATTTTTCCCATTACTAAGCAATTTATGTTCAGTACATTGACCATATTTGTAATATCGATTTTAAATTATAGTACAAAATATTATACAATACGTATCACATATTATATTCAAAACAGTTTTGATTCAAAAGGATTAACACTACTTGTATTATTTTTATATGATAGCATTTATTTACTTATTCATTGTCAATGAAAATTAATTACTAACAATTTCATGAAGAAATACTTTGATGATAAATACAATCAATATAGAAAGGACAAGTTTAAAGCTGAGATGGTGCGATTCCTCGCAACCAGTGCAAATAAAAAATAATTCATTCAAAATAAAAAAGTGAATTTCCAAAAACTCAAAGACTTCCATTTTACAAAATCTAGTTAATGTGATGAATACCTACGTAGAAATATATGAATATTAAGGGTATGAAAGTTTAATAGTTTTTTGTACAGTAGTGCGAGACTAGGGTATTCTTGTCGATCATACTAATGTACCTACCTAGACAGGTGCATAATCATGATAAAAAATATGTATATCTTCTTCTTCTTCTAAGTCGGTCCCTCAATGCTGAGGATCGTGACCACCATGACCCCAACCAAGTGACAAGCTCGTCCACCGTGCCCTGTCCTCCGCCTGCCTAAACGCCTCACACATTGTACCCCCTGCAGCATCTCTCACATGATCTGACCATCTTGTCGGTATTCGGCCTCTGCTTCTTCTTCCTTCGACTCCAACAGACAAAATATTTTTTTCCAGATTGTCTGGCTCACGTCTTATAATATGTCCGAAAAAGCTTAATATACGTCTCTGACATATTACAGACAGTCGAGTCTTTATCTGGAGCTCAGTCAAGATTGACACATTCGTTCTGTGGGCCGTCCATGGTATGCGTAGCAACTTTCTCCAACACCACATCTCGAAAGCATCTATTCTGTGTACACCTAATGTCCTAAAAATGTGTAGACGCAACTACTTCTGTATATGTGCGAAAAATATGTAATAAGTATCTTAAGTATATCATACCTTCAACAATTTTAGCTGGAAGAGTAGCCAGCAGAGTAAATAACATAATAATACACTGAATATAATATTCTCATATTGCAGTTAAATAATAATTGTAGTCTTAAATTATCTTAATATTTCCAGAACTCGCATGCCTCATTACTAAGTCAAAAATGTTTTATATATTTTAATAAAATTTTATGAATAGTAATTTATTTAAAACTTAACTACCCATGAATCTCAAAAAGTTTGTACAAAATGATGCGAAACCTACATATTTAATTATACGGATTCAACGGATATAAAAAAAAACTTATATTTTCTTCTTTTTTTGTTTCCGTTACCTTTTATACGACACATAAACGTCTATGGTAAAGAATGAGACCGTAATAAAATATACTTTAAATAAAATAATTTAGAATTCTGCTTTTAAGGTTTTAACCTCACCAATCTCATATTACATTATCGCGAGCTTTGACACAAAAAGTAAAGAGGACTACTAAACTTTAATATCTTTTGAATGAAATTTTATGAATATTTTATTTAATACGTACCTATAAATGGTGTATCATTGGTGCAATGCAATGTGTTTGTTGTTTATGATTTATTATAATATTGTGTGATTTTATAACGTTGACGTATTAATCATTATTAATTAATCTTGAAATATTCTAAGGTTTATGGATATACAAATATTCTAGTCTTTAAATTTTTCACTTTATTTTGTCTTCATCTCATCTCAATGATTTTTTTTTTAAAGAAAAATTTTCTTTCTTTCTAAATTGTGTAATTTATTTTTAATTTAATTCAAATTTTGTGTTTTTTTTAAATATTGTCATTTTTTTTACCTATAATCAAGTTTTATTCAAGTACCTATATTTATGTAATTTCAATTTGTGTGCTTGCTAGCTGTATTTTTGTCTGTCATATTGTAATTGTTGTTTTTTTTTTGTATAACATGTAAAAGGCTCTGCCGTATAAAATATATAAATAAATATATAAAATATAAATATAAAATTCGAAAATTTTATGTCAAACGATGGGAAATCCATTTAGTTATACGGATTCAACGGAGGTAAAAAAATTATCTCAAATCTTTTTCTTTTTTGCTGCTTTGGTTCATTATATTACTTACTTAGAAATTAAAGGTAAAAAAGCCTAACTGAAGAATAAATCTTTATTGAACTAATAATAATTTTATAAGTATGTAGGTATTTATCAAAAAATAATAAATTTTTTGATTGCGTAATTGTGTTTTTGTGTTTAATTGTTATATCTCATTAATTTTCAAAGGATTTAAAAATACACTAATGAAAAATTCTAGGATTTAGGTACTTGAGTTGCACCGAGTTTTGTGACCGTATATGTAATATCGATACCTTAATTCGCAGATTGGGTAACTCCAAAATAGCTACTTTACAGGGCGGACAAAAAACTAAATATTTTTGTTATGCATATTATTATTGTTATTTTCCTTATTCTAAAATATCTACATGATGTAGATACATGTTCGTAACAAAATGACCATGACATTATTATGTTTATAATGGTTTTGTAGGCTTTTTTTGGAGTTACCCAATTTTCTGTGATAGATTTTGTAAAATAAATGCTATAATTGATGGAGTTACCCAATTTGCCTATAAGTATTGTATACTGTTTGGTCTCACAATAATGTTATTTTTAAAGTGTTTTATATGAAAATAAAATTAAATTGAAGTAATATATATAGGATAAATATTTCAACATCATCATCATCATCATCAACGCTCCTCTCGGGAGGACAGGGCAAAAACCAGCCTCCTCCATTCAGAGCGACTCTGCGCCGATTGCGTCACCTCTTTCTACGATATTTCCTGCGCTCTGCTGTTGTCGTTATAAGAACGGTGTATTGTGAAAGAGGGAAATCACGGGCTGGCGAATCCTTGCGGATGGAAGACCGGTGCTCTTTTTGGCCAATTAGCATTTTCAGGATATTACCTAGCCTGGAACATCGTCTATCCTGTATCACGGAGTTGAACATAGTTGAACAAAAAAGTTGCACCTTTAGAGATATACTCGTTGATAGCTAGACAAAAATAATGAAGAGTGACAAAATGTGAAAATTATTATTCGTGTGGAGCATTATTTTAGAAATCCTGGTAGTCCTGAGTCCATTTTCGTGAAGATATTTTCAGTCTCGTTTAAATTATTTAAGCAGACAATAT
This sequence comes from Athripsodes cinereus, assembly GCA_947579605.1. NCBI lineage: Eukaryota > Metazoa > Arthropoda > Insecta > Trichoptera > Leptoceridae > Athripsodes > Athripsodes cinereus. Next base: position 13,152,674 of record OX388329.1, read on the forward strand.
TTTTTGGGCCAAGGCTTTTCTTCCTTTGAGGCAATTTATTTATTTATTCGTTCATTCTTTACTGTACATTGATCACAATATATACAATTTTATAAAAAAAAATGCTTTCAAATTAGGTGTGATCAATATACAGAGGTAGGTTGCCCAATAAGAGACTCTGACGACTTGTATTATGAGATAGCTGAAGTCCAGTATCCGATCAAAGTGTCTTGCCTCTTGCACACTGATACCCTCTCTGTATATCTCAAGATTTTAAAATCCGCCAAAAGAAATTTGTACTTGGCACAAATCGTCCCACAAGGGACGGGTTGCCGTAATCTTATAAATAATAATAATAATATACAGAGGGCGAGTTTATCACACCTCCTTTTGATTTTTTAAATTTAAAATTTAAATTTTTATTACTCCATGATTCATCCTTTTTCCAAGAGAAGTCTCAAAGTTTTCATCAGAATCTAAATGTTCTGAATATGGGACTAACGAGATGTTGACTCTTATGCTGCCCTTCTCTGTTGCAATATTATAATCAATAGCATTAGCCTGTGCATCTAACAATATCCCTTGTGTCGCATTATTATCTAAATTATTATCATCAGTAGGTAGGTATTTATATTTTGGATTTCTGCAAGATTACCACTATCAAGTAATATGATGGGCCAACTCCATTATAAAAACTCGAATTGTCTTTGATAAATTTGTTTCACTCATACGATTTTCTTCACTCCTTCAATTTTCAGTTACCTACCAATTTAACCATAGTCTTTAGTCTGCTATTCATCTATAAAATGATAAGCAAACATTTCACTTTTGCCTGACGATGAGAGCGGCTTGTTGCGGCTTGCTTGCCGGCTTGCAAAATAAATAATGTCAATAGTGGAATAACTATATATCGTGTTTCATTTTAAAAATTATTAATATGAACTTCCACCAAGAACCGTGGGTCGAGAAATTAAACTTATGATAAGTAGGTAATGTATGTAGATACACGTTCAGTTCTTCGGATTTTGAGCTTATTTAAAAATAATCATGATTCAACAAATCCTTAGTATATATCAAAAAATAATGTCGTTTATTTAAGTATTAAAACCTAGATTTTTTATTTGACTAAAAAATAATAACATAATATATTGTGTTAAAAAACAATAAAATATTAGTAAATCAGCTTCAAAATTTGTGCGCAAACATATCCAGTAATAATTAAATTCCACGTAGTAACTCATGCAAAAGTTGCATTATTTAAAATGTGAGTTCCTTACATATAAACTACATCACATAAGGAGCAAATGATAAAAAAAAAATTTTAAAAATTTAAGAAAATAAAGCTGATATTTATGGTTACAGTTATCTAACATTTTTTTACAGGATAAGATATCCAAAACCACTTTTTTGTAAAATATTCCTAATACACAACCTATCTCTCGCAAGTCTCCATACAGAATGGTGGAGTTACCCAATTTGCAGTGTTGTAAATACTAACATTGGAGTTACCCAATTTTCTTGAGGTGTTTTTTAGGGCATTTGTAATAACGTTGGATTCTTCAAATTTACCTAGCATGTGTGTTGGAATACAGTCAACATTATGGCATCATTAAGTCATTTTGTCAAAAAATGGAGTTACCCAATCTGCGAATTAAGGTATCGATATTACTTTCTTCATACAAGTTGCTCGTTTATCTGCTTGTAAACATTTACCCTGCAACTGTAGGTATATACTTAGAAAATATATATTATATAGCTACATTTAAATTGTAATATGAATATTATGTAACTACGAAAGAAAACGATAGCAACACAAAATTGATTGCTTATGAGTGGAAGCGAGATAACGAAATATTCTCGACATGTCTCGTAGAGAATATATTATTCCTTTGACCGACACTAATTTTAATCGAAAGGATTGAATATAACCTCAACGTCTGGCTTTTATATTTAAATTTATTTAAAGACAAACTTTTACGTCATATGTGATTAATTTGAGTAAGAGCAGATGTGTTACGAAATAATGATACAGAAATGCAGTAAATTTTCACATCTCTCAACACGCCTTAAAATTATGAAAATAAATAAATAAAACTTTATAAACATCGATATAGTATACGAACATATGTTTATTAGGATTTTCATAAAAGGTGGGCTCATCAAATACTCGATTTCTTCCGGCTAACCCGGCTTCCAGCCAACCCGGTTTATAAATTCTAAAACATCAGATTTAATTTATGTATTTCGCAGGCAACAATAAATTCACAAGCCACTTAAATAATAAAATTTCAATACAAGTGACTACCTATGACATTTTTTCGAAAATGTTCTGTAAGATACAAGTATTTAGATCCCAAAGCAGAGTAGGTAATTATGAGCTTTATTTATTTGCATTTTTATGTTATTATCTATATTTAACAACTTTAATATTATACCATGAGCAAAGAAAATACATTTCATATACCTACTCTAAATACAATAATTGAAAAACATACAATTTTATTATTACATTTTTCATGTATAAATTCTGGAAAAACGTATATAACAATATACGAGTAGTACATGAAAATTGGAAAAGAAACAATTTATTATTAATTTACTTCTTATAAAAATACGTTGTTTATTTATATGTAAAAACATGTTTGTAAAGAACAATAATTAGAACAATTATAGAACAATATATATAAAATATTATTTCCTGCTCTACCTATAACTATGAGAAATCGCTAAATACTACTGTAGGCCTTCCTATTTTAAATGTAGAGACAATAACATCCTCATTAAGTTTTATCTATATAAGTTGACTGGCAACAATACCCAGATAATCATTAAAATATAAAAGTAGAGTCGACTTTGGACAACAGCCAAAACAAATAATAACATGTTTACGTAGACCTTTGGTATTAAATTCACCGAGAGGAGATCAACGAACACATTTCTCAAAGAGAACGTATAATGAACATATACTGCCTCATCTCTCCTAGTTATAAAATCGTGGATAAAAAATATTGTCGTAAATCTGAAAACAGCGAGGGTCATAATAGGAAACAACCCTAGTAGTACTTTATTCTAATACAGCAGTAGTGTTTAATGTCGTGGAAAAATTGTCAACTCCTGTATCGCTGTACGAACAGAGATGGATAGAGAAATATTTACATTAAATAATGAGTACACATAGGACTTTAAAAAAAGTTAAATATTAATATTGTTATATCAAAACGTGAATCAAAAATAATTAATGAAAGCCAAAAATTTAGAAGATTAATATTAATTATATTATTTAAAACAGATTGCATTTTATTTCAGATGGCATGCTTGTAAAACCAGAAACATTGTAAAAATAAAATTGTATTTGAGTTTGAAGCCCAGTTACAACAACACACCTATACATTATAATGATTCATATTAGAATTTCAGCTTTGCTTAGCTGAATAAAATACTTCATAATGTCTTGATACTATTTGATAAAAGAGGAATGTTAACAGGTTTGCTCACTATATTATATTTATTGCTATAGTGTATTTATAAAGGTTATTTTATTTGTGTAGATAACAAATATATATTTTAAAAAGCATATAGGTACTTAAAATTTAAAATAGTTAGATAGGTTGATTTCTAATTATATTTGTTCTTCGCCAGTTGTTGTTCTGTTCCAACTCTGTTGTGAATGATAATTATGTTTTATTTTTGTTTAACATTTTAACATGTAAAAGGCTCACGCCGTGGATGTATGTATAAATAATAATAAAATAAAAAGATAAGTTTAAGTATAAAAATTTATTCTGGTATTATCTATCATTCACTCAATAGTGATATAGTCGCTCAGCTAGAATTTTCTGTAGTTCGTTTAGAATTTTTAGTCGCTCATGCACTACTATAGCTGTTTTGTGTTGCTCGGTTATGTTTCTTTTTTGTCGGTCAATATTAATCGCCAACTTAGTTTTTCGTCTCACAAATAGTAGGTATTAGAATCAGTTTGTTGTAAGTCAATTATTTGTTTTTTTCGTTTGCCAATTGTATTTTCATATGGCCATGGGGATGAGTAACTTTCATCTTAGCTATATTTTGAAGCTTTATTAATTTAATTTTGGGTGAAGAGTCACCAACACACCAAGCCACATAAAAAGTAAGTAGGTAAGTATGTAATTTAAAAGTAGTATTCGTTGTATTTAATGATTAATAGTATGAATAATTTAGCTGTATCAATTCATTAGTGTCAACGAAATGTAGGTATATCACCGATATTTTCCATCAAATAATACTTAGATAGGTCCACCTTTTTCGAAACACTGGAAGACACATTTTTGTATCTTTACATTATACGTAAGTAATTTGATAAACATGATACACCTATTATTTTTATGTTATTAAAAATTCCATATCGTTATGAAAATGTCACTTACATTTTTTACCAAGAATTTGAATAAAATATGCTCCGTATTTTTAATCTAAGTTTTTTTTTTATTAATTACATCTGGTAAATTATAATATTAGGGTGATAAAGGTTTAAAAAAATTATTTGAAGTTACATGCAATACAATAAATTGGTTTATATCTATACATTTCTCTAATATTTCCTACGATTATTAATATTAAAAGTATGATAAGGAAATAGTTTAAGAAAGATAAGGACTTATATTTTGGACAAATTTATTTGACATAGACAGGTGCCATTATAAATTTTAGAAACAAGTTTTCTGATAAGTGTCTGTTTTATTTTTGTTTTCATATTATAAATAGTAAATGAGTGCAACAATGTTTAGAACATTGACCAACATAATATATTATTTAAATTAATCTTAAATAACGTTCTTATTATTTTCCTATCTTGGATGTGGGTAATTTAGCATAAGATTAATGGCCAGATGTATTGTGTAGTTTATATGAAAACAATGCACCATAATAGTGCCTTACAATTCACGGATATACACAAAGAATAATCATTTTAGATTCTTAATCATACTACTACATTAGCTATTATCGTCGTATTAAATCAAGTAATGTACATTCAGTTGGAATTATTTATGTACTTTGCTGGAGAGAAATGATAAAAGGAGATTAGGATTATCAATTGTTTGCATCTCAGCAGTTTGTTAAAGATAGCCCAAATAGTCCCAGATATAAGCGCGTGCAATCAGGCTTTAGGAAAATATTATCAGGCTCCGTAAACCATCTCAGGGATAAGACATTTATAGCTGAATTTATATTATGATCCACCCCATATTTTATACGCCGTAATAAATATAATATATAAACATATAGATTTACGTCCTTTATGATACAGAATATGATATTACTTTATTCATACTACTACTATCCCATCACGGTATATTTCACAAGTGGGGTAGCCACCAGATCAGTCACATGCAATAAACTTGAAAGCTGTCCTCTCCGTGCCAACATGAAATTAAGAAATTTAAGATGGGTGGCAAACGTCATCGCTGAATTTAAGATGTTAAATGTTTTTATTTTTTGAACAAATTTCTTTTACAGGACACTCAAAAAGTAACGTAAAAAAGTGGAAGACCAATTCTCTGACGGGTGCTTCACGGAAAAATCATACTACAAGTTGCTACAGTTATTTATACAAGTAAAGAACAAAAGTGAAGCTTTGTAGAAATTAAATATAGTTACTGATTATGCGTAAAATAAGAATTATATGGAGTATGAAATAATAAGTAGGTCAGAGTAATAGCGAACAATCAACTTTTAGATAGACGGACCTGTAAATACCTTGCTCTCAAAAAGTTTGCACAAAAATAGTAAGCATATATATTAAGTGTATAGAAAAGGATACGTTTTAATACGAAAACAATGAAACAATAATGTACATCTTGAACCGTCACAGGAAAACCCGCGATTCTTTAAGAAAGTAACGATCATAAATCAACTTCGATGAAATTCTTTACACTCTTTTAACGACATCTGCATGTTATATGTGGAAGGTCTTTTCAATAACTCAATTATTTAGATAATAATCGTTAAACACCCTCAAGTGTAGTAGTAGCAATAGAGTAGTACATGCCACTTGAAACAATTTTTTATAAAAACACAAATTTTATTTTACAAATTATAATAATTGTGAGTTTTTAAATTTAAATAATACTTAAATAACAACCATGGAAAATTATAACAAAAATGCATTAAGTCAAAAAAAATTTTTTTTTAGCAACATGATGCACTCTGTACTAAACAAAAAGTATATTTCGCATATGTTGGGTAGTATAAATGATAGATGCTATACAGATGATAGTTAAATGATTAAAAATTTGTACAGTTTCCTTATTCTCGCTTTTTAATGCTCTACGTCAGCTTCCGGAGAATTGTCATGTTAATTTACATGTATTTTATAAATATCAATTCACATATAACCTACTTTCTTACAGAAAATTAATATCTTACGCCTAATAATAAACATTAAATATGATTTAAAGGCTTAAATTTTATATAATTCATAAATATCCCACGTAAGTCCAAACAGTTGTTAACTTTCAGCTCAAAAACATTAACTGAATCACTTGCATAAATTTCACATAACTCTCGCCTGAGGCGTGAATACCTTGTATGATAATAGCTGATATATATTGGATGGCACGCTTTCAAACAATCTGCAGTGCTGAAATGCGGAACCGTGTAAAAGCATTGTGCTTTTTTATTAGTAAAGATCAATCATTCTATTTTTATTTTTCCTTTATAGGCATTTCTACAGGTTTTTACAATAATATAATACAAAACAAATAGGTATAGCATTAACCCAATTACAGAATGCATATATGTTAACAAATATTGTGTATAATTAAGATTCGCAAATTAAAAGAACATATCCATGCACATATAGGTATGTATAAATAATCCATAAATAACTCAAAACAATTATTTTAAAATTTCGAAAAAAATCAAAGTATTTACAGAACTAAAAAGAATACGTTACATTGTTACCACGAAATAAGGTAAAAAAATTCAAACGTGATTGGAATAAAAATAATAATAGTGAAAAACAAAAGTAAATAGTTAAAATTAAACAATGTTAATAAAAATAATACTATAAATACCAGAAAAAAAATAATGAAAGATCACTGACAAATATATGTACATATATAAAAAAAACAATGGTCATTAGGAAAGGGAAGTGTTCTATTGTTTGTGTAGAATGTTCTGAAAAAAATAAAAAAACATACACTCACTTTACGTAATTCTCTATTATAATTTGTTATAATTTCCTCTATTTATAATTTTCATTCGAATGACTTGTGAAGAACATTAATGAAATAAATAAAACCAATGTTTTATTCTACTCTTTGATTTATTTAACAAGAGAGACGCCTTTTGTCTTGTTGGGACATTATCAATCTCTTGTCCACAAGACGAAAGACGTCTCTCTCGTCAAATAAATCAAATAATAGAATAAAACATTTGTTTTATTTATGTCGCTACGCAATTCTACTACCTAAACACCAACACAGTGAATAAAGTGAACATTGATGAAAATAAATATTTTCCTACCTTGTTCTCAAATCGCATTTTTCTATTTATTGCTTGGTATAAACCCTTCTTGGAGATTTATTTTACAAAGTGTTTCAACAGATCATATTGCTTAAAATTTGAAATTAAAATTCAAAGCATTTTTCTATATACCTGCTATGACTATTACCTAAATGTATCTACGTAATTCAAATCAAATTAATTAGCTACACTAGATTCAAATATTCACACAGAACACAATAATTATGTGCCGAGAATAAAGAAGAGATCTGTAGTATAAAGTTAATATCTATATAATGTCTGAATAATGATTATAGACATGGAATAAAGGAATTATCTAATTCCTATATTTGGTTTTGAATGAAATAGACTTATGTTTTTATGAAAAAAATGACATGGGTACAATTAAATTTAATATTAACTTGTAACTATCCGAGTTTGATTGATGGTGGTTATATTTATTTTGCATTATATTCACATCCCTTCTCATAACTTTCAAAATTTGCAGAAAAGGGAAACCCTACCGATTTGAAAATTATTATTGCGTGTTATTCCTCAGCCTGATTTTCATTTTACAAGTACTTTAATTGTTTTAATCAACCACAGTTTATTTTTCCTCGTCAACTTCTTTGCAAACTTTGTTACTAAAATGAATCATTTTTGTACACATTGTAACAATATCACTAATCCGAATGATTTGCTGTCCTATAACAAATGTCAAAACCACTTTCACTATGTGTGTGCAAACATATTACACAAAAAATATCAAGGCAACTTTTGGAGTCATGGAGCTGTTCATCCTGTCGAAAATGATGAAAGTAAAATGCAAAGTAATTATTTATATAAATGACGATTTCTATAAAAAAGTTAAATTCACACTCACTCCTACTTCTTACCACGCCATTGACAAAGTAAATAATTTGAGTGAACCGATAGTATAATTGGTTTTTGTAATTAGTCATTTTTATAGTATAAGCAATAGATATTATCAAAACTAACTTTGAAAATTCCCTCTCATGGAAAGCTTTACACGATAGAGTAGGATTTTTCGTATGATGATAAATAAAATCGACACATTTTCTGCCAACATTACAAATTACTTTTTTAAGACTTATGAAAATACATAATAAATTTAATAAGGTAGTTCTCATAGTAAAGTGAATCAAAAAGAGTTAACAAACTAAGCAACAAGTTCTCACATTAATAATGTTAAAGTTGATTTTTTTCAACCGACGGTTCTTGGTGGAAGTTCACGTTAAATTTATTATAAATAAAACATTTCTTTAATGCATTTCACTGCAACTAAAGTCAGATAATCTAAACTGTACTAAATAAGTGTATTTTAATAATAAAAAAAAAAATAATATAGCTGAAGATGTTTTATATTCTATAGGAGAAGTGTATTTCATTTCTTGTTGTTATGAAACCAATGTGGTACTGTGTACTTGTAAACCAGTCCAAATATAAAATTAGAATATGCAAAGCAGTGAGCGATATAGACTATATACACAAGTATTCAATATTTCTATTAGTGAATTGATTGAAAGAGTTTATTCAATTACAGTATTCTATTTTCTATGTGAAAGCACTTACATTTCTATGTAATTCGACCAATACATAAAGGAGTCGTAATATATTTACGTATTGTAGATACTTATATTCAATATAAAATGATAGGTATGTAGATAAGAGAAATCCAATTACAACAATAATAACAGTTTAATATTGAACGATTTCCAATAAAGCTCTTAGTACTAGTGTAGTCTGAATAAATAACCAAAAGTAAGGAATCGGTGTGGAAGAAATCTCGGGAGTTTCGGATTAGGAATGTGAAAAAATATTTTTTTATTTTTTGAGAATGATGTTGCTCAATATGTGAATATACATCGAGGAAAACTGAGAGTATTGATTATTATTTTTATTTAATATAATAAAATTATATGAAAATACAAAAGACTTTTTTATTTACATTCCTGTACCCACTACCGGTAAAGGAAAATACTAAAGAATGCTTACTCTAGTCTTTGACCCATCCTGACGTCGAGATATTATTCCTTTTTCAAAACCATTCAACTTCACTAACCAAAATGTATGTATTGCTATGATAACGGGACGGTCCTGATTACTCAAAGATAACGGGACGGTCCTGATTACTCGAAGATTATTTGTTAATATTTTATGAAATTGTTGTTCTCTCCTATTTTTATACTGTAAATATAGCTACTGTTATACCATCAGAACAGACACGGCATAAATTAGACATTTAGGATAGATAGCATCTAGCAGTCATCTTGGCAGAGAGCATACATGACCTCCAAGAGTTACTAAATAGTGTAGATGTAGCTGGAGAGGAATTGGGTCTATCTGTAAATGTCAGCAAAACTAAATGGATGGCCTTTGGACGGTTGGATTACTCCGGATCATGCCTTCAGTTAAAGGGCATAAATATTGAGAAGGTGGACAAATTCAAATACCTTGGCAGTATGATAACGCAATCTCTTGACCCGGATACTGAAGTGAAGTGCAGAATTGAGGCAGCCCGTGCTGCATTTAATAAAATGAGAGTGCTCTTCTGCAACGACAATCTTAATTTGAAACTTCGACAGAGACTCGTAAAGTCCTATGTATGGTCTGTATTGCTGTACAGTTCTGAAACCTGGACCCTAAAAATGAATACGATGAATCGCTTGGAGGCATTTGAAATGTGGCTTCATAGGAGAATGCTACGTATTCATTGGACCGATAGGGTCACAAATGCAGAAGTGTTAAGAAGAGCTGGAATGGACAGAGAACTCCTGTTGAATGTGAAAGTGCGCAAGATCTCATATCTGGGTCATGTAATGCGTGGAGAAAAGTACCACATTCTGCGTTTGATTATGACAGGCAAGATAGAGGGACGTCGAGGGGCTGGCAGAAGGCAGACATCGTGGCTGCGCAATATACGAGATTGGACTGGACTGAGGGGTGTGGAGGAGTTATTCCAGACAGCGCAGGACCGAGATGCCTATGCCAGAGTGATCGCCAACGTCGGGGGGACCTGACAGGGCACCTACAGAAGAAGAAGCATCCCTCATCATTGAATTAATTATACATGAAGTTTTAAAAACACCTCCATTTTACAAGACACATAAACTTACAGAAAGAGTGAGATACCTATTTTGTACTCTGTACTTCACGATATATAGTAAACAGTAAATAGTAAAATATTCAATTCTGGAAAGCTTTAATAAATAAATTGTGACATTTCTGAATGTTGGTATGTTTGGTTTGGTATCCAATTTATTATAATGGTAGGGCATCCTTAGCAATCTTATATCAATGTTTATAAAAATAGATGTGTTTGAGTATTATTTAGCATTTCTTGTAAACTGAAACCATAGTGCCCCTAATCACTCGCAAACGAGTGGATAGCCTATAAAAAATAAATATAATACGTATTTTTATGTATGCAATCGAAGTAAATGATCATACCTATCTACCTGTAACATGATTATTATTTTATATAATAATTTACTGAAGAAGTTGAGGTTGCATACGACAAGGAATTATTTATAATTTTTAAATTTAAAAAAAATCATTCCACTTCATACCTACCTATAATGACACTAATGCTTATTTAACACACAACACACAGGACAAAGCAGATGACCCAGTGATAACGGTTGTAAGTAAATTCCAAAACATCGTATCTAGCCAAATGCAAGAGGCCCTAAAATTGGTAAAAACCCTGTTGTATAGACTGTAGTCTCTCGGTGAACACAACAAGAATATTATAGTCGACTTTATCACCAAAGGGAGGCTGAATATACTTGAGGCGCTAACTCTCTTTGGAAAGACTAACATTTTCCAAGGAAGCCAAGTACCTCAATCTAATCCTGGATCAACGGCTAATATGGAATCCACACTTCGAGCACACATCAAGAAAGCAAAAATTGTTCTTGGTACGAGCTATCAGATAGCTGGGTTAAAATGTAGTCTTTAACCAAGACAAGACGTCACAACCATGAGTAGAGTCTGGAATTAATCTTGTCAATCGAACGCAAATACTTTGAAATGAGCGAGGTTAGCCAGGTTGTGGTTAGTATGGGAATTTGAAATTCATTATTATTTAATATTAAAATTACATATATTACTATTTTCATAAAATAAGTGATACACGCCAAACCAATTGTTTTAATCATAAGTGCGCGGCTTATATCCACTTCACCAATACACTGATATCATCAATGTGCTAGTACAAACAACAAAGCGATCTGTAACATATTTTCTTCGCTGATCCTGAATTAAAGTCACGTCCTTTATCTAACTACGAAAAGTTTTGGTGCGTACGTGTCGATGCATAATGTTCTATGATTTTGTCGCTGAAACGATGGATTTACTACAATGTGACATGGCACTCTATGTTCCACTTAATAGCATCGCACATGATTGAGTTTTAATTGTTCTTGAACCCTGATGCAAAAAAATAAATTAAAAAAACTTTAAAATTGTACAGTGGTTTTATTTTTATTAATATAAATATTTTACAATTAATAGAGTGATTACAAACTATGACCGATATGCATACGATACAGTTATTTATTTTATTTTTAATTTACTTCATTTCATAGGCACGTCACAGGTATAACCAATATCAACCCATTTACAGATTGCACGTGAGCATTCGAATATAATATAAAAAAGTTAAAATATTAATAATAAATCAACTATAAAAAATGAAAAAAAAAAAAATCAACAAAAGAAATAACTATGATCATTACAAATATTAGAAGTGATTCTTTACTATGCGATAAAAATAGAACCAAACATAAATAAATAATCAAATTAATCAGCTATACAGTGCATCTCCTCAGTTAAAAACTGTAAATGTTGAAAGATTGGCAAATTCATATATCTCAACAGTGTCATAATGCAGTCTTAAGACTCTGATCTTAAGGTAAAACGCAGAATTGGAATGGCAATAGCTACTTTTGAGAAGATTTAAATGTTCTCATTAAAATGAGAACATTTTTTGCAATCCTAATCTTTGATACTCCATCTTTGAATGATAGAATGTTGTTTTTAATCTATCCTGTTGTGTGGTTGTGAAACTTGGACACTTGAGATTTATACAGTGAAAGAATAAGAAACATTTGAGATGCGGATTAATCGAAGAATATTTCGAATACCGTAGACACATTCAGTATCCAACACAGCCTTACGTAGATTGCCGAAATTCTGACAAGTATCAAAGTCCGTTGATTTTCATATTATGTGAAGTTAGAAACACCGGTTTGTACAACTAATAATAAAAGACAAAATTGAGGGACTCCGTGGAGTGGGAAGAAAACAGATGCCGTAGCAGTGGACTAGAATAGCGCAAGTGGTAGAGCTGATCCTAACAGGACAAGTCAGGTATTCTCCAGAGACTAATATGGCACTGAGTAAAAAATAAGTTGAGAAAATAACATTTAATATAAGAACGGGACGTGTGATTCCTCAAAACTTTTCACTTAACATGCGTATGATTATCGCACGAATATTTTTTTTTATAGATAAATAAATTTATTTATTTATTAACAATTCACGGCGCTAGCCTTTTACATGTTATATATTTACATACATATATGATGTATACACAAGTTTAGAAAATTAAGACACAACAATCATAATAAAAAGTCAAAAAAAACACAAAAAGGACAATACAATTATCAGTATCACAGCATAAGTTATGAATAGAGAAAAAAAGTAAATGGTCAAAATTGACGTGAGAAGATTCTATTAATATTGATAGAGCTATATAATTATTAATACTGGAAATATACTATGAAATGTTGATATTTAAATATAGGACGCATCGGTAAGTTCTCGCCTGTTGGGTATAAACATTAATATATTTTTTTTATACTTACGTCAGCGTCATACCGGTTATAATATTATCTTGACTAAAAGTCTAATAATAAAAACTACAACGGCTATACTTCTTTAGTTGAAATAGAATTTTGAAAGTAAATAACGTTACATGTACGTAATATTTTTAAACCCTGTAGTAACGCTAAATAATTCCTGGAAGTTACAAAAGAATATAAAAAGATCGAATGCAACATTACTCTTCAGGGTTGTAGTACATGAGATGACGAAATTCATAGGTAGGTACCACATTATATAATATTCTTGAAACATTTAAAAGCAATTGTGTTCATATACACAGTTATATACGTAACAAAAAATATTGAATTTTATATATCATTACTTTTTTGTTGAATGCACTTCACTTAAATTCACTGATATTAAAAAAAACATATTATCTTGTCGTTTCTACAATTTGAGCTTTTCAATAACAATAAACTGCAATATACTTATCATTTTATTGGATTGGCAAATAACTATTCGCTTTTGATTACAATTATTTTATTATATTCAATATTTGATAATTTGAAAAATGTTATGCAATATGCCGATGGCTACTTTTGTTAAATATCAGGCATTTTGCCAGATAAAATTGTTACATAAGTCAAAATGTGTACGAACTACAATCCAACATTTTTATGCAGTGTGAGAGGAGCTTTTAGAAATGAATAATTACGTTACCTACTTCTCTATCTATATTCGTAACGCCACTTTTATTATTTATTAATTACTTATTTTATTCTACTTGCCCATCATCATTCACATAACAAAACCAACAAATCAGTTTACATAAGAAAAAATGTGATGATATGCAGTGGCGAGATTATCACTTGTGGGATATGCCGTGATGGTATAGTAGTAGTAGTAGTAGAGATTATCACTTTACAGTGATTTCTTCCATCTACATCTAATAATAATAATAAGCCACGACACCTTGTCAATTACACTATTCATAAGATACAAATTGATTTAATATTAAATACTGAAAAGGTGAACCAATGCTGAAATATCAATATCAAACATTTATCCCAAAAGGTAAAATGGTTGCTTATAATTATTATCTTACCTACACTTATACCTCTTTGGCTTTTCTTGAATTAACAAATTCGTTCTTTATGTTATTTTATTTGTATTTTCATTCATTTAATCATTTTATAGAAATTAAAAAATTAGAACACTGTGTTTTCCACTTTTATTTTAATGAGTTAAACGTTTTCAATCTTACTGTTTGATCTTCAAAACAGATAAGTTCTGAAGATGAAACAGTAAGTTTTGAAGATGAAACAGTAAGTTTTGAAAACGTTTAACTCATTAAAATAAAAGTGGAAAATACAATGTTTTTAATTTATATAAATATTTTACAGTTAAAATGGAATTCCACAACATTAATCACACAATATTTCAAAAGTCATTATATAGACTTAAATTTTTGTCATTTTAATTTCATTAATTTTATTTAAATTAGCCACTTATCTCAAATGCTCCGACTACGATTTAATATTTAATATTAATGCGATATTTGTAATTTTTTTTTATTATTTTGTCTTGTGTTTGTAGTGTTTTTTTGTTAATTTTATATGATTGTTGTTAACATGTCTAAGACTGACGCCGTAAATGTGTGATGAATAAGTAACTACAAAATGTCACACTTTGTTACATTGACTGCATTGGAATACAACAATTAATATGTACCTAGTAAACATCGGTACAAAAAGTATAAATGCATCCTACCTATAAAATTAAATTTTACTTAGAGCATAAAGAATTCCTTTGTAACTCCGATTTCAATCATGTTATAATATTATATTATAATATTGTCAATATCTCTTGTGTAAATTTATTTCTTTTTGCAACGAATTATTGAAATTTTATTTATCACTGTACATTGGTTTAAATATAATAATATGAATAAACCTACTCATCTGAAGCTACAATGTTTAAAGATTAGTTTTGTCTAGCAATCCAATGAAATATTACTTAGACACATTTCGTATGTAGTTAATCATTTCAAATTTGCACTAACGCATTGTACAAGAACAAAAAGTTTTTATTTTTTTCAAAACAGAATTCACGGGAGTTACCTACAGTATTCGTCACTGGAGAAGTTATGAGTACCAAAAAGAGAGAAATAATATATTCCAAGTTTTTTTCAAATTAAAAATAATTTGGTTTTATGAGAATTATTTTGTCAGACGGAAATGGGTATATCCGGAAAACAAACTTTTTTTTAAACTGTAAACGAATTAAGGAGGGTATAGAGAAGAATTAATGTATCCATATCTTCCCAGAGTTTTCTACTCGGGCACATCCTCTTCAGCAAAAATACATTAAATTACCTTTTGTTATATTTTTTGACAATTCCTGTCTCATCGTCTGACATAATACCAGCCCCATGGATTATTTTTTTGTATTTTAAACTAGCTAATAATACCAATATAAAGTGAACAGATAAAAGAAAAGTTCTAAAATTCATTGGTTAAATACATTATTTTCTTGTTATGGAATTAGAATATGAAAGAAATCTTATCTTTTGTAAAAACATGAAAAAAAAACAATAGTCCATATTATTGAATTGTAAAACGGATATTTATACAGAAAAAAAAAAAAAACCTTTCCTTTTGTATAAAACATACAAGTGGGATAGTCAGAAGACCTGCCGCATGCAATAAACATCCAAGTTGACCTCTCCGTGCCAACAGAAAATTAAGACAGACATTCATGATGGTTTGCAAGCCTCATCGCTGAATTTGATATATTTCTTTTTAGTTTACTTAATATATTTTATCGAACACCTGCTTTTAACAGGACACTTGAAAACTTTATGAAAATAGTGGAAGACCCATTTTTGCCAACTGCTCCACGGAATACGGATAGCCACCTATGCACAAAAAGTGAAAATTATTTATTCCCGTTGTAAAAACATGATATCTGACATCCAACATACCAATATTGCCTGAAAAAAAGAAGTAGGTACATACGAAGATAACAATTCTTCCCGTTGTAAAAGAATGAAGTATGACACCGTGTGCGCCTATATTTAAGAAAAATAAAAAATAAATTGTCCATTTCGTGTGGAATATTATTAGTTGGTGGCATGTACGTGCTTTGTCGTTGTGTTCTCAAAGTAAACCATAAAGAATGGAGAGATTATTGAATATTCAGGAATATTTTACATCAAAATAAACGTTCTTCAAAAAAAAAGTGCCTACAATAATGACTGCTAAAAAACAATGCATAGTACCCAGATATATACGTATTGGATAATGATTTTTTTTATGAACCATCAAACTTTTCAATAATTTTCTATAAGGGTATCATTGTTATCACTAAACAATACTATGAAAAATATCGACAATGTCAAAATTAAATAAATTTTGATCACGAATTTCAGGGATTGTTATCATTAGCTAGCATAATACGTAGTTGCAAAAATTTGATTTTAGTATTATTTTATTAATCGTGACAGCCACTTGAAATTATTTCAATGTAATAAAATATGTTCTGACTACCAATACTGATATTCCCCTTAAAGGTACGTCATCGTAGTAATTTAATTGTTATATAAACAATATACGAGTTGTTATGGCTCTTGTCACTCGTCGTTACATTACCAATCTTTTAAGTATAAATTTTCAGTAAATATGATTTCCCAAAAGATTTTATTCTATCACAAAATTGGCTATACAAACTCAAAATCCAGCTATCTTTTGGAGTATTTTATTTCATCACAATAGTAAGGTATAATACCAAGAAGAGATTTTATAGTTATATCTCCGTCTTACTCATATAAATTCTTTCTTATAGATATAATTGAATGCGTAATTTAAGAATTAACTAAGTTTATTATCAACGTAACAGAAAAAATATTTTTGCTGTACATACCTACTCTTTTTCACTGATTATGTTGTTTTTTTTTAATTGGAGTATGTGTGCATATCTTAACCATGTACCCTATAAACATATTTTTAATTTCATTAATTCTTCACCGTACATTAGTTACGTTATTTCAAATCAATACAAAGTATGACAAAAATATCAGTTTTACGATTCAATATACAGAAAGCGAGCTTATCGCTAGAATGCGATGTCTTCCAAGTAGGTAGCCCGGACATATCTCGGACATTTAAATTTAATAATACAAGACATGGTTATATTTTAATTTGCTACGATTAAGAATATTATTGGTTTTACTAAATGTAACTATAAAACATTTTTTTAATAATTAACCAAAAGCATTACCAAAGGTTTTAAAAAAGAAGCGTCACACTTCTGGAAATATTTACTTTTGCAATACAGCATTTAGTAAGATAAAAATAACACAATCTCTTTTTATATCGATTTTTCTATATATCACGAGAATATCAAGACATAATTTTGTTTGTTTTTACCGTGTCATGATACATCTTGTTCTGTGAAATTGTTCTGTTCAACAAACATACCTATTACGTGTGCACTCAAATCTTTCTTCGGATCTTGTTCTGTGACATGTTGATTTTATATCAAAGATAAGAAAAGTTTTGTTTAGAAACAAACTCTCGAAACTTTCCCATTTCTTCAAATATTCACGTGTAGTAGGACAAATAATGCTATAATACGGATTTCCAGTACGATTGTAGTGCAGTGCGTCTTATCATGAAACATTGCGTTCAGTAAAAGTTAAAACTAATAAAAATAAATAGGTATACATAATAGACAACGCACAAAGTTAACTTCTTATTTATTTTCCATAAAATGAAGTAAGAAGTTAATAATAATGTTTCCTTTATTTATTCAAAATGTATGAGAACATAAAACCATTGAACTGTCAATCTCCGCAAAATAAAGGCTCGCCTCTTTATCTCAATACAATTTATAATACAAATATTAATCAATGACTATGAATAATATTTCAGAAGAGTTGTACGAGTATAATTATTGTTATAATGGTTTAATGTTCTCTTTGTATTATTACTAGCGTTCAAGTGATTACTGAACACTGCTTGTATTATGTGTAAATATTGGATTGTTAATTGTTCTGTCAATAAAGTTTTATTATTATTATGATAATATACCTATAAAAAAAATAAAACAAATAATTTATTTGTTTTTGACAAGTAATCTGTTTGTTATGGTTTTTATGGCATAAGTTTTTCAGGAAAATAAGTATGCCATTAAATGTGTAGAAGTTAGGCAGGTAGGTCAAATCAGCCTCTTCCGTTTTTTTTTAAAGTATGTAGAAAATATTAGGTGATAATAAATACTTAAAAGTAGCTTGAAATCTACATAATATTTACCTAATTGGGATATTCATATATACCAAATGTTGTTTATGGATTTGATAATCCTATTTTAAGTATATTTATTATTTTATGGTTCTGCGATTTTTTTCAGAATTCGACGAATATACATAATAGCATTATTTGCTTGTAATGGTCCATAATTATCTACTGTTATTTGACAAACATCTCTCATTGAAAAGCCGCCATTTTGTGATGTTACAATATTTTTGTTGCCAGATGTAGTAAATATTATTTTTGATATTCTTTTGAATCAAACTTAAAAGTTTCAAACATATGTTACTTCTATAAATTCAAATGTTTTTTATTTATTTTTATTTTATTCTATTGTAACAGAGTCATACAGTTTATCTCACAATACAATACAACAACAATAAATATTTATAATACGTAAACCAATCAAGACTCTACACAGTAAGTGAAAAACATCAAATATGTTACTTCTTTTATATGCTACTAATGAATAATAATACTTCCGGAATGTGTTTATATTTTATGATACATATTATAAGCGTAACTATTTATTTGAACTTTTCAACTTTTATTTTAATATGATATTATCTGATTAAACATATTTTTATCTTTATATATTTTACTTTTATATTTAATCTCTTTCACATTTTCTTCATACAATATGCCGTTTAAGTCAAAAAATAATAATTTACAACATTTTGCGGGTTTTTATTTTAAGTAGATAAGCAGTCTAGAAATAACCGAGTCAATGAAACGCAAAATAGAAATAACCGAATGGGTAAAGTCTGGTTACTATTAGTACGGAGATATGAATATCATTTATATAATATACAAGATTATCTCAGTTCATTACTCACAATATTTTATCGCGCATTTTCTTATCACTCCTACTTATATAAGATGTTGTAATGATGCTTTTTATTTTGATGATTACTTAATTAGTAACATTATTTGCTGTCATTTTGTCTTTATTTTAACATTATTTTCAAAAACAAAAGATTTTTGTACCTCATCCAAAAATTATATTTTACTTTCTTATGACGGACCGTTGTATATTTTGCGTTCTAGCGTCGCGCGTCAGGGTTCCTCAATTCAGTATAAGTTAAAAATTTACCTGCATGATATAAGAACCTAATTTTTTCCGTTATGATGGTTCTTTATTAAAAAATCATTGTCAAAACAATATTTCAAAAATCATCGTTATTCAATACTGACAAATAAATAAATGTACCTATACTCAATATTGTGATTATTATCTTGACAGAGTATCTCGAGTACACTGATCAATTATATGTATTCCATACACTATTTTATAACGTTTTTCATAAAATATTTCCGTTCTTATTTAATGAAAAATATAACTATTCACTGTGTCGGTGTCTAGGTAGTAGAATTCCATAGCAATTTTTTTTTTGAAGATATATCTGTGCTTTTGTTATAAACCCAAATACAATCTTATACACCTTTCACAGTAAGCTACTAAAAGCTTGTGTCGTGAAAGGGGAGTTTGCCGGCACCTGGTATCGAATCATGGACCCCTTGTTCACGAGGCCTAGACTCTACCTCTAGGCTACCGACGAACTCAAATAAAACACAATTGACAATATCCTAACAAGACGAAAGACGTCTCTCGTCAAATAAACAAATAGTAGAATAAAACATTTGTTTTATTTATTTTGGAAAATATAACCAAAGATCTATTGAGACTAAACAAATAATGGTGTGTGCCAGAGCTCTCAGCAAAGCTCCAGTATCATGTGTAATAGAATGTACGTTGGTACACTGAAAAAGTATTACAGGCTGTGGGAATTTAAGTAGGTGAATTATTAGTACTAAATTAATAACCCTTAACTAGACGCACATTAATCGTTCTTTTTTTAAATCAGGCAAGTGTTATTTTTACATTATCGAGGTAAATTAACAATACATTTTGTAACATCACCTATCTTACACGTGATAACAAATATTATAAACAAAATTATGTTGTAAATAATATCAATTTGGTCGTGAAACAGGCGCATGGAATTTTTTAATTATTCATTTAAGCTTTTTGATAAATAACTCTGATATATAATATGTATGTAGATATATGGCTTATGATTAATGCTATTATTTATTCGTAGTACATATGTAAGTAATTCTACCGAAATTAATATTATGCAGGTGTCAAATGTGTGTAATAGTTGTTACTTATTACACAGATATTATTAAATGTATTGTGAGCAATATTAAGTATTATAAATTTTAATACCTATATAAAATATATTATATTGCCCAATGGAGAATTATTTTTCCAAGACTCGAAGCATGCACTATGTAACAGTCTTGATGATAATTATGCATGTATGCATTCCTTGTTTAAGATCTTACAAGGTTACAAAAGCTAGAATTATGATTCAATTTGATCGATCTAGTGCATTTTCTTCAACCTTTGCATAGAAAATTTGATTGTATATGAAATAAAACAAATATATGTAAAAAAATATGAAGTTAATACATACACATATTGATTTATGCAAACGAACGTTGAAATAGGTTAATGAATAGGTATCTACGAATCTCAGGCCAATGAAATATGAAACATTATAACATACATAAAGCAAGAGACAATTCACTTGTCAACAACTAACTAATCTGATATAACACACACACACAAGTACAATAGGTAAATAAATACCAATAACAAACACGTCATGGTTATAATAGCCGATTACGTATATATTGCGGATTAAACAGATAAGCAACATAAACAATGTCAAAATAAGGAAAAATTATTGGAATATGTGAATGTACACAATGACCTAATTATGTAACTTGTTAATTTATGCTGAACATACTAAATCATTGTTATTGAAGATGACTACATTGTAGTTGAAAACGTTGTAACAATTAAACAATGCTCACAGGGGAATTAAACAATGATCTGAATCTGGCAATAATCTTTAATATTTATTTTTATTTATTTATTTTATTCTTCTTGCACATCATCATTCATATAACAAATAAAATAGGGCAATATACACAGGAAAAAATGTGATGATGTGCAGTGGCGAGATTATCACTATATAGTGATTTCTATCTTTTTTTTTACCTATAATATTCAACAGTTTACACAATTAACTTATGATCATATTATTATATTTAAAAGAATTCGGTTATTTAGTTCATGATCGATAAATACTTAGTTTTGAGCACTTAGTATTGATGGTGATATTTTGCTCAAATAGGTTTTGATTGTGACTTGTCTCACAATATATAGAAAAAAAATTAACGAACTTATCATCACAAAGATCTACAATTTGAAATCAAAAAAATATAATTAATACAATGAATGTTCCTCTATGGAAAAGAAGATTATATCAGATTATTGGGATATGAGAAAAAGAGACACAGTCATATTTTTTTTATGTTTAAACCTTAAAAAATTATAATAAATTCTTTAGAAAATATGTAAAAATTTTATTGGCATTGTATGTTAAGCAAATTATCATATTCCATATACAAACCTTCGGTTTTTCTGGAATTGTAAGAACTCATGTTTCGAATGAAATATTAAGTGTGAATATTTGTATTTATTGTCCACATATATTGATACTGAATGATCTTATTATTAATTATTATTGTTATATTAGTAAGGTATGATATGTGTTTAAATAATATTACAAAAATTACCTATCCTTTCTCTAATTTTTTTCTTATACGTAATATTTTCGTACTTCTCGTCTCGTCTTCGTCGAAATAACTTCTGTTGAAATATTACCCATTTGTCATTTTTTAAATTTTGGTAAATGTATAAATATATTGTGCTTTAAAAAATACAACAAAAAGCTAAATATAGTGCAATAATCGCATTATTAAAGATATGCGATGTCTTTGCTACGTTCAATCTTTAAGCAATGCGAAATAATAATTTGTGGAATTGAAAAAGGGTTCTTTTCCTTAACTAAATATTTTATACGTAAAGGGAACCGTGTACAAATTATAGTTATTCGTTTGTGGAATCGAAAGAGTGGTTTTGGTTGTGTGAATTTAGTTAAACTAACACAACAAGTCTAATTGAAATTTTAGACTTGTTGAGTTATGGAACTAGACAGTCGATATGTTCACAAAAAGAACAATCAAACAACACTTGCGCCAGTAATGTTAAATCGTTTTGCATTACACACAAAAATAACAGCTTGAATACTCAAACAATATTCCAGATATTTTTTGTACATGCTATTATCAAATGTAATCAATACGATCAATGATGTGAGAATCACTTAGAAACATATAAAAATTCTTACGTAAACAACACCTGGGGTCTGGTTTATCTATATCTATAACATAATATAAAACATTAACACAATGCGTCAAACATCAAACAGCATTATTCAATCCCACGAGAATGTATTATTCTATAAAAGAATCGAAGAAGTATTTTCTTAAGACACTTGTAAATCTGATTAGAAATCACCTTTAGTGTAGTAAAAAAGGAGTTGTTCCAAAAAATAATGAGTCATTAATTTTATACGAGTCTCTACGTAGGTATAGGTATATTTGTTATAAATACGAGGTCTGACTATTAAGTAACGAAACTGGTTCTGTAATACCTTTCATTTCTAGCTTACACACATTTGGTTATTGTCTTCTCCAATATACACCCCTTCACTATGTTTACAATGCTTCTCATGAATTCTCCATTATTCACGTAGAACGCGTTGGAAGTCTTTTTCCAGGACTTTTGCCGCTTTTTATTATAAAATGTCAAAGATTTTAAATCTTCTTCCATACAGATTTGATATTGGGCGACAGATAAAAGTCACATTGTGCTAAATCCGGTAAATAACGCAAATGATTCAACTCTGGAATGATACGCTTCTCCAGGAACCTCTTGACAAACAATATGTTGTGACTTTTTCAATGTTTTCATCAAGTGGGGTGCGACCCAGGTGTCCATTATCACCTACGTCTTTAGTACCATCTTAGAATCGTTTAAACCTTAAACCACTCAAAAACAACAAGCATTACCATACACGTATTTTAACAAAAGTTAATAACGATACTCCTCGCATATAAGATTTGATGTTTTGTCGGCCATTTTGTGTGATGGTCCTGATGATACACAAGCGCCAATGTTGAAACAAGACATCTTTTCAACAAACCCATACTGCTAATCTGGCGACGGGCCGAGTTTCTTACTATGTGCAAAGGCATGAACCAAGTCTCTGCCCGACTGTACGCAGTGAAATGGAGTAAAACCTTCAAATGATATTATCTCTTGCGTAAAATCATACGATCTTTCATTCATGGAATACATAAATGTTGCACACGCGTTTCGGATGAAAATTGGAACATAAAGTCATTCATATTATATACATACATATATGAAACTTTTGGGAGTTATACATCGCAAATAAGGTAACTATGTAAGCTCTATGGTTATAATATTGATGAAATAATATTGCAAAACATATTGCTCTTAGCGTAGTCAGTTGGCAAACGATAAAAGAATATAGGTCAGGTTATAGAAAAAAATTAGGTTATTATTTAAGTAGATATTTATTGGCTGACGTTGATATGAAATGGCGGTTTTATGTACGTAGCTTATTGTCATATTGCCAAACGAAATTTGTAACACAGAACATATCAATAAACAACACTGATTCATAGATATCTCAATCATGGATTTTCATTCACCCTTAACATATCTTTTGAGCCCATAGAGTAGGACAAATCAACTTCGCATCAATTGACTTACCTCTTTTCAAGATATTTAATTTCAAATTTCAAAAAAGTTTAGTAGAATCATTAAATTCATAAACAATGTACCTAATATGAATTTTCTAATAAGTCGGTAGGTACTTATGATGAGTGTTTATTTTTGCCATATAATATTATATAATATGTGCACTTTTATCCGAATACATAAAAAATATTCTGAAGACGGATCAATTGAAAGTAAAATTTTCTTGACTATTAAATTCTTAATTTCGTTCTTTAAGGTTACTCCAGAGAATATAGAGAGGGCGTACCAACAAAACACTTGTTTGTTTACTTTTTAATTTCACAAAATATATACGAATACCTCTTATACTCGGTACTTTTGGTACTCGGTACTATACCTCGAATACTATCAATTAAAAATCCTAATTCAAATGTGGGATATTTCAAACTTTATTTCACTGTGTAGGTAGGTACCAACCAGAAACTTTTTCTTAAAAAAAAAGACATTTACTTACCCTTTTCCCATGTAAATGTAGACATTTAATATGTCTTATTACTTTAAGTATTTACATTAAGATGAGGTCTTAATACTTTTTTTATATAGCTACCTACCCTTTTTTATGTGAATGCATAAAATTCTATGATAAGCATCCACACTTCTTAGTGATTGAAATACAGTTTCTACACCTGGTTAAGATTCATTCAACAAATTTGTTATTATTACCTACCTATCCAGAAACTGCATTTTTGTAATCCACTAGAATTTAATTACAACGGTTTCAGAGTACTAGGAAATTTTGGAAAGAAGTGACTCATTCATGTAGAGTTCTTTGAACAAAGCCGGCTTGTTTCTTTGTTTTGTTTTGAAGAGGCCTATATTCATCAGTGGAGAGAAGAAGGCTAGCAGTAAGTAAGTTAGTAAGTAATTATTATTAACAAATAAAAATGTGATTTTTAGTTTTACTAGTAACAGTGACTAGTAATAGATATGAAATTTTGTTAATACAAATTATGAGTTTGTTTTTCTAAGGACCAACCAGGTAAAAATTCAAATAATATAATATGACAACAAACAAAGACAAAATGAAGTGTATGGTTGTAATAAGACAAGAGGAGAAGAGGGATTTTTGTGTTTCCAAATTTGTAGACAAGAGCTTGAGAGTCGCCGCGCAAACAGACTGGAACAGATTGCCCGCAGACCTAAGAGCGAATCTATCTACCACCACATTTAAAAAAAGCTTGAAAACGCTACTGTTCAGGAAAAATCACTGAGCTTTTGAGATGGTCATTGATTCGTGAACGGCGAACATTTATTAATTGTAAAATTGTTGTTATTTCGATAAGAAAGTTAACCAAACCAGAGTTAGTGGAGAAAAGCTGGAATCCTAAATTTAAATGCTAAAAGGAAAACAGTGAAGTGACGTGCACCATCGGCTAAAGTAGAGTGAACGTTTGACTTACTTTGAAATGTGGTGCTACAAACGTATATTGAAGATCCAGATGTTGGTCGACAATGATGAGGTGTTAAACAGGGTTGATGAAAAGAGACAACTCCTTACAACGATTAGCCAACAAATAGCAAACTGGATAAGCCACAACATCTGCTCACTTCCATTGCGGAGGGCATGACTGAAGCCAGGAATTGGAGAAGCTGACCAAGAAAAGCCTTCATGGATCAAGTAGTGGAGGACATACGCTGCAAAATTGAAAACTAGCAGGAAAAATGAAGAAGTGGAGAAACAAAATCAGGCTAGTTACAAATTAATCAAATGGAACTCAAAGAATAGAAAACCCGGCAAATCAAATTTTTCACACTCATAATAATTTATCGTACTTTTGTATGAGTTTTGTATCAAGAATATTTTTTAAAAAAGATAATACCAATTATCTAGATGAGTGTAACATAGTACCTTTTATTAAATGGTCGTTCCACTATGGTTTATTTAATGTTATCTTTTAAATATTAACGGATCAGTATATTATCAATAAAATTTCTCAACCATTTCATTAGAAAAATCATAATTTGTATATAATGACGATCAAACAATGTATTTATGTATATTGAAGTATATAAGAATATTATACTTTATTTTGAAAGATATAATATGTATGTACTCAAACAAAATAAAGGGAAACTAACTGGGTCAGGTTATCTACGTATCACAGTAATTTATCTTAAAAAATGCCACACTGTCTCAAGACGTCAGACGGCCGGTTTCTTTTGTGAAAATTAATCGTTGTTTTGTTAAACAATATGCAACCTTGTAAACTAATATCATCGTACATAGTTGAAAGAAAGAAAATCGCGTACCTGCTATAGTTAATTTTTATAATAGGTTAGTACTTCATTATTTGTGCATCGGAAAAATAATACACTATTCAAAAAAATTACCAATACATATAAATAAGGTTAAGACTTAAAAAATACATTATGACCTGATGAAATTAAAAAACATCATTATTGAATTGTCAAACAAACACTATTGATCTATCTTCAGGAGACATTTTTCGTCTTTCAGTGACATTGTCAATCTGATTTAAAATTTCAACTGTACTCATATCTGTATCTTAATAACAGTAAAAATAATTTCAATGAAAGTTACAATAATATAATACATAAGCATTATTGTTTTATCTGATACAATATTTATCACGTGTTTTGAAACAACATTTTTCACGTGTTGAAATATTATTACAAAACACGTGAGAAATATTGTACCAGATAAAAATACAAACTCACTCCCCCCCCCTCTTCCCCTCTTTACAAAATCATTCTGATCATATACTTCCCTTTTCATAAATTCACCTTGTATAAACATCACAATAGTTAATTAGGTTTTTCCAGATTAAACTTATTAGATATATTATTAGTATAGTACACTATGTTTTTCCTTGTTACACATATATAATATGTACATGTACATATATTGTTCTTTCCTGCTCGTCATAATTATTAGTGAACTCTATGAAATTAGTTTCTGTTACACGCATACATTTGTGAATATTATTGTTTTTTTTTTGTCATTTTCATTGTTTTTACTGTTATTTAGATACATATGAATATAGTTGGAATTTTAAATCACATTGACAATGTCTTTGAAAAACGAAAGACGTGTCTTTCAATTAAAATCAACATAGTAGGAATATTTTTTTTCTCAATTCTTTCACCTAAATGTGTGACACAGTGATTACATTAAGACCTGTCTGACTTGACACGTTTTTAACCTCGGTTAAATGAAAAATCTTACTCACAAAGTATTATACCTACGATGTACCTACCGTCCTACCTACTTATCGTTTCGAAAACTAAAAATATTCATCATTTACATAAACTTCATTCCATATTACTTTAAAATTGTTCTATGCATAGACATTATAATATAACAAAGGTGAATTCAGCAACACTAAAATAAATGTATGTGTAGCTATGGTCAAGGAACAGTCCTGATTTTCTTTTATTTTGGAGGTGTCACGAAATGTCAGTCAGTGTTACTCACTGATATTTTATGAAGTTAGTTCATTAAATTATTATTCTATCGTGTTATATACATATCTATATATCTTGGATATGTTCATAAAATATAATTTTAAATATTAGCTAATTCATGTTTTCGTGTTTTGGAGTGTTTGATGTACGATTAATGATAATGTGAAATTGGTGGTTTGGTAATATAAAATTATGTAAGCAGGTAGGTCAGTAGAAATTATACAGAATAATAATTACTCCATATCGTATTTTATTGTGCGTGCTACCATACACTACCAAGTAGAAGCAGCATTATTAAATCAAAGAAATGTTGAAAGTTTTGTGTTGATAATATTTGAGATTGAATCTAGTTCTCAAATTAGGGCTTAGTGGTTTGCCCTAAATTCAAAACGTTAATAATGTACATCCAACACATTTCCTACAAAGCAATCATTTTAATATTGTACTTACACCTATTTGTACCTACCTTTTTTATCATCATCATCGCCCTCAACGCTCCTCTCGGGAGCACAGGGCAGAAACCAGCCTCCTCCATTCAGAGCGTCTCTGTGCCAATTGCGTCACCTCTTTCCACGACATTCCTTGCGCTCTGATATCGTTGTCATAGGAACGGTGTATTGTGAAAGAGGGACGCCCGACTCTTTTTGCTCCGGGCTCTTTTTGGCCAACTATCATTAGGCATTCTCAAAACATGTCCCAGCCAGGACCATCGTCTCTCCTGTATTACGGAGATTACAGGTCTCTGCTGGGTGCGCCGGCGCACAGCATCATTTGTAACATGTTCATACCATTTGACATCCAAAATCCTTCTAAGACACCTGTTTTCAAAGCTTAGTATCTTCCGCTCCTGAGCCTTGGTTAAGTGCCAAGACTCACAGCCATATAGAAGGATTGGGATGATGCACGCATTGAACAAGCGACATTTTGTCCTGATGCTGAGTCCAGACGCCTTCCAAACTTTGTTCATGTTATTGAAAGCCCCACTAGCTGCTCCTATGCGGATTGGTAATTCCGACCGGAGATCACCCTCTGGCGTTATGGTTACTCCCAGGTACCTGAATTTGCTAACCTGAGATATTTGGGAATTACCAACCATTAGTGGGGTGTGAGTACTCGTGCATGTACTATTACATATGTACTCCGTTTTACCAGCGTTGATACGAAGGCCAAGGCACCTTTTTTATACCTCACATTTATTTTCCTATTGAAAATAGCACTACTCTAGTTGGTCCTGATATTATATTTCTCTTCCTTAATTCAACAAAAAGCGTATCATATCGAATTTTGTTTTTGGAATAAAGAAGATATTTTAGGAGAGGAATATACCTATAATATCTTACGTTAATAATTTATTTATTTATTTATTAACAATTCACGGCGCTAGCCTTTTACATGTTATACATTTACATACATAGTTCATATGATGCATATACTAGTGTAGAATATTAAGACACAACAATCATAATAAAAAATCAAAAAAAAAACACAAAAAAAAGAACAACACAACTATCAGTATCACAGCATATGTTATGAATGGAAAAAAAGTCAATGGATCACAAGTCAATTCGATAGTAGGTTATATAATAAGGAATATGTTAAAATTATTGGACCGTCTGTGAATGACAAGAACAAAAAACATAGAAACGTATGAGTGTTATACATATATAGTGAGCTACAATCCATTGGATTGATATGCAACGAGTTACGATTTTCTTCTTCATTCCTCCCTATTTTCAGTGTTATACAAGACAAATATAAAAAAATGATGTTTACTTTCAATGAACTATTGTTGGTTGTGTTGAAGTTGCATGATTTGTTTCTTCTGACGTCGCTAAGCGATCTTTTGACCGTCTCAAGGACACCGTTGCAGAGGACTGCTTTCATTTTGTTTCTAAAACTAGTGATGTCCCCTTGATTGGAACACTCATCTCCTTAAGTTAGGGCTGGTGAACGAACCGTGGTGTGTTGCAGAACGGGAGTTCATCTTGCAGGGCAATTTTTTTTGCCTGTTATATGCTTGTGAAGGAAACAGTTTTCAAAATATTGAGGTAGTCTAAAGATCATAAGCTTACACATAGGAATATTTACGGCTATCAAAAACTTTACTCATATCCCTTTATTGAAATCTGAGCAAGAACCATCACTGTTAAGGGAAAAGTTTCAGGAATGATATTTGTCATGCTTATTATACCTATAATAATTACATATATTTGAAAAATAATTTTAAGAAATACCAGGCTACAAACCACAGCTAATTAACTAAAATTTCATATTTAAATTGGGTACACTATTTTTTTGATTACTTATTTTGTACTTATCTAGCTCAAGAAAATAAGACGAATACGTAGATTTATCGAATTCCCAACATGAAGTTTACATGCAAACAATAGAATGTTTTGAAATTCTCTGAGCTGTAAATATAAACTAGGCATAAATTGGACGGCAGATACATTTGCGATGTCATATCGGGTCGCTTTAAATAAAGTTCGACTTTATTAGCAGCTAAATTGGGCCGTATCATTAAAGGCACACCACATCAATGTCAAACAACGTGAACTGGGCGTATCTATTCAGTGACATAATTTCTCTTCCATAATATTATCATCACAAATTGAAATTTATCATATTATTAGTGTAATTAAGTAACGCAAACAACTGTATGTGGACAAACCGAAAGAAGTTTGTAAGGGTAGATCTAATTGGTGTTTCATTTTCTATGCCTACCTCTCAAAATATATGACGTGAAAAGAAAATATAGTAAGAATAAGAAAAACTGCTTCTACAAAAAAACTTTCCGCTAAATATTTTTTATTTAATTATCAAATATACATTTAAAAACAAAAAAAAACATTATATTGTCATGATATATAATTATGATTCCAGTGGGCCTAGTCAAAACACAATTTAGCGTTACGTTTTCGTTCGAATGTAGACAACGTTGCGAGAACGTGTCACTTTTCGTAGCTACTTGTGTATTTTAGCTACGAAAATTGACACGTTCTCGCAACGTCGTCTACATTCTAACGAAAACGAAAACTCTTAAATTTGTTTTGACTAGGCCTGTAGGTCACATTTTTTAAAACAATTTAATTTTGTATTGAAATAAATTTGTGTATAAAATGTAGAGCATCAACATTATTCAAGTATTTTTTTTCCGCCTTCTCACATTTAATTATTTATTTACTTGGCAGAAACTACAAAACAATAAGAAGTAAAAATATTGATAGGATATATGAAATCAAATTAAACCACAAAAATATGTCAAAACATTAATTCAATACAACAAATATTCACAAATCTCTTTGATGTCCTGTGAAAATGGTACAATC
The DNA here is from genome assembly GCA_947579605.1 of Athripsodes cinereus. Taxonomy (NCBI): domain Eukaryota; kingdom Metazoa; phylum Arthropoda; class Insecta; order Trichoptera; family Leptoceridae; genus Athripsodes; species Athripsodes cinereus. The sequence goes on from OX388329.1 coordinate 13,183,795, forward strand.
ATGAAAGATCACTAACAGATCATCAGGGACAAAAACCTCTAACTATCCTCAAATATGCCATGTGGAAAACCATCCACATGGCATATTTGAGCCTGTCATCTACTCCCAATTTCTAAGATTGCTTGAAAGACTCCTAAGTATTAAACCATCTACAAACAATACTATAGGTACGATGATTGTGGTTGGTGTTCTTCACAAATCTTTGATTTCGTGAGCAAGATCAACATAATAATCAAGATTGTTTATTTAAATTTATTTATTTTTTAACGTGGAGGAAAAATTGCCATCCATACTTAAACAATTCTCAGCATATTGAGGACAACCATATATAACCAGAAAAATCTTCATAATGAGGACAATTCAACCATGCTGTCAAAGAATTAATTTTATTATTATAATATTATATTATACTGTCAAAATTTTCAATCTATCTAGCATTCGCAAAATTTACTATCGTTGCGGTCACTCATAGTAGATAAGATAACAAAATGAAACGCCTAAAATATTACAACATTATCAACTTCGTTAATTGTATAATGTCACTCATGGGAAATTTTAATTTATCGTAGTACCAACTCATTCCAGAAAATATGTCGTTTTGTTTATTGAATACGTTCTTCTAATAATTTCGCAAAAAGAGTTCACTTAAACCACTTATCAAAAAATTTACATTCATATCAATTTTATGTTCCTTCATAATAAACTTATGCATGAAAAAGAAAGTGTATACAAAATCCCTTGCAGAATTTTAGTATAGGCCACACGGGAACCATCATAAATGCGCATGCATCATGTTTCTGTTTTCAAATAAATGCCACAAGCCTTTATTATTAATTTCTATAAAAACTACACATGTAATACTGAGTTAGATAGTGAGTTTTTGTCATTATTGTTTATTTGGTTAATTGATTATTGTTCAATCCCCGGTATCCCGGTAATCCATCGTGGTTAGATGGAAGAAATCACTTTATAGTGATAATCTCGCCACTGCACATCGTCCTAGTTTCTAAAATTTTATATTATTTTGTTAACACTGTTATGTAATGATGATGTGCAAGAAGAATAAATAAATAAAAATAAAGAATATGTCTCACACCCTTTTTTGAAAGTTTCGAGCATACTGTATAAGGCGTGTTTTCGTAATGCACCTCGTAACATCTTCAATTCAGTTACAAGGTATGTCACCTGAATGTTCATCTTTTATTGATACAGAGAGGATGACGTATATGTTTATAATAAAAAGTTGGTCCACTGGCCACCACACTTGTAAGAGCTGCCTTTATGGTATATTGCTTGAATAATAAGTAACAATTATTATTCGAACATGTGTCATAATAATTATTTTTTATCCCTGTATATCACAATTGATATCCGACAGGGCTGCCTTATTTTATTGTCATCATTCTTGTCATCGTCATGTACTTCCTCCTCAGAAAGTCTATGTGTGTACCTACATATTTATTATTTTTTATATAAATCTGGGCATGTGAGGTGTCAAACTTCAATTTTTTTCACAACAAGGAGGTTTTTAACACTTTTTTGATATACGTAGATACTTTTCTATTTTTTAACTTAAATATAAGCATGTAGAGTGTAAAACTTAAAGATTTTTTATTAAGAAGAGATTTTTAGTACTTTTTTCATATAAGTACCTACCATTTCTTTTACTTAAATATGGGCATGTGAAGTGTCAAACCTATTTATTTTATTCCGAGCTATGCCGGGTTACAAAAGATAGTCTGGAATGAGCGGATGACTACGCCCTGTAATGTTGGATACATCTATGAACGCATTACAGCGGGACACCTATGTTCTTTATGAAAATTCATTTAACGCCTCAGCCTTCGAATTTATATTGGTATGAGAGAGAACACCTGTAACTAAACGTGTACAAGTACTGTCACCCCACTCATGATTGGGAATACCCAAATATCCCTAGTCAGCAAGTTTAAGTAGGTCTGGAAACAACCATATTGTTAGAGGGCGATCTACGATCGAAATTACCAATCCGCAAAGGAGCTGTCAACGGGGCTATCAATAACATGGAAAGGATTTGATTGGTGGCTGGACAAAATCCCACCTGTTCGCACTACAAATAGCGTTTTGAAAACAGCACTCAACAGGAGAATACAAGAAAAGGATATTCACAACTAGTTTACAACACCAGGACAAAAACATGCAAAAGCCTCAGTGCAGGTGTTTTGTCAAAGAAAAGTAGAGATAAAAATTAATAGCAGAAGTCTTTCGCAACAAATTCATCTTTAGCGTCAGACTCTTAGAAACTAGACAAAAACATAAATACAAACTCCAATCCATAATAATTACAAAAAAAAAATATGTGGTGGGAGGGGGGTTTGTTTTGACCATGCTATCGATTTGTGAAAATGAGTTTTCATATTGTTAACACCGAAAAAATAATATTCATATGAGTGGGGATATATTCACAATAAACAAAGAGAAACAAAGAATTCTCACCAGAAACATTGGATATTTTTATACAGTGAAATTAACAGAGCATATATAGGTACTAATGGAGATTCTGCACGTATGAACATAAAACTTCATTGCATCTAGTCACTAAATGTGAGCCAATAATACAAACAAGAGCCAAAATAATAATTAACAGATCAGAGAAACTAGCCCATAGAAAATTTTAAATTCCTTTCTGATTCTAGGTCAGTGGGAAGACACCTAAAAAACAAATATCACAATTAATGGGCTGCACTAAGAAAACGACGTCGCCAAATGTCTTTGTATGGGAAAACGAAAATATTAAACATACATAATTCTCACACTGTAAACAGATCTTGACACAATACGACTGAATTCATACCAGATTCTAGATCTCAACTGTAGTCATGAAACCATCAACTAATTATTATAATGAATCCAGATTGTTTCACTATCAATAAAGGACTGATTGGTATTATTTATATAATTTTGGTTGTTTACGTCTTCCGTAATTTATTGCTTTGATTGGAAAATTAATTATCTTGAAATTATTAAACACTTAACACGATTTCTTATTGAAGTTGATTAAATCATATCTTCATTTTATATAATATCATACAATATCATTATCCTAGAACAAGTCTACTTAGCTGGTTAATCCTATTTCTTACTTGTATTGATTTATTGTATTTGTTAAATAAATATAAAAATGAATGTTTCTAGATTGCATCGCTTGGGTGATGAACATTTGCTTGATGCCGATTTATTTAATATAACTTTTTGGCCTCTCAATAATTTCTGAATTTCGTTTGAGCGTCGTTTTTCGCTTGTTTCTTCATTCACATTTTTTGTCTATTATTGATGCGCATTATGCACCACAACATATTTTTTGTTTTTTTTTTTCATCTAATCTGGTGTTTAATCTGGACATAAATGCCAAAAAAAAGATATATCTGGGTTTTTATTATAAACCCAAATACAACCTTATTCACCTTTCACAGTAAGCTACTTACTAAAAGCTTGTGTCGTGAAAGGGAAGTTTGCCGGCACCTGGTATCGAACCACGGATCCCTTGTTCACGAGGCCGAGACTCTACCTCCAGGCTACCGATGAACTCAAATTTATTTAAAATTTATTGACAATCTGTTCATAAGGTTCAAATGGCTGACGGTTTGCTGAGGATATTCACCTCATGTGTACAGCCCGTTATGGTAATTGCTTGGATATATTTCGATATCGTCCGGGCCTTTTGCATTGTGCCCTGCTAACGAGGTTTACTGAACTATGTTATTTATGGGAAGGCGGAGTGCGTGGGACACTTAGCGCCTGTATTATATTATTACTAATTAATTTAACTTATTAGAATAGTCATACAGCGTTTTGTTACATTTTGAGTATTAATATTGTTGTCACCTATTCCTTTTATTTATTTACTAGCTGACCCAGCGAACTTCGTACCTACTTCGTAAATGAATGATTAATATTTTAAATCTCTTTACAAACTCCCGTAATTGTCCTAGTGTGTCATCGTATAGTGTAAAAAATAAAATTCATTTATGTTGAACAATTATAATTAACTCAGATTTGTTTATAAATTATCTATCATCATCGCCCTCAACGCTCCTCTCGGGAGCACAGAGCAGAAACCAGCCTCCTCCATTCAGAGCGACTCTGCGCCAATTGCGTCACCTCTCTCCACGACATCCCTTGCGCTCTGATGTCGTTGTCATAGGAACGGTGTATTGTGAAAGAGGGACGCCCGAGCCGACGGAACCCTTGCGGACGGAATTATCTGCTGTACGTTATATAGGTAATTATGTAGGTATTAATTATTATTTTTTAGGTAGATATCTATTAATTTTAAATTTTAAAATTTTTAATTCTTTCCATGATATTTTCAAAATTGAAATTTCAGAACCTATAAATTGTATGGATAACGATAAAAATGTTAGGTATACCCATGGACCTAGATAGAGTAGACTATCTACATACGTTCATGGGTATACCTATACCTTTTAAATTAACTGTGCAAAATGGTGTTGGATGATAGCTGGTCTTCGAAAGATTTACATTTTTTTCTGTAGGAAGTTATTGTCTGTTTTGTTCTTGTAAATAAATAATAGAAAATGTTGATATTTTATAAATGTTTTATTTATAAATAATAGAAAATAATTTTTCCTTCTTTTGTTTCGTCAAAGGACTTAAAATAAATTACATTGTGGCGATCATATATATTAATCAGTTTTATCGCTTTTTCGAAACGTCCGTGAATTCCGCCTGAATTGTATGAATTAATCGTAATTTTATGTAACCTTGACTAGATAAGTACCTAGAATTTATTTTTAACATCCATTCATCACTCCGTTTAGAAATTTAATTATTCGAGTAGGTAATACTCGCATTTGTAAGTATAGGTATCAGCTAGGTACATTACCTACAAATCTTTCGTCCAAAAATAAATGGGACTACTTCAGTTTTATGAATAAACTTGAATGGTGGCTTACTCACATATTGCTTTCTCTTAATTACAGCTCAAATTATAAAACATCAAACCAAACTGCATATACTGCTATATCATCATCATCGCCCTCAACGCTCCTCTCGGGAGCACAGGGCAGAAACCAGCCTCCTCCATTCAGAGCGTCTCTGTGCCAATTGCGTCACCTCTTCCCACGACATTCCTTGCGCTCTGATATCGTTGTCATAAGAACGGTGTATTGTGAAAGAGGGACGCCCGGGCCTACGGAACCCCTGCGGACGGAAGAACAGTGCTCTTTTTGGATACTGCTATATACGCGATATTATTTATTTATTTATTTTACATAATAAACGGCTGTTTTATACAACCTTTACAAATAATACAAATAAAAAGGAACAGTCAAGAGAAATAATGCATAAAGAGAAAAACAATAGGTATACAACAAGAAAAGAAATAACATATGTATGTACTACCAATCAATTTCTAATAGGTAAGTACTAGTTACGATTTATTATAATTACTTGTTACGATTTTTTATATTTCTTTATTACAGACATCTTGGCAAAGTGGTTAAAAATAAAACAAAAAAAAAATGGAAAAAAATGAAAAACGGGAAAAGTATGATAATTGTTTTAATAAATAGGAAAAAACTAAGTCACCTTTGTTTTGCAGATGACATAGTTGTCATTAGCGAGGATATAGACGAATTAAAGAAAATGGTTGAAGAGCTACAACAAGCATCATCATAAATATTGCTCTTGAAAACTAAAATCATGCCCCCAAAATTAAATAGCAGCTTAACGACAAAACGGAAAATAATAGAAGCTTTAGATGATTATTTACATATACCTATACCCATGTAATAAAATAAAAGTCGATAAGGAAAATCAAACGGTAGAAATTTCTACACGAATAACATTGGGATGAGATGCTTTCTCTAAATTTAAATATATTTTAAAAGTAACGAGATTCCCTTATTTTACATAGGTACCTATAATATGTAGATTTTTTTATGATTCGTGTGTCCTGCTACTGATTACATATGGGCTAAAGGCCTATATCCAGCAGTGGAGAGAAGAGGGCTTGCAGTAAGTAAGTTCACTTCATACGCCTGAAGTAAATAGGTGCATCTACGTTTACTTTAATTATTTTTTACTCATATTACTAACAAGAAGTCAAAATAGCATATAGTATGAAATGTTATTTACAGAAAAGGCAGATAGTAATTTTTGTTATCGATTAACATTTAGATTTACATGACACGAATATTATCAAGTCTTGTGAACAGAAGCGGAAGACCTAACCTCGAAACCCTTTGAATATATTAACCAACCACAAAGGGTTAAAGCGGTTACTAAAATAATACTGATACGTAATCGTTAATTTTGCAAGTATGTAGATACTTACCTATGTTACCTTTAAGTAGGTATACCTATTAAAAGTATTGTTAGAGTTTACTACTTTTCTTATAAATCAACCAGAAATTACCTAAAGGAAAAAGGGGCATGCTTGCACATGTAAAATTGCTTCAGCCAGATATTAAATTATTTTTACAATACATAGGCACAGTAAGTACTAACATTATTGCTTAGTTTAATAACTTCCACTCTTTCTATATGGACCACAAAAGTTATAATAAAAATTAACTTCACAGACCGAATAGATAACACTTCCTATATTAGGTACGTACATACATAGATACTATGTCGATGATTTAGTACAACCTATTTACATCGTGAAATGGTAAATCTATAGTAAGAAAAATGTAAAAAAAGTTTGATTGCTACCTACATACAAATAACACACAATCATAAACATGTACGGTTCACTCTAATGCCTCATATAATGTAAAAATGTAGAGGTTATGTAGCGGATAAGTTTGTTTGATTTGAATCAAAATAACCATGCCGATTTTCTCTCGATTCTCTAGGTTCAAAATATTTTTTTTCCTCAAAGACTAAAAGTGATTAAATAAATCTAATACGACGTGAGATCTACAAATATAAATAATAAGATACAAACATACTTTATCTACATATTATTTGGTACAATTATATACCTACCTAATATTCATTACGAAAAACTAGTTAATATTTTTATGTTATCAGGATGCGAACTTTTATCTTTTAAATATTTTGATGTTGTGAAAATTTTATTTAAGATGTATCTACTTTTACAATACATGTCCCTCTTTCACAACACACCATTCCTATGACAATGATATCAGAGCGCAGGGAATGTCGTGGAAAGAGGTGACGCAATTGGCGCAGAGACGCTCTGAATGGAGGAGGCTGGTTTCTGCCCTGTGCTCCCAAGAGGAGCGTTGAGGGCGAGATGATGATGGTGATGATCTACTTTTAAAAATGTATTTAGTTTTCATTGTACAAAATGAGTTTTGACCATTTTTCTGCAGCCTAAGTATAATTAATACATTTGGAATTCCTTTCTGCGTCACATATTTCTGCACCAACTTCATCAACACTAAGTAGGTAACGAAAATCATATTTAATATCAAAGCATTGACAGTACTATAGTTTATTTCATTTCTTTACGATTCTGGCTATTTTAATTCAGTATAAATGTGAAAAATTACTTCAATATTTATATATATTTGAAAAATAATAACGTAGGTACCTATGCTATTTGTAATAAATATCTTTGATGATCATTATATTTATTTATGTATCACTACTAACAACATCCATCACTGCATATCCCACAACCAACAGGCCAGCCACATGTTAGGTATAAACATGCAAGCGGTTCTCTCTGAGACGATAAAAGAAATTAAGACATTCAAGATATATCGGGGCATATCTCGTCACCGAGTTCGAAGAGAAAAATGTTCAAACATTTGCAGACAGGAAAAAAGGAAAAATAGTGAAGAGTTAAAACTCTTAACGCACCATTTATGAATGTTAATAAATATATTTATCTACAAATAAATTATTGCTTAGAGACGCATTTTTTAAAAGTCATAAGTCTGTTTAATTTTTATTAATGTTATGATAACAAAAAAGTGATGGAGTTGTTCAGAAAAAATAATACAACTAGGTACCTAATTCAAATAATTGTCTATAGATATCTAAACCACTCGTACTACTACGGGCTACCTCACCAGTGGACTTACTACTGCACTGAGAAAAATACTCACAACGAATCATTGGTAGGTACGTACTATCAGATAAGGGTAAATTTACCAACAATTTGTTTGCGATAAATTAATGTTATAGATTCGTACTAATGAATCGTTTGTACTATCTCTGGTACTAATCTGATAGTACGTACCAATGATTCGTTGTGAAATTTTGTTAGTATTTTACTCAGTGTGTATACATATATATAATAGTCATCTCCGTGCCGATAAAATATAAGACATTCAGTGCTTCAATGCTGAATTGTACATTAGGGTGGAACGAAATTTTTTTTTCTCGAATTTTGATTTGGAATAGTTGTATTTAGTTGCCTTTTGCCATCAATTGCCTGCATTAAAAATATAAAAATTATCAGACAACGGTAAGAGCCCCCGACAAGACATCGAATATTTACAAAAAGGACAATTTAGGGGCTATTTGCGCGGCCTACAAAACAATACAGAACGTATTAAAATAGATTTATTTTATTCAAAAACATATTCAAATATAGTTAACTAGCAGTTTCAATCAAATATTTCATCATTTTAATATACTTTGGTACTGGGACAGTTGAGCAAAGTGCGGGACAAAGCGGGGGCAGCACGCTTCGATCTACGAATTTGCAGTGTTTCGTTTAACTAGTGTCGATAATATTGTCTCAAGGTGGAAGGTAGCCCGTCAATTATTTTCACCAGTAGGTACTAGTTGATGTACCTACGTTTTTTAAGTGTATAAATATGACTTCTACAAGACAAAAGTTAAAATGTACGATATTTGGTGAAAGTGCAGAGTTCGAGGAGAATATACTACTTACGTATGAGAATGTGATGAAATTCTTTGAATGGGTTCGACAAGACTTAAAAATAAAGAACAACACAACAAAATAACCTACATTTTTGGAAAAGTGCCGAAACAGTTGAAACAAAAATTGAAGAATTAGGTATGAATAAAATCTTCTATTTCAATTGTTACACACAAACGAGTTTTACAGTTACTGAAAAAATATCACTCAAAATGTTTTGATTTCATTTGTTTGATTTTGTTTGAGATTTGAAAAAGTCTTTGAAGAAACTAAAGAAAATTCAGAGTACAAAGTGGAAAGCTTTTTGACATCGCTGCATGTAAATGTAAAGAATTTGTAAACTGTACTTGTTTGAGAGAAAATAAAGTGCCAAAAGAGGAACAAATATTTTTAGAAGACCAACGCACTAACAGACAAATGGTTTTAGGAAGAATGGATCTTATCTAGAGTAAAAAATTGCAGAAAAGATGATTACGTGCTCTTAAACAAGAAATCAGGCATAATTCAAATACAAGAATTAAAGAAATTTCCTTTTCTTTATATAGGCTAAATAGATCTGAAGTAAGTTCTAATGTTGACCTTCCTTCTTGTTCGTCGGCCGCAGATGGTCTTGACACCACGAACAAAGTGGATCAAAAGCCTATAAAGCTCACGGATGCCAGTCTTCATAGTTTGACGATTGTATGCGATAGATACGGAGTATCAGACCGAGCTGCGGTGGTTATCGTATCATAAATGTTCTATATTCTGCTTCTGATGCTGACTCTGAGGCGCAGTCGACTAACGTCGTGGGCAGGATGAAACTCAGAAGAATAAGACAGAAAGTTTGCGAGCAAATTTTAACAGAAGAAAGAGTAACAGAAATTCCTGCCTTATATTTTGATGGAAGGAAAATCCAGACGGCTAAAATTGTTTTAAAAAGATCGAAGAGATTTTAAGTGATTGTATAAGAGGAACATGTTTCGATTATTAAAGAACCAGGTTCTGTTTATGTTGGGTATGTGTTTCCAACATCGGGCAGTGCGAGAAATATTGAAAGAGCTATCCACGGCTTTTTGACGACTGAAAATATATCACCAGAGAGTATAATGACTGTTGGATATAATGGAACAACCACAAATACAGAAAATGTGGGAGGCGTGATTGTTTTTTTGTAAAATAGACTATCTCAACCATTGCATTGGATAATTTGTCTCTTATACGCAAATGAGTTGCTATTGACGCTTTGTTTTCCTATTTGGATAGCCCTATAGCAAGATCTAAATCATTTGCAGGTCAAATTGGTATAGCATTAAAGATGGTTCAAAACATTTATGGAAGCTCATTAACAGCACTAGTTATTTGTCGAACGAATTGTTAGCGATTGTGGACCCTGTTTTATTTCGGAACAGTTACTTTGCTCATCCAGAAAACTTGTTGTTGAATACGATAACAGATACGCGTAAGCACATTAGAGAACTAGCTGCCAGACGCATTTTAAAAGCTCGTCAAGTGAATAAAAATTCTGTTTCGTGCATGTTTGAGGTGCCAAAGTGGACTTAAATGCAGGTTCTTACATAGACTTGATAAACTGGCAACAAAATAAATACGAAACATCAATACTGATGAATATTTCCGATAAGCAGTTACAACATCTTATTGAAAATGGAGGAGAATCGGTTTTGGAGTTAATGAGACTGCCTTACCACATCCAGGCTGTGGAAAGATCAGTAAAAGATGTGATAGAAGCAGCTCTACGTGTATGCGATAAGACAAGAAGATAGGGTTTTGTAAAATCTAATTTAGCGTCTCGAAATCTCATGCCAAAGTTTGAGACGAAAAAGGATTTTTGTTATGAAAAATGACGTTATTCATACCGACACAACTTTCTGAAACTGTGTATATTTTTAAAATAAATGATTCTATTATAAAATATACTTTTATCTTATCATATAAATGCATAACATATTATATTTAGTTAATATTTTGTTAATAGGGTGTACTTAACAAAGCGTCTGTAAAAACTTAAAAATTTAAATTTCAAGTCTATGGCGGGACCTCTTGCTGTTGAGCTAGAACTTCCAAATTAGTGGGTGTTATTTACAATTATATAAGGCAACTTTTGCCTGGTATTCCAATTCGATATTCGAAAAAAAAAATTTTTTCATACAAAAGTGTTCCACCCTATTGTACATGCTGATTATCTTAGAAAGTAAATTTTATGAACACCTGCCGTATAAAGGACACTCGAAAACTGACAAATGAGTGGGAGTCCTAGTTTTTTACCAGATTCCATGGGATTGTAAATTACTCTTTTTGTATCTACCTATTAATGCGTAAATTATATTTCTGTACTTTGTATAGCGTATAAAACTTTTAGTTTATTGATTACCCGGATTATTTAAACTCAAGAAAGTATTTTTTTTTTATTTTAGGGTGAATTTATTCTTCATAATGTGGAAATATTCCATACATCCGTTAAAGCATAGCCTGTGTGGAAAAAATAAATGAATAAATACTTACATAAACATACAAAAAATGTTTTCGCATTTGAACAAATCTTTACACAAAAATAAAAGATAGTGAAATTTAAAAAATACAAATACCTACAGTTCATTGAATTCAGTACGTGATGGAAAAGATATGAAATTATAAGTTAATAAAGTTTGGAATCGAAGTAAGTTTATTTTAATATGTTTCATAAATAATGCTATAAGTATATAAATTTCAAACACATACCTGAATAAGATTTGACTCGAGCAATGACTAGGGTTTTATTTACTGCGACAAAAAATACAAATTTGATAAATTACTCTTTGTATGTAAAAAAAAATGTTTTAGCCCGCACTTAGAAAGTCAAAACTATTACAATAATTTTGTAAATATTACACTAAAAATCTACGTAAACAATGCAAGAATTTAATAAATTGAAATATTCTCTGTACGTACAAATAGAAAAAACATTATGTTTAAGTTATTATAAGTGATTTTTATGTACCGGAAAGTGGAGTGAATAATGTAGTATTAAGTATGAGAGTCGAAATAATAATATGTAGCCTACAGATAGGAACCGCCGTAGTATGCGAGTTACGTAACGTTATTGTAGCTGGACGCGGGAACGAGTATGGCTTTGGTAAACGTAGCTTGAAGAAATACATCGTCTTCTGCGCGCAAGCGCTTTCATCTTGCATCCATTAACAGACCGAGAGAGTAAAACTTTCTATAGAATATTTTCTGAACAAATAAATATACATACATTTGCCACCTTCTACTTAATAATACTACGTACTTATATTTTCTTATTCACCAAATAGTATAGCAATTCGAAATCTTACTTATTATTCAGGGTGAAATAATATGACGTAAATACCTACCTAATATATAAATAAATATAGAATCTGATAGTAGTATTACCTAGCGACATAAATATACCTATCTGGCACATTACTTTGGTCCTAATAACTACATCAGATGTATGTAAGTACCTACTACTTATTAGCAATTTTATTTATTTATTTATTTATTTATTATTACAATATACGGCGTGAGCCTTTTACATGTATAAAATAAAATTGTAGAAATTGCATGACAGACAGTACATTAGACAACAAAGAATAATCATGAAAAAAGGACAAAACACAACAAAAAAAAAAAAAAACAGTATGCCAAATATAATACGTATAAACCATTCAATAAAACTTTTTAAAAATTAATTGATAAAAGACAGAACTAGCATTAAATCATCAAAATTGGGAAATTCAACATAAGATTATTAAAATATATAATTATAAAATGTTTAACATCACAAACAAATAATCAATACAGACAGAGATCAATAAACAATGAAATTAAGACATATTAACAAGAAGAAATTAATAAAAAATAGGAATAATGTAATAAAACATAGTTAGCAGGTAGTCAATGTAAATAGGTTAAAGTTAGGTAAAAATTATTAAAAGTTATTTTAAAAACAGTCATAGTTTGACAACTTATATAGCACGGTATTGTGATCAAGTCTTACTGTACATTGATTACAACAAATTTAAACGTCTAAGATCAAAATCTACATTGCGCCATTATCAAAAATTAACAATTGAATATTTATCAATTGAATATTTATTCACGCGAGATAGACTATCTGGTGAGGTTCTTACGGTTTGTACTCGACAATTTGTGATTGTCGAGTAAAAACCTTTCAACATTTTCAAGTAACATATCTAGATAAATTATAATTATATATAGCAATAACGTACCTTCCATCATCATATCAATAGCTCTACAACCCAGATCGTGTCTTGGCCTCCTTTGGAGCACGCCTCCATGACTGTGCTGCTGTTCACCAGTTCTAGATGCCAACCGAGGTAGCACAAAGAAGCTGCTTATCAGCCGAATAACGGATTCCCATTACGCTCAAAGCTGAGCAAAAAAGCTGCATAAGGGCTGTATAGGGCCGTATACAGCTCTTATAGCTCTTAAATGGGCACAAATTATTCAGCCTTAAGTTCACAAAGTTGCTTAAGAGCTGTGTAGCAGCAATATAACTGTGTTGTAAAGGGTAACGACAGTACTATGCGCTGAATATTGACTGACTAAGAGATCACAATTTACTCTTTTTTTCAGAAAATATGTCACATGTACGCTCTAATTCATATTTTAATCCGGGAAAAGTTGTTTGTGATATGTGTAAAATCAATTAAGTGAACATATTATTTAAGCAACCTCTAGCTGCCAATTTATTGCAAACACTTTTTGCTTCGTGGAGTGAATTTGATTAAGTATAAAATATAAATGGTGGATAATATTTTTATATTACCTGGTATAAGTACGTTGTTTTACATATTAATAAAAGAAAAATTAATGGGAACGTAATTTTACTGACATTATACATATATATATTATCTAAGAAAATTTTATTGCGCCACGAAAATATTCTGTTTTTAATTAGTTTTGTGATATAAATAAGCTGTGATGAAAACTTGACAAAATAATTTTTAGTGCTTTGAAAAGAATTATAAGATCAAAAATTATTATTATGATATTAGGAAGTAAAAACCAATGCAATTAATTCTTAATTCATACACAAAACATCATAAAAGTTGAGAAATAAATCAGAATATTTATAGGTTTTATAATAAAATGATGGATTCATGTAAAACAGCGACGTGAATAGTTAAATCTCTTATATTCTGCAAAAGGCTGTCTTATAGTTCACTCTCTCTTACTCGTGTACTGTTAATCAACAAAAAAATGAATAAAATTACACATGTAAACTGCATGCAGCTATAAGCTGTAATACGGACCACATATCATTCATTATACAGCTATTCACTTCATAATAGTTCACACCTGCCCCCTTAATAAGTCAGTGTAATAGGAGTTCACAAATACCTACCTTCTTATACAGCATTTGGCGTAATTTTATTCACCAAACAGTCCTTATTACGATTAAGGCATTAGAAAATGTTGAAAGCTGAATAGAGTCATTTTTGTCGGTCTTAATCAGCCTTAATGCAGCTCTTAAACAGCCTAACCTGTTTAAGTATCACTGACAGCTATAATGCAGCTGTATGATCACCAGTGTACCTTTAAAAGAGTCTTAATACGCAAAGAGTTTCAAATAGGTCTAAAAGTGAGTAGTTATATAGCTATCTGTGCTACCTGGGAAAGAGTTATGCATCCTTTTGACACCATCCAGCTATCAAAGTTTTGGCCTTCATGGTTTTCTTAGACCCCCCGTTGCACCATTCAAAAACCTTCTTGGAATCTCCTCTTCACTCATTCGTTGAACGTGTCCAGTCTACCTAAATCTCCCAGTTATGATTGGATCTCAATATAAATCTTACAGCTCTTGGTTATCCGTAGCTGATACACTATTCTCTGCTATTGCAAATGCAGCCATGTATTTTGCTCAGAAACTTGCTTTCTAATATTTCCAGAGCCTTCGTGCCCACTCTACATACCTACTATCCAACACTGAGATATGTGCAAGCACATGTCGGATTAGTCTTTTATAAAGTAGATTGTTGTTTTTTTCTAAAGAGGTGTCGTGATTTGTGTGTCTCTGCAGTCCAAAATACTATCAGTTTGCAGCTATTAATCTTATATTTATTTCAATGGAAATATCGTTCTTACTCGTTACGATAGTACCGAAACACCTATAGTCGGAAACAGTACGGAAGGTAAACTTGTCTATTTGCAGACTTGTTGAATTTAAGCGTCCATTTATGAACATTTCCTTCTGCCCACATTTCTGCATATCGCAATACCCTGAAATGGGCTACTATTCGACAAAGACGTGAATTTCATTTGCTCTCATTTGTTCACAATGCTCTTTACTCAGCGTCCTAGTTCAACCCCTCTCCCTAGATCGGGCCATGTTCGTGATAGAACAAATAATTTTATTATTCTT
Source organism: Athripsodes cinereus (assembly GCA_947579605.1). Classification (NCBI taxonomy): domain Eukaryota; kingdom Metazoa; phylum Arthropoda; class Insecta; order Trichoptera; family Leptoceridae; genus Athripsodes; species Athripsodes cinereus. The sequence continues at coordinate 13,199,049 of OX388329.1, forward strand.
ACGTCATAATAACTTAAGGGCCCCGTTTAGCAAAAACGGTAAAATATTTAATTTTCAACAAATTTGATCGAAAAACTGCCAAAACTTATTGACCCTTGCGAACATATTTGATAACATAAAAAAAACAAATATTTATTACCAATAGTTTTTTACTAAAAAATAAATAAATCGCAGACTGACGAGATTTATTTAGGTACTCTTTGTTATATCATACAAGTGTAATGTTCCATGAGTGTAATGCTCGTACTAATTACGTTTACCATTCTCCATTACCTATGTAGATTACACAGACTGGGGAATATGGTGGGATATTGCACCGATACATTTGCCGACAATTTTCTCAAATTTAAATCTGACATAATACAATTCTTCAGAAATGTTGGATGACATAGGGCAGTCGTGTCTCTTTTTGACTATTTTATTTTGTATACTTGTTATTTCCTCTAAGTTGACATCTGCAAAATTGACTTATTTCCATACTTTTTATCATTATCAATTATTTATTGCTGTCATTCGTAATATTTGACTCATGCATTTTTAATTCTTTCTTATATCTAATTTTTATTTTCGTTATTATTATTTATTTTTAATTCCTTTGTTTTAATCCATTATTTTATTTTTGATATCTAATTATTATTGTTATAATAGTGTATTCCTAATTTATTGTTGCGTTAATTATTTTTATACTGACAGAATTAAATGATTTAATTTGTTCATGTGTATTTGTGTGTCTGTATATGTATGTATTTATATATTTATATTATGTTATTAATGTTGTCTCACATTGCATGTACCACATAAAATTTGGTTCTCTGTTTGCTGTTTGGTCATTTGGTTTTCTTATATTTAATGACATATAATTTTGTTAGAACTGTCACTGTTGTATTTGTAAATGTTATGTATAATGTATTTTGTCATGTAATAGGTTTATGCCGTGAATTTATGTAAATAAATAAATAAATAAATACCTAAATATTTTGAAATGAATATAAGTACACTAATTATTTGTCATAATAAGAACATTATGAATTTATTTTCGTGCTAAAGTAGCTCGATCAAAGTGAACACATTTAGCTGTAGGTAATTTATTTGTTTCGATTCATTTAGGACATTCCTAACGTTCTGATACATGACTTACAAGGTGTCATTATAAAGGGAGGCAAATATTAATTTTGCCCAGAGCGGCTAAATAGCTAGATCATGGCCTGATCATGGGCGTACCTATATATGGTTGAAGGGTCACACACAAAGTGTGGTAGTTGCCTTCCCCAGGACCTTGGAAATGGTACGAAGGGAGGTACAATTATCAATTGAAAATTGGCCAATAAGCGGGTAGCTACTTCTCCCTCCCTGAAAATTCAAGAAGAAGACATAATCTAGATGTATAAATTTAAGGATATTTTCAAAGTATTATACCCACTAATTTTTTGAAAATAAATAATTTCTTTTTTCATTTTTTTAGCCAATAGGTATGTAGGTATGTCTACCTGCAACACAAATAGTAGGCGTGCTTATCGCCTGGCATCAATATGGTCATATCAATCATACTTTCAGTAAACCTGTATAAGAGATCTTTGCAGGTTTTCTAACTGTGTGATTGGTTTACTGTATGTTTTTAATTACTTAAATCATAACTTAACTAAATAAAATCAAATAAGTGTCACAATAATTGTTTAAAAAAACTGAATGTAGGTACCTACCTACATACATAGTTTTCAACTTTTTATCTCAGGAAATCAGTGGACCTCGATATAGATCGTACATAGGTATTATAACAGGTATATCGATGGTTTTAAGCACAAAAGACATATTCACATCTGACAGTTTCAAGAAGCCCTTGTTATACTTGTGTATGGGATAGATTTTCAGTATTCTTAATTTTATATATCTAAACAATAATAAACTCAGATTATACATACTTACTCTAGACATGTTCTACTTAATAACTAAATTATATATTTTTTTTACAATCAATTTTTTTTCAATAAACCTGTTTTATTTCTAAATATCTTATAACTAACGATGTTTTTCAGTTCCTTTGGCAACTTATTAAACCACTTTATACCCTGGTAAATGTAATGATGCTGTGAAATAGTTTTTCTATACATAGGTACAGATAAATTACCCGCTATATGTGACCTTCGACTTCGGATTATATCAGCGACTTGACTATCAAAAGTCTCTCTATTTACTTGTAGTACTGCTATATTCCTATATTGCTCCACTGTAGGTACCTCGAAAATTGTGAAGAGTTCATCTGTGGGGAACATTCTTGGCTTACGGAGTATTATTTTGATTTTTAAGTTTAATTTTTAACGGATTGTGTCATTATTATTTGTAATTTCGCGTATTGAAGAGCGATTTTTTTTATCAAGTAATTCATTATAATGATGTTCCACTTTACTTCACTTTAATATTATCACTATTTTGATCAATTTTCCTTTTATAATATATTTCTTCAAAATGTTTAATTAGATGAACAAGTTTACTTTTATATATTTTATATAACATAATATAGTGAGGATTATCCGGCGATCCTTTTAGACTGCGATATAGTTTTTCTTTGTGTCGTATAGAATTTACAAGTCCAACACTAATCCATGGTTTGATTGGTTTATTCTTTGAATTCTTTATATTTTGGTATTCTCTGATATTAACTGAGATAATCTTTAAACAAATTTTATAGCAGCCATGTCATACTTAGATTGAGTCAAGAGTTTCCTTGTTGTGCAAAAAACAATGTTCATTTTTGGACGAGTGACATTTTATTTTTATAATATTTCGATAATGATAAAAAATGTTATTGGTAATAATATACTCGTGACTTGATCTTGTACACATATTAATGCATGTGTCTTTTGTGCTTTAAACCATCGCTATGAATGTAGGTAATATAACATTACGAGGGTTTTAGGTGGTTCCAAGGCCATTTTAGTATGGCTGTGAATAATAAGTCGGTAACTACGTGCATCACCTACATAAAATATAGGTATTCTACGTTTTACGAAAATACCGTATTTTTCATGTTAACATGTTATATCAATGGTATTTTTATAAAATAAGTATTACTCACACGGTTTGCAATAATTATAATTATAGGTACCTAATGATAGATAAACCTTCTTTGACAGAACATAATACCATATTTACACTTACTGCACATGATAAATAAAAACAGTGTTCTGTCAAATGCCTGACATGAAGAACAACATCTTCCAGCCAACCAACCAACCAATTACCTATGTACCTACCTATAACACTACAAATGTGAACGAAATAATTTAGTAAAATTCAGTTATCAACGCCATCTAGTGAATTTTACAATAACCATGGGCAGTGCTAGGTATATGTAGTGATGTGAGAAGAGAAAATTCTCAAAAGAAATTTCTCGAGAACGAGAAATTTCTCCTCTGATGGAAGAGAAATTTCTCTCCATAATTTTTCTTAGTGGTATAGGGAACGGTGATCTCATCTTACGCTATCAAGGCGTATCCCAAAAGTATTGGAAACGGTGATCTCATCATAACGCTAACACAGCGAAACAAAGATGATCACACAAATCCCAAAAGTAAACATTATCAAGAAACGCTACTTCTGGAAAAATATGAATAAACATATAACAAAATGGGTCAAGGAATGTTTACAATGTCAACGCGCTAAAGTAAACCAACACACCTCATCGCAATTTGGAGAATTTACTGACGTAACTCGGTTCGAACACTTACATATCGATATAATAGGAGCATTGCTGACTTCACAAGAATATAAATATTGCATTACAATGATCGACAGGAAAACGAATTGGATAGAAGTCGTACCAACTACAACTGACAGCCGAAACTGTAGCAGATGCCCTAGTGACACACTGGATAGCAAGATTTGGATCTCCAGCATACATAACCACGGACCAAGGACGTCAATTTGAATCTGAATTATTCCAACAACTTCTGAAGAAATTTGGTATAGAAAGGAGAAGAACAACAGCCTACAACCCTAAAGCTAACGGAAAAGTAGAACGATTCCACCGCACACTCAAAGCCGCAATTATGGCGAAGTGTAAGGAATCTCACGAATGGTCATACGAGTTACCACTAAACTTATTCTACTTGGCTTAAGAACATCAAACAAAACAGACTCCGGTTACAGCGCAGCACAAATGACGTTCGGACAGTCACTGCGATTACCAGGAGATTTTTTCATAACCTCCGAACGCCGAACAACAGAGAATGACTACACAGCAAAACTGATACAATTTCTAGAAGACTTATCACCGCAAACAAGAAGGAACAAGAATAATACAATTTTCATACTTGGCGAGCTATCAACTTGTTCTCACGTATTTGTACGAAACGAAGTAAGAAGATCGCTGACACCTCCATACTCAGGACCGTTCAAAGTATTACATAGAGAAAAAAAATTATAAACTACAAATGGGAACCAAGGAAAGCAACGTGTGCATTGACAGATTAAAACCAGCACACGCAATCGCAGAAACAGAAAACGACAATCAAGAGAAAAGTGACGATGACACATCAAAAACTACAACAAGATACGGAAGAATAATAAAACCACCAGTACGTGTCTTATACTAAATGAGCACGAACATACGGAAAGGAAAACATAATCATCAATTGATTTCATAACACTGATTCATTTTATCATTCATTTTACATTCAAATTCATTTTTATTGACTCAACTGACTCACATTTTCCAATCAATTTTATTTACATTACAAAGATCATTATTATACACAAATTGAATGACTTATACACAAACTCAGCAAATTGTTTATTGTATGCGACTGTTTATAAACAACGGCAAACATAAACAATTTTGTAAGATATTTTATGATAACATGTATCACAAACCTTTGTATTAACAGCCAATTTTTACGTTGATTTTTATATCCTTAATTTTTAATTTTTTTAGTTGTTCAAATGTACTAACACTGAAGTCATTTTGTGAGGACCACATTATTCAGGGGGGAAGTATATAGGGAACGGTGATCTCATCTTACGCTATCAAGGCGTATCCCAAAAGTATTGGGAACGGTGATCTCATCATAATGCTAACACAGCGAAACAAAGATGATCACACAAATCCCAAAAGTAAACATTATCAAGAAACGCAAACTATTCCTTTTAAGGAAAAATATCACCATTTCATTACCATATAAGGGCATGACGATTCACTACAATGATCGCTCTTTGTATGGACACTCCCTGTAAACTTCGGCATATTTCTGAAACAGTATATAAACCTCCTGAATGATACATCCTCACTTCAGTCGGTCACTTCTTCAGTCCAGTCCGTCACTTTAATCCATCAATTGTAGTAATAACTTGTACTTGTTATCTTGTAATAATAATTTGTGTCGAGTATTCATAAATCAATATACTCTAACGCGTTTGGTTTACAACACCTGATCACCTCATAGATACCAAAGTATCCATAGTGGTATTATAACCTTTCGCCCAGTACACTTCGCAGCCAACCTGATTGATCCAATAATTTGTGGGGCTGATTAAGGCCCAAATCAGAGGTTATTAAAACTATTTTCCATGTATGTACCTGCAATTTTTTTTAACTTAAATTTGGGCATGTGGGGTGTCAAACATGAAGATTTTTCATAAGTTATTAGCACTTTTTTCTATGTAGGTACTTAACATTTCTATGTTTCCATAATTAATTGTAGCCATATTGGTGATTGTCTCAACATTTGTACATTGATTGATTGAATAAAGTATTTATTATTATTATACTGTTAAATAAAAAATAAAAAAAATTCTCCGAAAATTCTCTACTTCGAGAAATTTACCGAGAAATTTCTCGGTAAATTTCTCGAAAAATTATTTCTTGAGAATTCCACAACACTAGGTATATGAATAGATTACTTATAATCATTTATTTATTAAATTAAATCGTCAACTACGTGATTAAATTATGAGAGTTATTTAGACTAAGTTATTTTTTAAATTTCTAAAAAATAACTTTTTTAAAACAATAAATTTGTTTGTAAAACAATAAATTTGTTTATAATTATAGCTATAAATATACAAGTTGGTTTTTAGCCAATATGAAAAGATTTCCATGATATATTATTTTATTCTGTATGAAAGAAGTTACAGAGATAATAAAAAAAACAATGCAAGTTTTAATTTATTGTAAACAAGGCCAATCTACATAAGTTGACTTAAGTATGCAATTATACATACTTAGACTAAACTGGGTTTTGTATCAAATTTCTGTTGGCATTACTTCCATTCTGTCAAACAAAATATAAATGTCCCTCAATAATCACTGCTTTAATTTAAATAGAAGTACCTAAACATGTAAAAGAGATCAATTTATTGATCGTAATTCAAAACCAAATGAGAAAGCTATGTCTTAATATAAATTATCCTAAAACTATTCTTAAAACAAAGTCGATTCAAATATTGAGATTAAAAAACGTAATCAAAATAAGCACGACTCATCCCACGAATGAAAAATACGAAAATGGCGCCATTACGATGACATTAAAGTTTCAAAAACATTCCAAATCGTTCACGATTATCCGATATGACATTCATCATTCACTGCAACTTCATGGTAGCTCTAAGATCGCTCCACGTCAATTTTTTTGCACCTGAACGCTCCCATAGATCTCTATGACAATATTTGTTTTCTATGGTTGGTGAATGGCGTTTAGCGGAGTACGTTGAAGGACGGCTATTATATTTTAAATTTACTTTAATGTGTATTGTGCTTAATTATACTTTATTATAACTTATAAATTTCTAAAAACCTTAATTTGTGTGCTCTAACACATAATCATCATGTCGCGATACAAGAAAACAGAATGCAATAGTAGATTGGTGCATGAAGGCTGGCTCACTAAATCCCCACCAACTAGAAGAGTTTTTAGAGCTGTAAGTTGCATTATTCTTGTTAATTATCGTTTACATTCGATTCCTTACGATTTTACCTTCACATTGACATCTTTTATAGTCGATTATTGTGTACTTCACTAAACACATTAATTGTACTTTGACATTTGAATGCCTGCTTATTTGATCGAACAGAAAAACCTTTCAAATGCACGACAATCGCCTTCACTTGATTGTCGGATTAGTATTCATTAGTATTTGTAGAATATAAATCAAATATATTATCCTAATGTCGAAATATCTAAATAATATTGACAAAACGATTTATTGCTACTTCTGAATTTGAGCAACCTCACTCCAAAATACTTATAGGTCAATAGGGGAAGTGCAAATATAGTTTTTGCATTTTACTGTTTTTTACACCTGCGTAAGTGATGATAAAATAAGATCCCAAAATAATTTACTCTTGGGCAATTTTTCCTCACTCACTGTTCATGTCGCTAGAATTTGTAAGAATTTTCCTACGTATATAAGAAATTCAAACTATCACATCCTTTAAACGTAAAATAGAATCCCAAATTTGTTTCTGTAATAATCGTCATAACCCAGTCTTTTTAAAAACAGCCGATCTATGTGGATGAATATTATGCATGAATGCTATTTAGTTTATGTATAATTTATACACCTAGATATAGACATTGTTCTTATAACAAATCACTCATTATGAGTGGATTGCCAGAGTTTTTTTTATAATTTATTTTTATATCTCTGTGTAAAACATTGTCACATTTATATACAGGTTTGCTGGAAGAAAATGCCTCAAGCACACCTATTATATTTATTTTATTTATTTATTCTTTACTGTACATTGATTACAACCAAATTCACACAAGAATACATTTAAAACAAATACAATCAATATACAGAGGGTGAGTTTATCGCAGAGGCGCGATTTCTTACAACTAACCCTAAATTATATGTATGTTTATAATAACAATAATTAATATTTTTATCTCCCGAACAAAGCTCAAATTCAAAAGCAATAATAGCTTAATGTAATTTAGCTGATGCTACCGGCCTAGACATGAGGAATTAGGTTTATCTACAATCACCAACAGTTCTTTTGTTATTTATGCAACTGTAAATGATTAATATTGTTCCAGTTGTTTATAATTGTATCTTGGTTATCCGGTGTGTGAATAAGAGATAAGGTATTTGTTATTATAAACACTGTGATAATATGTCCCTAGATTCCTGCGTAGTAATAATTATTAAGTGTTGTATTTATTTATCTCTTGGTCTTACAATATTTTATATATATATATATATTACAAATACAGCAAAAACAAAATAAAAGTGTACATACAATAAGTAACAAATATACATATTATATTGGAAGATTTTTTTCTCTATGTTGCATACTAACTACTTACCATATTTACAGTGTAACATGATATTTAAGATTTGTTTAATGCCTGATTTAGATTTTTTTATTCAATTAATTTCAATGTAATTACGCACAAATTGAAAAAGAGCTTTATGCTATAGTTTGTGGTTGTTATAAATTTCACCAATATTTGTATGGCCAAGTAGTACATGTTGAAACAGACCATAAACCTTTAGTAACTTTATTTAAAAAATCTTTATATGATATACCAGCAAGATTGCAAAGAATGATGTTAAGTTTGCAAAAATATAATTTAAATGTAGAGTATGTTCCAGGTAAACATTTATACATAGCAGATACTTTGTCTAGATCAGCTTTGCCAGACACAGAAACTTTAGATTTTGAAAAAGATATTAACATTCATGTAAACTCTGTTATAAATAATTTAGCAATAACTCCACAGAAATTAGAGGAAATTAAAAAAGCGACTAATGAGGATGAAGCTCTACAAATTTTGAAAGAATATTACATTTCAGGTTGGCCTAATTCTAAAGACAAAACACATAATTTAGTAAAATTATATTGGAACATGCAAGATGAAATTAATGTTTGTAATGATTTAATTTTTAAGGGTTCTTCATTGATTATTCCAACAATTTTAAGACCTGATATTTTAAAACAGATGCATGCTGGACATCAAGGCATTGTTAAAACTAAAAAGTTAATTAAAGATTTTTTATATTGGCCGAACATAAATTCAGATATAAAAAATATTATTGAACAATGTGAAACTTGTTTAAAATATATGCCAAAAAATCAGGCAGAAACTATGATTTCTCATCCAATTTCAAATTATCCATGGAAAGAGTGGGAGTAGATATTTTGACTTTTGAAGGAAATTATTTTTTGATTGTAATTGATTATTACTCAAAATATATTGAGATAGAAAATATGTATAAACACTATACAGCAAATTTGGTTGTCAATAAATTAAAAACTATATTTAGTAGACATGGAATTCCATTGGAGTTGATAAGTGATGGTGGGCCACCTTTTAATTCAATTGTATTTAAATCATTTATACATGATTGGGATATTCATCACATTTTCACGAGTCCGTATCATTCAAAATCAAATGGACAAGCTGAAAGCGCAGTTAAAATAGTGAAAAATATTTTCAAAAAGTGTAGAGACAACAACTCAGATATTTATTTAGCTTTGTTACATTATAGAATAACTCCCAAGGACAATTCACCATCGCCATCTCAATTACTAATGTCGAGACAACTCAGATGTAATTTACCCGTAACTAAAAAATATTTAAAACCAAAAATTGTCAAATATAAAGATTACAAACAACATATGGAATATAAGCAAAGTATCATGAAAAAACATTATGATAAAAGTTGTAAAGATTTGCCTCCACTAAAAATAGGTGACAGTATTGTTTTCCAAAAAGATCCCAATAGTGATTGGGAGCCAGGTGTCGTAATTGAAATTTGTAAAACTCCAAGATCATATATAATAAAAGCAATAAATGGTAATAAATATAGAAGAAATAGGATTCATTTAAGATATAATACATGTCCAAACAATAGAGATGTAAGAGACAATAATGTATGTAAAAAGGTAATTAATAATGAATGTGATAAAACATATACCTATTTACCATCAAATTTAGATTTATCAAAAATACCAAGTTGTTCCAAAGATTACATAACCAAATCAGGTAGAGTAGTAAAAGAGCCCGATAGACTTAAATATTGATTATTATAATATGTTTAATGGATATATAGTAATGGATAAGTAGTATTATTAAATAATATAACGTAAAAAAAAAAAAAAAAAAAAAAAAAAAAAAAAAAAAAAAAAAAAAAAAAGAACATGTTGTATTAATTGCTATCAAATATGTAAGAAAGTACCTAGGCACTTTGCTTAGTAGTTATTTATTATTATTTCTATTTTGAATTTATTCCATTGGATTGTTTTGTTTTATAATTGAAAATAAAAGTCACTTGAAAACTGGAATCGCATGTTTTAATACATAACAGTCCAGACGTTGTTGCATGACGTACATGATGTGATAAACTATCAATGAATAATTTTAAATCTTATTTGTTTATACAAATAATCTAATAGATTTCAATATGCTTAGCTCCATGGAGTCACTGGTAAAGAATAGGTCTCCCACTATTTCTACAAGTTTTCGGATGTCCCATAAAAGGCAAGGGTTTAAAAACCTCTCTAGTAAAACAATTAAAATCTAGATTTTAGTAGTAGTTTAGGTATGCAATCCTTCCTGAGTGTCTTTTTACTGACGCATAAAGGATAATCTGCATTTTTTTTTCCTCTTCCATTCAAAGCCCTTGCCCACCTCGACTTCTAGATGTAGTCCATTGTAGGATTTAGTCCTTAGATGTCTTCCCACAAACCTAAAACCTGAAAGAAATCCAAAATTTTGTGTGGGTTAGTTCCTTTAATCTATTTTTGATCAGGAAAGTGTTAGCCAATTATTTTGGCTCTTGTTTGCATTATAGGTTCACATTCTGTAAGTAGATGCAAAGGAGTTTTATGTTCATTCATGCAGAATCTGCGCAAGTACATGTCTGCTAGTTTCATTATACATAAGTGTTTATTGAGTCTACAGTGTCCCGTTAGTATTCTGGTGAGAATTCGTAGGTTCTCAAGGAGAAACCTTCAATTAGGTGTTTTGCATATTTTTGTCCTGGTATTGTTATCATCATCATCATCATCATTGCCCTCAACGCTCCTCTCGGGAGCACAGGGCAGAAACCAGCCTCCTCCATTCAGAGCGTCTCTGGGCCAATTGCGTCACCTCTTTCCACGACATGTATTGTTAACCAGTTATTAATAGCTTTTTGTCGCATTCTCCTATATGAAGAGTGCTATTTGTAATGGAGCAGTGAGTCTCTGGTCCATTGGTCAGCGTATCAGCTTCTTTGTTGGCCATATTACCAGCCTCTTCATTACCCTCATAGTTAGAGTGTCCCGGCAGCCATCTTAAGACAGTTTTATTGTGGTTAAAGCATGTAGTTTTTCCGATGACTACCCCATTAATGAGATTTGCTGTGAGTGTAGTAAAATATATTCAAATATCTTTTCAATTTTTATAGTCCAAAATGTTAACCAAATATGGATTGTTAATCTCAAATACTAAACATTAACAGCATAAAATGCACGAATTTGACAAAACTTTGATAACTTATAGGAAAGACTAGCTAAGACATTCATCAATTATTTAAGCCATTCAACAAATAAATATAACACTATTGCTTTACAAAGTTACATATAGAAACAGTGTTTATGAATTCTACTAGCAATGGTAAAAAATGGGCTCAAGAAATGTCCTCCAGTCAAATCTATAAAAATATTATAGATTTTGATATAAATGATGGCGTTATGATATAAAAACGTAATGTTGACAAAACAATTCTGTACAGTACTTCCGAGGGACTTATTTGATTAAAAGCTGACTACTTCAGCATCGCGGAGGGCATTACAGAAGGCAGAAACGGCAAAGGCCGACCAAGAGACACGTATATGGACCAACTGAAAAAGGACATGAACTGTGACACATACGTAGAACTAAAGAGACTAGCTGAAAATAGGGAGGAATGGAGAAGAAAATCTAAACTCATTGCTCATATCTCACTATATACTTCAGCATCTTATACTTATGCTCTCATCATGAGACTAGCATAAAAATAGATAAAGTTTAACAAGTATTGTCAAACAAATTAATATAATACTATGTTAATTCTACTGGGAATATGTATTATGAGTTAGATTGAATAAGGTCATAACATTGTGGAAATTTAAGGATAGTAATTGACAACAAATATTGATTCCCAAAATACTTGAATTTGGTTTCATGAAAATATTAAATATCAGTATATGTATGTATGTACAATTGTTTTAGCCACAACTTCCAAATTAAACTAAACTCTTATCATAATGTTCATTCAATATACCTATATGTCTACCAGTATCTATGTATGCTATTAATAATCTCAATACTCAACCAGAAATATTTGAATGCAATATCTACTTTATGTAATCAGACTGTTACGCTATAATTTTATTGTTTCAGAAATGGCGTAAGCGATGGTTTACATTAAGGGTAACCAAAGAGGGACCAGTTCATTATTTCTTGGACTATTATACAGATGAGAGTACAAGCAAACATAAGGGAACAATAGATTTATATAGCTGTAATCAGGTAAATACCATTTAGTTTCTTCATCTTCTAGTCTCCATCTTAAGATGCACTTCATTAAACCAATATCAATCTTGGTTTTTATTTCAGATTGATTCTGGTCTGTGTATGCCGAGAGAAAATATTGATGATAGTGATTCGAGAGGTCGTGTGTTTTCCATTCGAACAGAATCTCGTACATATCACTTAGAAGCTAACTCTCCAAGTGAGATGGAGAAATGGGTTCAATTACTTAGTACTGTTTGTGGGATGAAACAAACCAAAACTGAGAATCGTAAGAATGTCATTCATATTAATCGATCATAAAACTACAGTGAAACCTCTATCTATCATTCCTCGAATAATTGTTTTCCTGTATTTGTCATTATTTTTTACAGTTACAAAATTAGTGATAAAATTTCATACAAAACACGTAAAAATATTGCATCCATCGTTTCTCTATTAATGATTTTATTGCATTGACGGTTTAAATTACTCAAAAAAAAATTGTTTTTATTGTCAATAACATTGGAGAGCAAGCAAGAAAGAAAGAATGGTTTGTTGATTCTGTCGGCTGTCGTTTATGATAGTATGTCAGTACAATAAAAAAGCCAAAAAGCAAATGACGATGAAAGATTACATACATTATAAATGATTTTGGTCTCCATACAGCTCCCTTTTTTATTTTGTCACTATATTCTTTATTTCAACAAAATTGATTTATAACTCTAAAACATGTAGAATTTTTATAAAACCTATATACTGGTATGTGCATATTAAACATTAAAATACATATTAATGTGATTTTGCTTTACTCCCGAATTCATTGTTTTCCCGCATCCATAGTTTATTTCAATAGGTCCCGTCAAAAATGTTAGATAGAGGTTTCAGTGTATATAGTTAAGAGATTTCTTAATTTTGCTTCAACATCCTGTTACATTTAATTTTCAAAATGCATTATACAACCTGCTCCCATAATTATGATAATGACTTGGATTATTTAAACCACTTTTGCATAAAGGTAATGTTATTACATTTGCGTAACTGTGACTTCACTTTTAATTTAGTGCAGCCTAGTTCAACATTGGTCAAATTTTTGTAGAAATAGATTTTGATTGTTGTATTAATGCATTTGTAAAAATTATGAAGATTGTTGTTCAACGGGGTATTTATCACTCTTCAGAATAGATGGTAATCAGCCTTGTTTTAGTTAAAAAAATATGCTATTGTCAAAATGGATCTAATATAAATAAAAAATTTGGGTTAGTTGGAAGAGATCGCGCTTTTGATATAAACTCGCCCTCTGTATATTGATTGTTTCTAACTTGAATTACCTTTTATGTAATTGTTTGTAATCAATGTACAGTAAAGAATAAATGAATAAAAGTTAAAATGAACTCTTAAAAAACGTTCAATTCATCAGTTTAAGTGTATTTCTCTCCCCAAAGTGTAAAATTAATGTGAATTTTGTTTGTAGCACAAGCAAGTAAAGAGCAGAATACAAGCAGAAATCTTCAAATGTTAGAGAAACCACCTTTCTGTAACTCATCTAAACATTATATTCCTATCTCTGAGTGCATCACAGGATTACCCGGAACAAATCCAGAGGTACAACCCTTATGTATCGCAAATATTATTCAAACATTATCTCTAGCAACAAACAGAAACCAATACTATTATATTCACATCATTGCATTGTGTAAAAACATTCATTTATACTAATTTTCTTTTCCAGAATGTGTGTAACAATACTGAACATGATTTAAACCTTTTCCTAAAAAGTTCTACACGAAGATCATGCTTTGAAGGACATGATTATCCACCTTATGCTAATCATCCGCAAGCTTCGCTTACAAGAAGAATAAGAAGAAATAAATTACCAAGTAAGTATCTTTTAAACTGTCCCTTTTTGGCACAATCACAACATAAAATGGTTTAGGTACATACCATCTCTAAAGACTAATAGCTGTACCAAAAATATTTGTGTAAATTATTATTTTTGCGTGAATAATAAATATGATATTTTTTTAGGTGCTATATCAAAAGGATTAGATGTGGATGATGAAAGTGTGAATCCTAGTGAGTACATTTTCTCTTTTTATATACAAATGTCATCAATCTGTTAATTTAAAATCAGATTTTCCATTTCTTTACTCATATTGTACTGGATTATAATATTATTATCATATGTCTAATTATGTTTTTCATTGTATCAATGTGGTTATCTTGAGCTATAAATTAATATTAGCTTCAGCCGTTGGTGTGAATTAATGAAATTAAAAAACAAATGTTTTTTACTACTGCATAGATTTTTATTGAATGTGATGTCTTTCTCAATAAAAATCTGAATAGTGAAAAAACATTTCTTATTTGATTTCATTTTGGAATTCTATTATCTAAACACCGACACAGTGAATGGTATGACTTAAATAAAAAAAAAATTAGTTCACCCGTAATATAATAAAATACATGTTTTTATATTCTATCTATCTATATTTGTCATCACAAAATCTCCTACAATTGTCAGAGCCAATAAACTTATTGTACATAGTGAACTTGTAGGCTCTCCTCTGCGTTTTACAGAATGTCTGAAAATTTGTAAATAAATTAATTGTGAATTTATAAAATCATTCCTGCAGTTTAAGTGATGTATCATCCTGTTCAATTGCCTGAATCAAATAGAAATGTTTATTTAAAAATGTAACGTATATTACAAATGTTTTAATATCAATTTCTTTCTTTTCAGATTCGTTAATTCCTCCAAGACCACCAAAACCTTTACGTTATTCCATAGATGCTACGCACAAGTAAATATTATATCTAATGTATTTTTTGGTTGTTGCAATTAAATTCTGTCCTTTCATATAATCTTAAATTTAATTTATATTGTTGGTCAAACTAATATTATTTTCATAGCAACGTAACACAAAAGATAAAATAGTGTTTTTGAAATATGTCCAACAAGGATGTATGTGTTGATTTATCATTATATATGAAAGATTGAATTTAATTATTAACATTTTTCATGAATATCTTTATTAAATGTAACACCTGTTTAAATGTATACATACTTGATGGTTGGTAATGTTAAAATATTTTTTGTTAAATGCTGCGCGAATATTTTTTCTGCGACTTGGTTATTGTTTGAGTAAACATACACATCAATATTACTTTCCTTTCTTTACAGAGAATCATTTGTTGGCCCTCGTATTCGTGAACCTACAGAGGTAAGGATTTTCAACAAAGTAATATTATGAACAATATTAAATTGAATATTTTCATTACTATCTACAAATTCATCTGTATTTGAAAAATAAGTATAAATAATTCACTGACTATGTACCTTAATTTCCCGTAGATTTTTTTTTTATCAAATAAAATGAAATAATAAATAACTCACAAATGGGACCCTCAAGACTTGAATTATTATAGGACAATTTTAGTGTTGTTTTAAAAAGTGTCGTTAACTCGTTACATGACATCAAAGGCACCATATTGTGTGTCTACTGTCCAAAGCTCCCGCCTTCAAACCTTTTTTTAAATTTATTTATTTTATTGAACATGGCAAACAATACAGATAAAACAATACATAGACTATGTGATAAAAACTTAAATCTAAGCATCCTCCTTATAGAGACAAGTCTTGTGAAAAAGAGGGTTATGGTTTGTTACATCATAATGTATTACGTTTGTGTCATAGATGTGCACTTGCTCCATAGATGGCAGGACACATTTGCCTCATCATTTATTTATTTTATTCTTGCACATCATCATACACATAAAATCAACAAAGCAGTTTACATACAAAAAGAATGTGATGATATGTGATGCAAAATTATCATTTTATAGTGATTTCTTCCATCTACCCACGTCATATTAACACTAGACAGAAATAAAAATAATACAAACACAAATTAGAAAAATCTCTACATAAATCATCAACTTTTAAATTGTATGATAAACTTATAAATATTGCAAAAATTGTAAAATTGGGATTATTTATTTATCGTGTCGAAAAATAAAATGGGATGAGAAAATATATTTTCACAAAACTACTTAGAAAAATAGTTCGAATTAAGTTTATGAGATTGTTAATGATAGTGACTTTTCCCATCTATGACATTGACGTGAAAAACCTGTAAATTTTCATTGCAGATATTAACTAAACTAAGCATGTTATTATAATATCAGCTGTTTATATTGTAAACTAATACATATTATTAATAACTATTGATATTCAAAACTTATATTTTAGATTCTGTTTTGATCCCAGTCTCATTTATCACTTAAATTTGCATACTCTAACTGACCCTACCATAATTTACATACAGGATTAAATAATTATACATCTTATTTTTTTTTATTTCTAGTCCATACTTCAAGAACCTGAATTAACTGCACATATGTACATGAATGCCAGCTTTACGGTGAATGGTGATATGTTCCAGCCATTGCATTCACCAAACGATATAGCCAACCAAGGTCCTTCTAGTGGAGTAAGTATTTTTCTACCACTTTGCTTCATCAGATTGTTTGTACAAAAAACAATTTTACTATATCTTAGACAACTTGTTAAGTTCAGTTTATTCGTACACGGCTTGGATAGTGCAAGTGAGATAATGGTCATAATGAGTAAATATTTGTCACACTGCTGATCTGTGTTTGTTTCCATAAAAATGTTTTCTTTTATACATTACAAGCTCCTTTCACCACTACGGTGTAAACAAAATATTGTGGAGAAACACTGGACAGTGACTAAATATAAATAAATTATTTAAAAAGGACGTAAACTTGTTTACTAATTTGGTTAATTATTAAAATCTGCTTCTAATTTATACTCTTTATAGGTATACATTAATTTTATAATTGGTTACAATAGTTAAATTATAAATTATTTATTTATTTATTCATTCTTTACTGTACATTTATTACAAACAATATCATAGAAGTTATACATTCAAATTAAATACAATCAATATACAGAGGACGAGTTTATCACAAATAATAAGGTGTTTAAAAAAAATACCATTGAGCACCCGGCAAAGAATTGGTCTCCCACTCTTTCCAATAAATTTTTGAGTATCCTTTAAAAGGCAGGTGTTCAAAAATATAAAGACATTTTACACCTTTAATTCAGCGATGAAGTTTGCCACCCATCCTGAATGTCTTAATTTGTTGTTGGCACGGAGAGAACAGCTAGCATGTGTATTACACACAGTTGGTTTACTGACTCTCCATTTGTGTGATGTGCCGTGATGGTATAATATTAGTAGTAGTTTTTAAATTCAATATTCAATTCAATTAGTTTATTTCCTCACATAAGCATAATATAAAATCAAACACAACTCAAATATCCACATCCTCTACAACTAATTCTATTTTGCCACCTCACTAGGCTAAAGCCTGTGTCGAGGCGGACAGTGCAGTCAGTATTTATTAATAACAATTTTGACGTTAAAATTGGTATTTGACATAACAGTAAAAACAAATTTTGACATAACAATTGGTAAATTAATTAATATTCAACCTTTTGAATGTCCCTCCTCCATATTTTACACTAAAAATGTATTGTTTTACTAATATTTATTGCTATCTCAACTTTTTGTGTGATCATCAATCTTTTTTTTAGTTATAAACCTAATAATATATTAATTTAACAATAGGTAAATATAACATACATAACTCATGTAACAAGTATTGAATGTGATCAGTAAATACAATCAATCTCTTTCTGCCAGCTATAAAAAAATTGAGCTTTATATTGTTGAAGATGTTACTATTGTTTACTACATGATGAAAATCCAGATATATTTGTTCTTTTTTCAGTATTGTAACATAATAAACACTCCACCACGAATAAACCGAGAACTTAAACCAGGGAGGTCTCATACTAACACCATGAGAAGTTTAAGGGTAAAGACATCTATTTAACTATTTAGACAACCTAATGTACGAAAAATTATACATTCCCTTTAACATTGTGTCTAATATTTTTATATATTTTTTTTCCAGGAATTTCCTAAAGTACGTTCACATAGATTAGAGTACCTTGATTTGGATCTGGATGTTCTCAGTAGTTCCGTAAGTGTCTTCAAAAATAATAAAATAGTATACTCAAAGAAAAATTCATAAAAAGCAATATATTTCATTAGATAACAAAATACGCAATAAAAACTGTCATGTTAAAGAATGCATTGCAATCTCGAAAATATTAGTAGTAAGTATTTTATGATAGAGCTTATGGATTTACAATTTTTCACATGTATTTCTTTTTTTGGTCAAACATTCTGCTTCTTTTGTTTTTACATGTGAATTTTAAAAATTAAGGAATTTCTGTAACATATCCAGTGTTTGATAATAATCTTTCTAAAGTTCTCACTATTTAATTGTTCAAACTCATAAAGTAATAATGCAAATCATAAAAATATTATTTCTTGAATGGGGTATTGAATTTTGTTTATTTATTTCTTCTTTCAGAATGTATCCGTGAACAAGTCCCAACAATCACATTCACCAACTAACTATAAAAAGGTTGATTTTCTCAAGACTAATGCTCTGAATAAGACCCGTTTAGATAATGAAGCTGACAAAAAAAGGCAAGAAAATTCCCATCGCGAGTAGGAAGTGTTCGTCAGTGATTTTTTTCTATTGAATAATGGGAAAAAAATGTTAATTGGAATGTTCCTTTGGCTTTAAGACCAAAGAGGTTGTAAAATTGTTTATATTATTTATCATTTGTTCCTTTATATCTCTAAGGACCAATATTTCAGTTTGCCCCAAGGGTGACCCTTCTTATGAAGTCTACCATGACTCTTACTAGACCATAAAGTTTCCATTCTATAACTCTAATTTTATTACTAAAATACAAGTATTATTTCTAAAATATACAATGAATATGGCATGAGCATGGGAAGAATGCTTCTTTATGGACCATAAAGGTAACATATTTTCATTTACTTTGAATATTTGTTGTACTATTTGTTTATTTTACTAAATGTTAAATGCAAAAATGGGATGATTAAAAGTAAAACTACTTTATTATCTTAACAATAGTACTCTTCAAAACAATTTCAAAAATTAAGTTATTTTTTACTATCGTAGGAATGGTACCCATTGAAGTACATAGTTTCTATTAGTGGTGAAGCATAGGTGCACATTACAAATCACACATACATTTTGTGTTTGATTTTCTTATTTTCAAAATTATTACTTTAGACTGTTAAATAATAAGAACTTGTAAAAGTCTGAGGGTCACTCTCTCGCTCCCTTTCATTTTGATGTAAAATAATTATGACAGGTTGATCTTTTTGATATAGAAGGCATAAATATTGAATTCCGGTGGATTTCAAGTAAGTGACACTTTAAGGATACATTGATGTTGGATCTTATTATGTAATTAGTATATAAAATGTTTATTATTTTGTACCAAAGTTCTGAGAATAAGAATTTCTCCTTATAATTTGATATTTACCATTAAATCTTATGTGTATAAAATTATGATATGTATTTCACTTTTTAGATGTTATTTCTTCACATGTTCTTATTGTTAATGTGGCATTTATTGGTAGTTTCTTAAATTTTTTCTTTTGTTAATTATTTTATTAGTCTCTTCGGTATGTACTATATAAGATGGTTGAAATATTAACATTTGATTATAACATGTACCTGAAATAATGAATACAAAAATATTATATTTGTATGCTGATTAATATTTTTCTTTTTTATAAATCAGTTATTTTCATTTCAGTTTTAGCTGTCTTTGTAATCTTGTGTTACTGGTTTGTAATTTGTATTGTTTTATTTTATATTCCCACATTTGTTAACGGTTTATGTATTAAATTGCCTTCTTTTGGTAACAGTACTCTAGAACTCATTCTCAAATTTGATATAAACATTCCAATGTTCCAAAATGAAGGCAATATATATTTTCACTCAGTCCGTGATGAGAATTTCATTGACGGACATTGTATTAGTGCCATATTACATTTTTGCACAAAGTTAAGAACTTGTTTGTTGCATCATTTACTGATTATGTCATGAGTTAGATTTTCATACTAGGGTGTACCCAAAAACAAATCTAAGGGAGTAGAGCAGCAAATTTGCAAAATATAATTGTTCCCATCACTAATGTTTCTCAAGTTTTTAAAATCAGCAACCTTTTTTCTTTAGATTGGTATAGAAATTTAATAAAATACCCATTTATCCAATTCATATTAGGTCTCACTTCTAGAGAGTCATTACTCCATACATTTCCTACACTTGAGTGGTATTTTTGCAGATTTGAATACTATTTTGGCCATGCTTTGTTTCATGCCATGTACATATTATTTTAATGGGATTAAAACCTTGTCTTCTCGGGACATATAAATTTATGTGGGAATGAGTAATACTTATGATTTTCTAATAATCAGATGTTATTAATTAAATTTATTGAAAAATCAAAGTAAAATTTCTGTGATTTAATGTTATAATTAATATATTTTATTTGTAATCTAAGCCTTATGAATTATGTAATGTCATTTCTTTTGTATATAGTTGTAATAATATAAACTATTTCCAATACATTGTCTACAAGATTATTTTTTAAGAGTAATTTCACAGTGAAATTCACCCAATATATGTTTCAATGCATTAAATTATATATATATGTTGTTGATAAGTTTTTCGCGACGAGGTATGTATGTATAGATTGTCTTTGGGGACACATCGCGTGTTTTTGTTTGCGAAAGATCACCACCAAACAAAAACACACGATGTGTCCGCAAAGACAATCTATACATATATGTAAAACTCTGATTTTTGCTCTTCTGTCATGTGGTCGACGTCCTTGGTTAGCTGACGAAGGGCATGGGTGTCCATTATCAAACCGACTGATTTCATTTTCTTTAATTCTTTCGCTTTGCTGTGAAAAAAGATTGCCAACTATGCATGTTAATTTACAACAATATCCAACAACGGACGCTAATCCACCTCGACATTTGATAAGCATGCACATAACGTTACAAGAAGATATACCAGATGAAATAATTACCACACCCAGATCTACCCAATGGCGTATGTACAATGAACACATACCCCACCCCTACTGTCTTACAGACTCCACTTCTAAGCGAAAGAAATCAGTTGCTTTGATATTGGACGCCCGTGCCCTTCCGAAAGCTTACTAAGAAACTCAACCACATGACGAAACCAGTTAAATCATAATCGCACAAATAGCTCGTCATGAAAAACTTTTAAATATTAAATGTTATATTACGAAGGTGGTCTAAAAAGCTTCAGACCTTAGCGTGAAGATGGCAACACTCGTCAATAAAAGCTAGGGGATATGTTTGGGCATCTTTTGACT
Source organism: Athripsodes cinereus (assembly GCA_947579605.1). Classification (NCBI taxonomy): domain Eukaryota; kingdom Metazoa; phylum Arthropoda; class Insecta; order Trichoptera; family Leptoceridae; genus Athripsodes; species Athripsodes cinereus. The sequence continues at coordinate 13,220,868 of OX388329.1, forward strand.
GATACCAAAAGTTTTGCCATTTTGAACGGGCACTTTGAGTGAGTCTGTATGAGTGTATTTGTGTAAATGGAAAAAAATTACTAACATTGCAAAAATTCACCAAATAGTGCTAAATGACCATCAAATTGAAGTGAGATAAATATGTAGAAAGAATGTATTTGCCACAATTTGAATCAAGATTTAGGAATAGGAATGAGAAAACTGACCATGCGTTGAGTACCTTGTTTGCTCATTTCAAACCAGAGACATGTTCGAATGAACACTCACAGTCAATGCGTTGTCTCATACCTCAGTAGTTGCCATGGCAAAATTCCATGAATTATGGTACACCACCCTGTTAACTCATCATATCTAGGCCCAAGGTACTTCTTTTGCTTCTTAACCCTTTGACTACCAATGGGACAATATGTCCCACATAAGTTCAAAAAATCACCAAATGAAAATAAAACATGTAATTGGGATCTGTTTTCATCCCAATTGTAGTTTATAGTCCCTACTACTTGACTACGCGGGAATCATTAGTGAACAAGTCATATCTTGCATTAATTGAGAGTTTATTGTCATGGCTGTCAGTCTTTTTCGGTACAGAATGTCTTTATTGTATACCATTGGGATTCATGATCCCGCCCAATCATACCACTGGGACTCTTTGTCGCATTTATTTAATATGTAAATATATATGTATTTTTGATATGGAATTTTTTTATTATTTTTCTCTGTTCTGGTAACATCCTTTCTATGGCCTTAAAACAAAAAAATTAACGAATTCCAAAAAAAATAGTCTGCTAGTCAAAGGGTTAATCCAAAAAATTCACTCCTAGGTTAAAGATTTTCATCAAATGTGAATGCCATCACCTTCGTAATCAATTATTATGCAGAGAAAAATGCCGAGCACTATTTGTACAGGTTAAAGAGATGGTAGGATCCTTAGGAAAAGTGTGTAGTCTTATCAAGCATATTGGGTGTATTTTATAAAATAAGTAGATGTGGATAATCAATATTCTGCAGTGTAGGTATATGTGCCTTGTGAAATTTTTAATATTGTTGGGTTGGCGAAAAGTGACCAATTGATCATTTTATTTTTATTATATAATGTGTAAAAATATATTTTGTACTTGTGAAAAAATTTTGAATGGTAATTTTTATTTAGTCTTTAAAATTATTCAATTGTTCATTGTTTTTTTACAACCCATTTCATGGAACGTCCATGATATTGAATATTTAGTTTTTAAATTGTACCAGTTTTATTACTTATTGCATTAGAAATAGTGTATTTTTTATGACATTTATGTATTCTATTAACCTTTTAAGTATCGTTCTGGAATGCAGAATTTGCATCATATTAAAAATACAAAAGCAATTATACAAGTATGCAAGTAAAACTTTATAAAATTTCCCTATGAGGACAGTAATATATTTGAAAACGACCAGACCATGTTGCTCTATGTTTTTGATTTGTTTTATACTTTGCCTGATATATTGAGACTAAATTTTTTTTTATTCTTGTGTGTTTGATGTAGCATAAAATATGGTGGTAAATAAAAATATATCAATGATGATATTTGTTGTTTTCAATCTGAAATAATGATGCGAAAATGAGATATTTTCTATTATTGAATTGTAACTTTTAAGGATAAAAAAAATCAATTAAATTGCATTAACCTATCCAGAATGTCTTAATTTTTTACTTCACTTGTAGGATGCGCCATGATGATATATTAGTAGTAGTAACTTTTAAAAAATATTTAAGAACTAGAAAATTTTGAACTTAAAAGTATATATTTTTTAATTATTTATATTAATAAATAAAAAAGATACAATGATTTTTGTGAAGATCTATTTTCATTAAAAATCACCCGTAGCATGATAAAAAAATTCCCACCAAAAAAAAAACCAAGAGTAAAAAAGTAATACTTGTGTGAAAGTCTCAACGTAACAAGCATAGTATACAAAATCAAGAAGCATCGAGCAACAATATTTCAAATGTCACTATCTAATGTTTCTGGTAATATTTTTAATAGTGTATTTATTTCACCTATTGTTTTAACTAATGAAAAAATAATTGAAATGTGTATATCTCGTGTTACCTTTATGAGGTCTGGCTATTAAATAACAAGACTAGTTCAGTAAAACCTTTCATTTTTAACTTCCACACGTTTAATTATTATTCCCTTCAGCTTTTCCTCCACAACATTCCATACGATTTTTCCACTGGGCAACAGCGCTGAAAGTCCTTTTATGTGAGCTACATTAAGACTTTTAACACTTTGATTTACAGTTACAACAATCGTAAATCTTCTGTTTTTTAATGCAGATTTGGTCTTGGGAAACAAGCAAAAGTCACATTGGGCTTGATCGGGTAAATAAAGCTGATAGTCCAACAGTGGGATGTTGTTCTTAGCCAGGAATGCCTTGAGAGATAATGCATTATGGGTTGTCACTTTGTTGTGATAAAGAATCCATGACTTGCTATGGAACCCTTATTTCTGTATCACAAGTGAAAAACCTAAGATTCATTAGTTATTGGTCTTTTTAAAAGTTTTAGATCATGGGTTTTCAGCAGCCAGCAAATTTGAGAAATGAGATTTCCTACCGGGCCACAACGATATAATCCATATAATAATTTTTCTTCACCTTAAAATTTATGCCCCCCCCCCCCACGTCACCAAATTTTCAAAATGGTATAGGAATTTGAGATTTTTTGCATATTCCTCGGTTTTTTATTATCATCTCCGAATAACTTTTTTCAAAAAAGTGACTGGTACTTGTACCGACTATTTATAAAAAAAGTGTGCATATGCATCACGGGCCGCGGTTTGGCCACCCTTGTTTTAGATCATTTTCAATGTTATATAGAGCATTAGTAGAAACATTTTTTACTAGCTTCTTAGGCACCATCTATTTATTCCATCATATTTTTTTTCTTAAACTCTCCTAATGTATGTAGTTTTTTTTAATATAATAAGTATAGGCTAACTCCTGTTCAAAACAACCAGACCATGTTGCTCAATGTCTTAGATTTTTTTTATACTTTGCCTGTTAATTGCCTGATATGTTGAGACTTACAAACAAGTATTATTATTTTTTATATTCAAGCCCAGTGTGGCTCACGTTACCCCTATAGTGCCTATTCATTTTGTATGGAAATTTCAAAACACCATATTTTTGAAACCACTTGGACTACATAAAAATAATTTTTGTGGTATATTAACTGTAATAAGTTAATGCTATTTTCAAATTTTCATGAAAAATAAATTAACCGGTTTTTAGATATATAGTCTTAAAATATGGATCGAAGGGGTGTCATTATTTTAATTATAAAAAAATTAGCGTTACTTTTGGACATTCCATATTTCTTTATCTGAGAGTACTATAAAGTTTTTATTCAGAGAAAAAAATCAATAGTGAACTTACTTTTTCATATTTAAAAATTTTGTGTAAAAATCACCTTTTTTCATAAAAAATATAAGGACCTTGAGATGAATTTTTGGAATTTATTAAAATATATAATAGAATATCAATATATACCAAACTATAGTCTCATTTTTACTCAATATAATGTTTTTTAAATTATTTCGCTACGGTTACAAACAAAAAAATATTACGAATTTTGTATTGATTTCTTTTAACAAAAACAGCCCGCGCGAAAAACTCTATATCACAAAAACCGCTCCGATATCACTCATATAATTCCTGCCACTTATCAATAAGAATACGATTAATAATTTTTTTAAAAGAAAACATTCAGTCCCTTTTCAGATATTTGGTTTCAAAATTTGCTTTTTTTTCACATAAGTGCAAAGTTCGACTAGTTATAGAAAAAGAAGGACTCTCTTAAATTCATCTGCATTGCTTGTGAGGATAGTGACATAAAATATCTCTGTAAATAAAAAATGTCAATGATGATATTTGTTGTTTTCATTCTGAAATAATGATGCGAAAATGAGAAATTTTCAATTTTAGAATTGTAAATTTGAAGCATAATTTAGTAATTTTTTCGATAGATACCGATGATCAAAAATAATTTTTAAACTAGAAAATTTTGAACTTAAAATATATTTTTCTAAAGATCTACTTTCATTAAAAATCACCCACGGCACGTTACAAAAATGGCTGCCAAAAAAAAAATTTTGAGAGTAAAAAAAAATAATACTTGTTTGAAAGTCTCAACATATCGGGCAATTATCAGGCAAAGTATAAAAAAATCAAAAACATCGAGCAACGATTTTTCCATTTTTTGGTTGTTTTTGTTTGGATCGATACTATATCATTTGCATTTCCTTGAATATGATCAACTATTTTTCATTGATTTGTATACATTCCTATTATACATCTGTATGTATACATATGTATACATCACCTAATTTTAATAGCTTTTGTATCTGTATTATCTTGAAAACCTTTAATGTTTTTGTAATTTTTTATCCCTTTACATTGCATTCATTCCTTTCTCTGCATTTTCTTTTATGGTTTTGTAATCATCATCCATTTTTTTAATAGTTATTATTAAAAGCAAGCATTATTAAAAGTTAGTTATTTGTGAACAGTTTGAATTTTGGTTGCCCATCAAAGCTCCTATTTCTATGCCATATGTAGTAATAATTTTCAAAGTTTCATATTTCAAAAATATATTTACTAAAACTGCACAAATATAATTGTTACTTGCATTTTTGTTTTTTCTAAAGATGAATCTGTATAACAAATAAACCCAAATACACTCTCGTAGTAAGCAATGTGCTTGCATCGTGTAGGCAATATGCTCGTATCTTGTAGGTGGAATACGAAGACAATGGATGGAATTGAACCTGTATAACTCAATTGAAAATCCGAGACACTAGCATCTTTTTATAGATATTGGTAGTGATGGATTTACTTCATCAGTGCAGAAAACCATTATCAGATTAGGAGTCACAAAAGTTTATTGCACCACTCTATCCGTTCATAATCCAGTTGCAAGCGTGCATGAGTCAGTATCATTGAAATGTTATGTAATTTGTAAATTTAAACTTTTATACAAAAAAATAAAAAAAAATTAAATACTGCTGCACATTTATTTACATTGAATGTCCCAATATTTTTCTATAAATATTATTGAAATCATTGTATCAAATGTGTCTATATTATATATTTTTTGTATTGCAATATTAAATATTTATTAACAAATAGCTGACTTTTTTTATTTCAATTTTTTCCCCGATTTCAACAATTAATTTTAGTTAATTTATTTTTATGTGTGGTTATTTATGTCTTATTTTTTACATACCAATAATATTTTTCATTTATTTTACTTTTTTTATGAAAATTCTATAACGACAAACTTTTTACTAAAAAACCATTTTGATTTCGACCCATTCCAAATTTGCATATTTTCTCTTTGACTAATGTCGTTAATTTGTAATAAAAAGCATTAGCTTATGAAAATAAAAATATACTAATTTGAGAGAAAAAAATGTTTATGCTGGAATGTACCATAAAAAAGCTCCCTTCATTATAGTTTTATATTTGTCAATCAGGCTCGCTCGTTTGGGATCACTATTGGGACCCCATGATGGGTTTGATAAAAAGAAAAACATGATGATTTTTATATTGTGAAAATTGTCAAACGTTGATGTACCTATCGTAAGAAGGGAAAAAAAAGCATTTCATTTCATGTAATTTCTTAGACCTAAGTTTCATTTAAAAAATGCAGAAAATTAGAATTTGTTCCCGCTAGATAAGAAATAGTACTTATTAAATACAATGTTGCAATATGTACCTTATTTATATAATGCTCCATTATAATTCTTTTAGTGGTTTATCTCTTGAATAATATTGTTGATAATAATTAGTGATTACTGAACAGGTGTTCTTTTTAATCTTAATTATTTTAATCACATCTTATGATATTAGCAAGATTGACACCTGTACATGTATACAAAATATTACAACATCCGTTATATAGGCAAATCCAATTATGAATGGTATCAGTAAATGAAAATTAATAAAAAACGGTTTGTTTGGTGAAAACTCTGAATATCAAAAATAATATTTTAATTAATGTATTGTCATTGATAAATATTGTATCATAATTTGTCAAATAAATTATATTAAAAAACATAAAAATAGAGTGACACCGGGAGGCTGGCATACGGCAGACATTGGGGCAAAAAAAATATTGATTTAATCATACAAATTAACTAGTCCATTGGCTATCCCACTTCTGGGTAATGCCATGATAGTATAGAGAGAGTATTAAGAGAGAGAGAAAGATACTAAGTGGTTAACATTAGAATATTGATTTAATCATACAAATTAACTAGTCCATTGGCTATCCCACTTCTGGGTAATGCCATGATAGTATAGAGAGAGTATTAAGAGAGAGAGAAAGATACTAAGTGGTTAACATTAGAATATTGATTTAATCATACAAATTAACTAGTCCATTGGCTATCCCACTTCTGGGTAATGCCATGATAGCATAGAGAGAGAGAAAGATACTAAGTGGTTAACATTAGAATATTACATCTTCCCCACATAGGCCACCTGCTTGAATGTATTGTGCCTATAGTATATAGGGTGATAAGATAAACAACTAAACATTTTTCATAATAGGTACAGTCATATTTCTTTAATGTTACATGATCCTTGAGAGGTCAGACATATAAGTATTGAATTTGTATGTTAACAGTCATCCTTACTTATGTATGATAATTATTTTATCTCTAAGTTTTAAGATTATTTATGTGTCATTTAGGTACATTGTCTCAATTGAATTAACGTTGATATAAAATAATCTGATTGATAAATAGCAGGTGTTATTTACTCTTCAAATTTATCAGATTGATATTATACATGCCAAGAAATAGTGAATAAAGTAATTAGAGCTCACTTCTGTGTCAGTCAGACATTCATACAGTTTATTCCTTGAATCTCATTATACCTCAATGCATTTTATATATCAGTTGTAACAATTCATAAAAATGAAAGTGTTAGTTTGTGGTATTTTATTGACAATATTTGTAGTATCAATAAATGGTACTTGTGTGTGGTATGGACAGTGCTATTTTGATGAAATAAGAAACCATTGGAAGAATTGTGATTATACTGGTGAAGCAAAAACAATTAAAGACTGGGGAGAAGAACCAAGAAGGATTTTAAATTATCGATGTCCTGATTTGTACCCAGATGGTAAAATAAGTATATTATAACTTTTGTATAGCTGTTCCAAAATACTTTTATATCAATTAGTCGTAATGTTTTGTTAATGTCAAGATTGTCGTTTTCATAGGATTCTTGTGTGGAACCAGAAGTGGGTACTTTTTTATGTACTTAGTTTTTATGAATACAGTAAAGTGATGTTTTCATGACACTTTCGTGATTGTATCAGTACCTATAATATAATTTTTCACAATTTAAAACCTATACCTACCAGAAGAAATGTCACTGAATTTTAAATAGTGAGATTTACAGGAAGGAAGCTATGAAGTTGCTTCATAAAAACTAATGCTGTTGTGCAGTTCGTTTCATTTGTCTATTTTTTCAATTTTATTTATTTATAGACAATGAAATTTTATTATGTTTAGATTCTGTGAATTAATGATTTTTCTAAGAATAGATACTGAATATAATCCTAATTTCATGAATATTTTTAGTATCTGCTGATATAAATACATGTTGCTCAATTGATCAAGTATATGAAATTGATACAAATATTAAATTGGCTGAAGGTATAATCCGAAGATGTCCAACATGTTTAAGAAATATGATCAGACATATTTGTGAATTTACATGTGGTCCAAATCAAAATAAATTTGCAGAAACTTTGGTTGTTCAACATAATGGTAAGTATTGTATATAATAATAATAATAAACTTTATTGTTTAAAATATTTAGATAAAAATAATAAGATTATAACATGGTATAAACAAATAATTTTGCACAATGGGCGAGTTTATCGCAGAGATGCGATATCTTCCAACTAACAATGTGTGTGATGTTTTTATTTCTTGTTGATACAATCTGTTGATCAATAATAAAATTGGTTTCTTATCAGTAAGACAGACATATTATTATGTATTTGTAGATGTTGGTAATGAGTGTTAATATTTTTTTTTCTGGATGAAATAATATTATGTGTATACTTACTTCCTATGGCTGAAACAATAAATCTCCAAGCCTTTCTATCTTGAGCAATGGAGTGCCAGTCGTCTTTAGCATTTAGCTCCTCTTGATCTTGGTCTTCTGCCCTCGGGTATACCCTGCAGAATACCTTTAGTCGCCCTTTCTTCTCCGGATCTAATGACGTGACCAATCCATGCCAACCTTCGGGATCTGGGGCCGTAGACAAACCGTACTTAGCGATCGACTACCTGGCGAACTTTACGACAATCTACCTACATGTACCGTATAATTATGCGTTATTGTTGCAATTATTGTCGAAAATTCGTTTGTAGTCGATCGCCAAGTGCGTGTTTGTCTAGGGGGTCTGATCTCACTTGTGATGAAAGGTTGGTTATGAATATAGGTAATAATATTTTCAATGTTTTATTTATTTCAGACACCGTCCGGTATGTGGATGAATTAACATTAAATGTAAACAAAACTTACATGGAAAATGCTTATGGTTCATGTTCTGAAGTAGGTGTACCTCAGTCAGGTTCTTTGGCTATGGACATGATGTGTGGTCCATATTCTGCTAAAGAGTGTACACCGCAAAGGTAATTATTATTAAATCATATTCCGCCATCTCACAGCCATATTTCACATACAAAATTCAAGTCTATGCTTGTGTAGTTATGAATCTTATCAGGCAACCATGCAATGTGTGTGTGCAAATTATCATAATATGTATTTATCATTTATAATTGTAAATTTACTTTTAAAATTATTGATGATACACACAAAATATATTATTTTAGATAGATATTATATCTCATGTCTTGTGAAGATATAGTCCTTTCATATTTCAAACGATGCATGTGCAAATATTTTTATTTTGGCATGCCTTAAAATAATTATTTTTAGGACATTTAAATAATTGTTTTAACTATTTATTGCTATTTGATATTATTGTTCAAATGTCCTATTTTCATACATGATACAAATTATCAATTTTATAAAATAATATATTTCTAAGTAATCAAAGTCCTATTCAGAAATATATAAAATACAAGAAATGAATAAAGGAATGTCACAAGAGATATTTATTTATACTATTACTTTAAATAAGTAATTGTATCCTATATGATCACTTTCATCACTTGGGAAAACTTTAAGAGATTCTTAAGTGTTCCCTCCTTACCCCAGATATCTCTTTTAGGGAGGCAGAATGTTGTAATATTGATTTCATTTGTATATTGTGTGTAATTTTTATTGAGTATTATAATAAATAATAATATAATTATTATTAATTTTAGTCACAATCTCAATGTTTAAATAAGCGGTGTTTATTTCACTATTGTATAAAAAATGTAGCAACAATAACTATCAGCACTGTGATGCCTTTATGATACCTACTGGAAATACCATGGTCACATCTGAATCTGATAAAAAAAAATATTTATAGTTTGATATATATATCATCATTCTATTTAAATTCTACTGGTAAAGTGAATTTAATGTGAGTAAACAGGCAGTGCATATTTGAATATAATAAATATATTCTTCTTCTTCACATGTCCTGCCGGGTACTCCCAACATTGACGACCATTTTGGAGAAAGCTTTCCTGTTCTGGGAGGCTTAAAACAACTCTCTCACAGTTCCGACGTTGGTACATTCTCGAATGTTTCGAAGCCAGGAGAGCTGTCTTCAATCTTCCCCTTCATGACGAGCAGATACATATTAACAGCTCATCAATATACATATTATATGATACAATATGTATTATATGATCGATATTAATATCCCTATTTATCTTCCTTGAATTCCTGTTACACACAATTGAGATGCTGGTAGTGTTTGAATAAAAATATCCGTGCATTTAGAATTATACATGTAGATCTTTATAAACATGCGTCAATGTTTGGTATATTTATACACTAATGTCGTTATATGTCACAAAAGTATTAGGCTAACAATTTGGCCTTCCTGACATGGCCCGTCACCGGAATATGCAGATTGGATTTGCAGAATAGGTGTTGTGTTTCTGCATTGTGTATACAATTACATTGAGTAATTACATTGAGTAAAACCTTCACCTCATACTATCTCCTGCGTAAAATCAAGTGATCTTTCATCAATGGAATGCATGTTGCACATGCATTTCCGATGAAAATTTGATCACACAGTCATTCATATATATATATACATATATATAAATATAATTTGTCTATTCTTTCAGATGGTTTGATGCCATGGGAAGCATTGCTACTAGTTTTGTACCATTTCAAATAAATTACATTGAAAGTGAAGATGAAAATGCTTTAAATCCACGAACTGTGTATTGTAATGAAATTGACGAAATATCAAATGTATGTACATACAAATGAACCATTACATTTTCTCTGTCTTATTTTTCTTATTTTTTCTGCTCAAAACACCTATATTCAGGGTTTGATAATATTTATGGGATCTTAGAACAGCAGCAGTGTTACTCTTGACACTCAATTTGATTCCGATCCAATGCCAATACGATTCCAATCTCAATCTCGATTCCAACTTCAAAACCGTATTCTTGAACCCAATCCCGCGCGATCGAAATCGTATTTGAGATTGGCGTTCCAAAGCGCGAGATTGTGTTCGCTTGGAGTTTGTTATTGCAATATTAAAAATATTTTCGCTGCAAATAAGGAATAAATAATTGTTTATATGTCGCGTACATATGTAGCATTCATCGACCTAGAAAAAGCATTCGATAAAGTAGAATGGGAACAACTTTTTAAGACTCTAAACCAGATAGGAATGAGCTATAAGGACAGAAGAGCAATCTGGAGCCTATACAAGAATGAAATGGCTGTTATTAAAAGCGGAGAGAGCTGCGCAGAAGCGAGGGTAGAACAAGGTGTAAGACAGGGATGCTCAATGTCGCCAGCACTCTTTAACTGCTATATACAGCGAGCTATTGATGAACTCAGAGAAGAAATGAAGAACTGGACAGGAGTAAAAATAAATGGGTAAAAGGTCGACATGATTAGATATGCTGACGACATAGCACTGCTCGCAGACTCCGAGATGGAGCTGAACGAAGCCTTAGGAAAAATGGAAAGTATACTGTTGTCAAAGTACAACATGAAAATAAATAAAGACAAAACAAAATGTATGGTCGTTGGAAGGGAGGAAACAACTGCGAACATTGCCATAAATAAACTGAGGAAGAACCTTAAAGCCTTTGTGTGGAGCATTTTGCTATATGGGTGCGAGACGTGGACCACCAGCAAGGGTGAAAGCGGACGGTTAGCGGCATTTGAAATGTGGTGCTATAGACACATGCTGAAGATTCATTGGTTGGAACACGTCGAAAACGAAGAAGTGTTAACCAGGGCTGGCGAAAAAAGCCAACTCCTCAAAAGAATCTGCCAACAACGAGCTAACTGGATTGGCCACAACATCAGGCACCCAGGACTGCTCATCGCAATCGCAGAGGGCAGGACCGAAGGCACAAATGGCAGAGGCCGACCGAGAGACGCCTATATGGATCAACTGAAGAGGGACATGAGCTGTGGCTCATACATGGAGTTGAAGAGACTGGTTGAGAATAGGGAGGAGTGGAGAAGAAAGTCCAAACTCGTTGCAGACCAATCCAATGGATTGTAACTCATTATATATATGTCGCGTATGTATGTATTTGAAGAAACGAAGTAAACTTGACATCCGTGAGTGGTATATATATATATATATTTTTGAAACATAAAAAAGTCGAATTTGATTAACTAATTACTGTCCTACTTAACAAATATAATAATTTGACGTAGCGATTATATTTTAGGATTATTTCAAATATCTACATTTCAAATATCTATTCTGACGTTTCTGCATTTCAGTGTTGCGTTGTTTGTTTGAATATATTTGATTATAATTATTGAAAACGTAAGTATTATTTTAGTTGCTGATTAATTTTAATATCAAAATGAATCGTACATATATTTTTTTTAATTTGTTAATTTAGTTACTTTCTCGCGATCGTGTATCTAATGACAGTTAGACGATGATTTCAACACAATCCCACGAAATCGAGTAAATGTCAAAACGACGTCGAGAGTACCAATTTTCAAATTTTACACGATTTCACATGTTCTTCAAATCAACACTCGATTTCAATGCAATTTGGCGCTAGCGTCGAATTTCAAGAGCACCATTTTGAAATTTTACGATTTTGGGATTGGGATTGAGTGTCCAGAGTAACCCTGCTGTTCATAAATTATTTTTTAACTTAGGTACTTTGATATTTTCTTTGAATAGGAACTTTAGCTATTTGAAAATTGTGTTTATAGGACAATTTGACATGCAGCTGTGTGGACTGTTCAGCAAGTTGTACTTTTGAATTAGAAATACCTGGTTTAAATGAGGTCTGCAGTGGTATCCACTGTGTTGCAGCAATCATCGCCATATGTCTACTGGTTAGCTTATCTGGAGTATTCTTAGGAATCTCTCTAGGTAAGTTATATAACACATATTAAATATGTTCCGTGGAGTACCCAACAAAGAAAAGGACTCGTAGTAAAATTTTGTATGTCCTGTAAAGAACAGGTGTTGTATCCATGTCAAATGCGCTGAAAACTTTATTGGAAGAGTGATGTCTTCAATTCGCTCCTGAACTTTGATTGAAATTTTATTTTTTCATCCATACCATCGCGGTGCTTCTTTCATGGGGTAGGCGAAAAGGATCGAGCACCACTTCCTCCTATCCTTGCATACACCTTTCGCTTCCATCACTTTCATACAATTTCTCTTGTTTACTGTCCTACTCAATGTGCTTAACATATGTCTGTTCTGTAGAATCTGGCTTATTATGATCTTACCATTTTATCCTCTGATGACTACATCTCTGAGCACCATAACTCTTAGACAAATTTATTTTCTCATTCATTCTTTCGATAGATATACACAAGTTGATTTATTTACAAAATATACAGATAAACAGCATTTGATAAAAATTTCAATCTTTACTTTCAAATCTGAAAAACATATTTTGATGAATTTCTAATTCACATTTCTTTCTTCTTAACCCTTAGCGCTCATATCCCGCCTCTGAGGCGGGTTTGATTATTTTGCGTTACAACTCAGTTCCCGCCTGACAGGCGTGATGGTGATACGTGTGTTTGCGTAGTGCATTGTGTGTGCTTAATAAAAAAAATTGTTTATTTGTGCTTTATTTTCTTAATAAATAAATAAATGTTTAACTTAATCTTTATCAAAAATTTAATTTTTTACGATAATAACAGTTTGTAAAATTGAATCGATTATTTAGTCAAATTAAAATGCCGGGTTTGGGCAAAACTGACATGGTTTGGTCATGTGGATCGAATGGAAGAGGAAAGAATGACAAAGAAGATATACTTGTTTGAAAGAAGGGGTGTGAGAAAGCGCTAGCGTCCGAGAACTACATGGATCAAATTTTGAAGGACGGCCGAGTGTTGAGTAAGAGAAATCGACGTGCATTCATGAAAAATTGTATGAATGTGGAAGAAATAAAGACAGATCTATTTGGCGTTCCAGTCTCTTTGCCTACCCCACTTGATATACGGCGTGAGGAAATAGTAAAGTATAATAAAATGGCGAGAATATTGAAATTGTGGGAGATGCAAGACAAGGGCGTCTGAGCAGGAAAAGAGGAAGGGCAGGTACCATGGACAAGGAAGACAGACTTGGTGGGAAGCCACACTTCAAAGCAAGGTGTGAGAAGTCAAAAAAAGAGTATGCTCTGAAAAAAAAACTGAGTGAATTTGTGAAACATGTTCCAGGAAAACGCTTTAAAAAAATACCAAACGAAAAATAAATACAAATAAAATGGACTTTCTTTTATATTATAAATTTTATTTGAGTTAATTCGGTTAATAAATAATTGTTTTATCAAATAAATTGTTTAAGAATATCCTTGAATTTAATTATAATCAATATTTAAATCATAGTGAACTAACAATAGTAACATAGAACATATCTGAGTGGAAAGGGTTAATACAGCAAACCATGGACTTTTTGAAATAGTCATGAATGTGCATCAACAATAATTATGGAATAAAGATAAATTATACATGTATAAAACAATAAGAACATAATTTCAATATAATATTGATAATATTTTTTTCAGGCAGCTTTTTGATAAATAGGAGGTCCAATTTGAAACCAAATCTAGACAATTCTACACCAAAAAAAAGTAAATTTGTGTTCCATGGGTTCAATAACTTTATGGAGAATATATTTTACAAACTGGGAATTGGTAAGATATAAAATCTTGTCTACTTCTTACATATAGAATTCTATTGATTGTAACTTCATTTTAATTATGATAAAAGTCTTGAAAAGTTTGTCAATGGTGTAGGTACACCAATATCGCGATAGCGTATTTTGAAATTAATGTAACAATATACATAGTCATTCAAGTAATTTTTTTAAATGTCCAGAAACTGTTACATAGTTAGTGCCTCTAAAATAAGTAAAAATTATAATATAAGTTTATTTGTCTATAAAATCATACAAAAATATCACAATTACAATAAAGAAAGTATAAAATATAAATAAATGAGATTCTATGGAGCAAATACATGTTGAAGATATGGATGAAAATAAATAGATTATACATGATTATATAATTATGTAAAAAAATCTGTTATCTGTGGGATCTTTATTAATTTACTTGATATATTGGTGTTAATGGAATATTATGTATGAATATTTATTATGTAATCTTTGTTTGTATCCTTTAAAATGTAATCTTAATAAATTAAATTAAATGAAATTTATCCTTAATAAATTTCATTTATATAGGAAATAGGCATGCCGGATATTTATTTTTGTTTGTTGGTAATTATTTTAGTTATTGCTTCCCAACCTACCTTTGTTATAATGCTGGTTTCCTGGTTAATTATTGGATTAAGCATCGGGTTACTTTTCATAGAATTTACTACAAACCCAGTAGAATTATGGTCATCGCCAACCTCAACTGTACGAAAGGAGAAAGATTTCTTCGATTCTAGGTAATTGTATGTCTTATGCAAAATCAAAGATCTGCATAGATAATACTTTATCAGTACATTTATATTTAATTTTTTTCAGATTTGGCCCATTCTATCGTACTGAACAAATATTCTTTCAAGCTGTTGGTTATCAAAATGTAAGTTTTTACATAATTATTTCAAATTGACATTGAAATTGCCATTGAGGAGAATCACCTTAAAAAATAAATTAAAAATATAAAGTAATATTCTATCTTGATAATTATACCACAAACTATGTTTGTCAGACTTACAGTCATCACTCTTGGATTTATTAGTTTGATATAATTATTGCTTCTTTTAAGATCTTTTTGAAAAATACATTTGACTCTGGAAATGCATTATGACATGATTGATGTTTCAATATAAATCATTGTCGATTTGTGAATGAGTTTTTCATTCTTTTGTTTTTTTGTAGATTTAATATGGTAATTGTCTGTACTTTTAAATACCTGCTTCTATTTTCTTGAATTCATCTTGTCAGAATTCTTATCTCAAATTGTGAAATTATCAATATTCTTGTAGAGAGATAGTGCTGTTTGCATTTGTACGGCTCATATGTAAATTTTTATCTCTGATTATGGATCTTTTGATATGTTCTTTTTTTTTTAATGTATAAAAAAAGCTTTTTATTAATAGCTGTTAACAAATGAATAAATAAATAAATAATATAAGTTCCCTTTAATTTCTGTTTATTTTTTTGTGATTGAGTATATTGTTCAACAAAGTTTTCACATTTAACTGGATTTTCATACCTGGGTAAGTGATATAAGTATAAATATGTTTCTGCTGTATTATATGCTCAATAAATATGATCTTATTTTAAATTGAAGCCAATTTAATGAACATACTACATTGTATTGACTGTACTTACTCATAACAAATTCGGCTCTGTTTTGATATTGTTGTCACCAGAAAAAAAAAATTTTAGAAACTTACCCAATGGTTTTACCATGCATATTAATAATGATATTATAGATATTTCATTATAATGATATTTGTTGTAAAGGATTATATAAGTATGATATATCTACTTAGTATATAAGTATATCCTCAATATATTTAAATTTAAGGTATGTGTATTGTGGCTAGGGTTGCCACCTTTTTTTTATGAAGATAAAGTACATTGGTCATTATAGGTAAGAAAAAAAAAGTACGCAGTATCAAAATAAAGTACAATTTATTTTTCTTTATTATTATGTTTAAAAACACATTTTTTATTGCTTTTTGCAGTTTGTATCAAATAAGTATCTCTACTAAACAATTGCACAGCATCATTCCAGTCAATATTTTTTTTATGGCGGCTCATCCCGTTGGATGATTCAATTTTCAACAAGTTTGGCAGAAAAATTTTCAAAACTTGTTGACACTGCAAATATTTTGATGTGATAAAATATGAAAACAAATATATATTATCAACATTAGTTTTTTACTTAACAAAAAAAAATGATTATAGCTTCATAGTATTCGTTTATAAAAAGCATATTTCTAAAAATCGAAATCGGGGGTGTGTTTGGCAGACAATGCACGAGAATCCTACGATTTTTCATAGACATTTTTTTTAAATTTAATTAAAATTTAATTTAAGATACATAGTTATTAAAAATAGTGTAATAAACTGTATTTTTTTTAATTTTTTTTTTCATGGATATTGACCAAAAAAATTTTTTTTTCTTGAAAATTTCTCATATTTTGAAACCAAAAATCATCCCAGGAACTCGATATTTTGTTTATTAAAAGAAGTTTGCTAAAATTCATAGTATTTATATGCTTTATAAAATGAATGAAAAAAATATAATTATATTTTACAATAATTTGTATTTTGATATAACAAAGAGTAGGTACCTAAATAAATCTCGTCAGTCAGCTATTAAGTTTAATTAAGGTAAAATACTAATATTGGTAATATTTTTTATTTTATTTTATCAAATCCAAATGTTCGCAAGGGTCAACAAGTTTTGAGAGTTTTTCCACCAAATTTGTATAAAATTGATGTTTACAACTTTTCTGCCAGAGAGCGCTCGCAATGCACTCAACCCGCTTTGCACAAAAAAACAACAAATTGAGACAATACACAATGCCACTGACATTATTGACACTTGAGGTTAGGTTGCGTTCAGAAGTTGATTAAAACAAGTGCTTAAGTGATGTGGCGCTGGCGAGTGGCGACATCGATTCAACACCAATTGCTACATTTTGTTTAACGAAAAATTACTAATGATTATATATAATGAGTTACAATCCATTGGATTGGTCTGCAACGAGTTTTGACTTATTTCTCCACTCCTCCCTATTCTCAGCCAGTCTCTTCAACTCCATATATGAGCCACAGCTCATGTCCCTCTTCAGTTGGTCCATATAGGCGTCTCTCGGTCGACCTCTGCCATTTGTGCCTTCGGTCCTGCCCTCTGCGATTGCGATGAGCAGTCCTGGGTGCCTGATGTTGTGGCCAATCCAATTACCTCGTTGTTGGCAGATTCTTTTGAGGAGTTGCCTTTTTTCGCCAACCCTGATTAACACTTCTTCGTTTTCGACGTGTTCCGACCAATGAATCTTCAGCATGCGTCTATAGCACCACATTTCAAATGCCGCTAACCGTCCGCTTTCCCTCTTACTGATGGTCCACGTCTCGCACCCATATAGCAGAATGCTCCACACAAAGGCTTTAGTGAGATTCTTCCTCACGCTTAAATCAATATTAGGGGATTCTAATATTTTGGATTTTTTGTTAAAGGCAATTCGTGCCTGGTTTATTCTGCTCAAAATTTCTGATTTGGAGCGTCCGTCCTGGTTTATTCTGCTGCCCAAGTACACGAATTCTCTTACTTGTTTGATGCTCACTCCATTTATGGCAATGTTCGCAATCGCTTCCTCCCTTCCAACGACCATACATTTTGTTTTATCTTTATTTATTTTCATGTTGTACTTTGACAACAGTATACTTTCCATTTTTCCTAAGGCTTCGTTCAGCTCCATCTCGGAGTCTGCGAGCAGTGCTATGTCGTCAGCATATCTAATCATGTCAACCTTTTTCCCATTTATTTTTACTCCTGTCCAATTCTTCATTTCTTCTCTGAGTTCATCAATAGCTTGCTGTATATAGCAGTTAAAGAGTGCTGGCGACATTGAGCATCCCTGTCTTACGCCTTGTTCTACTCTCGCTTCTGCGCAGCTCTCTCCGCTTTTAATTACAGCCATTTCATTCTTGTATAGGCTCCAGATTGCTCTTCTGTCCTTATAGCTCATTCCTATCTGGTTTAGAGTCTTAAAAAGTTGTTCCCATTCTACTTTATCGAATGCTTTTTCTAGGTCGATGAATGCTACATACGTGTTTCTATTCACTGTTATTCTCTTTTCAAGAACAAGTCTTAGACTCAGAATTGCATCTCTTGTACTAATGATTAAACTTTTCAAAATCCCAAAGAAAACAAATCATGCGAAATAAAGTATTTTCGCGTACTTTATTTTTCTCATAAAGTATAAAGTACGATTACCTGAAATAACGTACAATACTTTATAATAAAGTACGGGTGGCAACCCTAATTGTGGCTGTATATACCTAGTGCATATAGATTTATTCCCTAATGTATGGCCTTTTATTTGTTGTTACTGTGCTATGTACTGTTTTGTTTTCCTATTACCTCTTGTTACATATTTGTTTGCAGGTTAATGATCCGGAAAATCCTGAGTTGACATATGGTCCAGCATTTAACAAAACTTTTCTTGAGCATATCATAAATGTGCAAATGGATATTATGGAGGTATTTTTCATTATTTATGTAAATATATTATCTTAACAATAATAAGATTTTTAGGTTGGTATTTATTGTTTAATCTATCTATCAATCTATATACCATTATGAAATCTTCAAAAATCTTAAGTACATATATTAGCCACTAGACTAACTGCATGTAACAAACATACAAGTTTTACACCTCATCACCTGAATTTAAGATATTTAATAAATGTTTGAAATATTCAAGAACAATCAATGTAATATCAGCAACATATTTTTGGGTTTTGTTCTAGATTGGTGTTGAAGAAAATGCTGGACTAGATAAAATATGCTTTGCTCCTCTAAGATCTCCTTTTACTGGTCCAGAAACTATTGAACAATGTACTATTATGTCCTTCTATGGATATTTCCAATATGACTTGGATAATTTTAACTCTTCAAATTATTTGAGAACTATTTTAAACTGCATAGGGTTAGTATTAGAAGGCAATTTATTTTTCCATTTCAGAATATTTTGATAAATCTTGTACTTCCCCTTTCTTCATATTAATTCTAAACCAGGTTTTAAATGGTCACAAATTTTAAAATTTTACCATTTCTGCTTAGTTCTGCCACATAATTTCATTATTTGCATGCCAACTTTCAACAGCTTCCATTCTCATCATGCTAACGCAGTGGTTGGCAAAGTGCGGCTCTTTGACTCGTAAGCCTAGCTCTGAAAGCCTAGCCTAGCTCTGAAAGCCTAGCCAAAATTCCTAATTTCCCTAAATTAGCAAAGATCTTAAATTATAATAAAGGTTTACTAAACTAATAAACATTTTTGGTTCTCAATTTTATTTTTGATCGTTGTTATGTACATATTTGGCTCTTTGGCGAATAAGTTTGCAGATCACTGGGCTAACGTAAAGTTAAAAAATTATTTATATTTTCAATTTTTAAACATCATGCTTATGTTATGATTATTTATAGAAATTCATACGACCCTACATGTCTAGCACCTTGGGGTGGTGGTGTAGAACCAGAATTGGCCTTTGGTGGAGTGAATGCTACAAATATTAGAAATGCTGACACAGTTATACTCACATTCGTGGTCAAAAATCATTTGAATAAAGAAGACCTTAAGCCAGCTCTTGCATGGGAAAAGAAGTAAGCAAAGTACTTGTATAAAATAGTTTTACGTAACTCTTAATGAAAAAAATATATTTGATAGGAATAAAAAAAAATATTCTGATCAAAATTTTAAATATATTTTACTACACATATATAATATCCTTTTTATGATCGGTCACATCACTCTGGTGCAAACGTACTGCAAACCTCCCCCCCGCCTCCCAAGTTAATCGAGGCAGGTACACAAATTTTACATGTATTTAGTGTTTTGTAGTATGGATGTAATACTGAGACAGGCAGAGTTTTGTGAATGATGAATGAATAGTACACCTATCTATTTGTGTTTTGTTGTTATAGATGTAGGCATGTAGGTATAAGGTACCTGATATTACCACTTTAAAGGATACGGTTTTAGATAGGTAGTACATATTTTTTTTGTAGCTCAATGTAGGTTTGAACAAAATAATTTATGCGCGTGATTTAAAAATAAATATCACGAACTTACAGTTAAATTGCGTATTTGGGCGTAATGTGGCGCCCTGGTTTGTCTGCATCAGCGGGGTTACTTTTGACGCATTCTAGATATGATCTTAATGTTGTCTTGTTCTTAATCATACAAGGGACTAGGGTCAAAAATGCCCCGCTACCGCGAGATTGGTATGCATATATTTTTAACTAATAGTCACTTCGTGCATCGTATGATTAAGATTAAGATCGCATTTAGATTTTGTCAAGAGTAACCTTACAGGTGTACCTATGGTAGATCCGGTGTTGTATGTATATATCATCGTCATCATCATCATCATCATCGCCCTCAACGATCCTCTCGGGAGCACAGGGCAGAAACCAGCCTCTATTCAGAGCGCCTCTGTGCCAATTGCATCACCTCTCTCCACGACATTCCTTGCGCTCTGATAAACACTTTCAATAAAATTATATACCCACCATTGTTTATAAATATCTATGTTATTCTCTACAGATTCATCGATTACATGAAGAAATATGAAGAGAATGTTCCTGATGGAATTGATGTGTCATATTCTTCTGAACGTTCCGTTGAAGATGAAATTGAAAGGGTATCACAAGGAGAAGTTGTAACTGTTGTAGTGAGCTATTTAGCTATGTTAATTTACACAGCAATTTCTCTTGGAAATATCCGATCCTGTAAGACTTTAATGGTTTGTAGAGTCAGTTTGTAAATGAAGTAGATAAATTTTGTATTTCTTAATACCTATGTAAAACCACTCTTTCCATTTCAGTTGGATAGCAAAATATCACTTGCCTTGGTTGGTATTGTAATAGTCATATCATCTGTCACATCATCTTTAGGGTTCTTCGCTTACATTGGTATATCAACAACTCTTTTAACAATGCAGGTTAGATATTTTGTTTATGTACTTGTCTATTTTTGCACCCACTGTGTTATTTCATAAATAACCCTTAACAAAAAATAAGGAAAGAAGCTCCTTTTTTTATTTACAAAAAATATTTACTTCCAGGTTCTCCCATTCCTCGTATTAGCAATTGGTGTGGACAATATATTTATATTAGTAGCAGCCTATAATGATGTATGTTGTGGATTACAAGATGGTTCTTTCGAAATTGATTTTGATGATAAAAAAAATAAAAAAAAAAGAAAGCAGTTTATTTTTGGGAAAACTGTGGGTAAAGTTGGTCCTTCTATGGTTCTTACCACAGCGTCACAATGTACCTGTTTTGCAATAGGTATATTAACCTTTCAACTTATACGTTTATGATGTACATAATATTGACTAACCAACTCCATTTTAAATGTTATTGTTGTGTAATTGGCAATTAATATTTCTTAGGTTCATTATCTGGGATGCCTGCTGTTAGTTCATTTGCACAGTATGCAGCTATGGCTATTTTCTTTGATTTTCTATTCCAAGTAACTGCGTTTGTTGCATTCCTTTCTCTGGATAATGAAAGATTTGAAGTAAGTACAAACAACCAATACAATCTCCTTTAAATTTCGAAAACGCATTTTCCTTGGCTTTCCTGAAATTTTCTTTACCATCTGTTGAGTCATGGTGGAGATTTATTGACATAGTTTAAATGTATTTTGGAACCTTTCCATAATTCTAATTCTATTATTGGTGTAGAAGTAACTAAAATAATTTTGTTATGTAAAATAATTATCTGACAGACTTAGAATATGATTTGGTTCATTCTGTGTTATTTTTCTTTTAGAATGGAAGATTAGACATATTCTGCTGTGCAACCCAAAAGCAATTATGTAATAGTGGTAATGATAAGATGTATACCAAAGGACTAATGAACAAAGTATTTCAACATTTTTACATTCCGTTAATATTGAATAAGTAAGTACCAATCATCCCAACATTAAAATAATTAATCTTGCTAAATATTTTATCTTACATAACAAGATTATTGGGTATAATTTGTAAACAAAGATTTTCTCATGGATTATTGTATTTATGAAATGCATAATAATTATAATATATGCTTATAGGTATACATACATAAAAAAATTGGTAATGAAACAAAAAATAACAAAGTATGACCACCATATTATTTAAACAATACCTGCAATTTTCCTTATTAAATTTTATTTGAAATCATAAAACATGATCTGCTTTGAATCCTGGTACTATCACTATGTACTGTATGTATGTATACAGCATGGGTATTGTCCTGATGTTCAATGAATCGAATACTAATTTTTATACAGCTTTTACTTTTCTAAATTATGAGGAGTATAAATTTTGATTAAATGCAATTAAATATGATTGGTCTCCTACTCATTTTGTATGTTTTCGAGTGTCTTTTAAAAATTAAGACACTATTATCTTTAATTCAATGGTAAGGTTTGCCACCTATCCTGTATATCTTATTTTTTATTGGCACGGAGATGACAGTTTGCATGCAGCTTGTCCTTGTTGTTGAAGTGAAGAACAGATGTAAGTAAACATTGCCAATTAGAGAAATCTACCGAGCCTGACACCCTATGATTTTAAAATATATGTTATAAGAAATCTTTTGCATTTGTCATCAAATTTAATATCCTATTCAATTGCATAGTGTTCCTATATGTATACTCATCTATATGTGGTCAACTTATTTATATTTGTTAAAATATGTTGTTTCAGATTTGTCAAACCAATCATAGCCATAGGTTTTATGGCATGGATAACATTAAGTATATATGTGATACCTCATATTGATATTGGTCTAGATCAAGAAGTGGCTATGCCATGGAACTCGTTTGTTCGCAAATATCTTTTAAGTGTTGGCAGTTTGTTGCAAGTTGGTCCACCAATTTATTGGGTTGTTACTCAAGGCTTAAACTACCATGAAGTAGGACATCAAAACCATATTTGTGGTGGAGTTATGTGTGATGACAATTCCTTATTGACAATACTTCACTCAGCTAGTCAGGCATCGGAAAGGTAATTTAATTTATATATCCCTGCAGCTGTGTGATCGCCATTATAACATATATGACAAAATCACACAAATCAAATTAGTTGCGAATCATTAATTAATTATGACGTGAATCTTGTATTATCACCAAAGACATACATAAAACACCCAAACCCAAGACAATTAGAAAAAGATCATTCTTCATTTTGCCCTGGCTGGGAAAAGAACCCTTGACCTCATGACTCAAAGGCAAAAGTTTTACCTCTGTACCACACCAGGCATCTGTCTTCTGATTTACCTACTACTTAAAAAGTCCTTATAGTTTCAGTTTATGGAACTTGAAAGTATTCTGCATTTAATTTCTAAAATAATCAAAACTATGTTGTTTTTAGAACATATCTGACGCGTAATCCAAATTCATGGGTGGATGATTATTTTATTTGGGCTACTAGTGAAGACTGTTGTCAATATTTTATATCAAACAATTCATTCTGCCCTCATCAAGGTACTTGTAACAGATTATTGGACTATTATTATCATATATGTATCTATAACAATTTTTCATAATATGGTAAGTTCATCATGAGTAACTACATTTCAATATATTAAGATTTTTATATTTTTATGTTTTTGCAGTTAAAAACGGTTGTGCAAAATGTGAAATTGAAACTGACTCCTTAAATCTACGACCCAGTTCAAAAGATTTTCAAAAATACCTTTCATACTTCCTAATGGATAATCCAGATGCAGAATGTCCTAATGCAGGCCATCCAAGCTATGGACCAGTAAGGAATAATATTTAATACACCATACCAAATGTTTTTGTCCATAACACAAATTTAATGTTTTTGATATCATACAATTTGGTTTTACTTAAAGTTGAAATTTATAAGTATTTTCAAATTTTGGTTACATCAAATACTGCATTTTAAGCTATTGAAACAAAAAATCTTGTAGAGATTCTATATCATCTCTAATGAGAAATTTTAATTTGTTTAATTACTCACAGTATATTTGATCTTTTAGTTAAATTGTTCATGTGCTATATTAGATTAGGCTCATTTTATCTTATTTTTTAGTACTTTCAATCACTATTAATTATTGCTTTCTTTCAGGGATTAAATTATTTATATGACAACAGTAGTAATGCACAAGTCCGTGAATCTTACTTTATGGGCTACCATCGAACACTCCGAGGTTCTAGAGATTTTTATGAATCATACAGATACACAAAGGACATGGGAGCCAATTTAACAAAAATGTTACGTGAAAAGACTGGTAACAAAGAGATTCAAGTGTTTCCATACAGGTAAAATATCACCATATTTTTATTTATATTTTTCCAAGATAATTAATGTCACTTACTATACCATCACGGCACAATTATTATTTTTCTAACTTCGCCAGTTGTTTTATTAACTTTTTTTTCAGTATCCACTATGTATTCTACGAGCAATATTTGACCATGTGGGAAGATACGTTTAAAGCTCTCGGATATTCATTGCTAGTTATTTTTGGTGTAAGCTTCATCTTCACTGGCTTGGATTTGTTCTCCTCAATGATCATTCTTATAGTAGTCACAATGATTCTCATCAATATCATGGGGTTCATGTATTGGTGGGATATTAGTATGAATGCTGTTTCGCTAGTGAATCTTGTCATGGTAATTATATGTTGATAGTAATTTATCACTATTTACATAGAATTTAAATTTACATGTTGATCCAACTTAAATATATTTATGAAATTTCCAGGGTATAGGAATTGCTGTTGAATTTTGCAGTCACATAGTTCTTTCGTTTGCTAAATCTATAGATGAACCAAAAAATCGGGTCAGACAAGCAATGATAGAGATGGGAAGCAATGTGCTCATTGGAATAACATTAACAAATTTCCCAGCTATTATTGTTCTTGCTTTCTCACAGTCAGAACTATTTGAAATATATTACTTTAGAATGTTCTTGCTTATTGTGTTAGTTGGTGCAGCACATGGACTGATATTCTTACCTGTATTTTTACATTATTTAATGGAACTTAAATTAATTCTTAGTAGGCTATTTTAATTGTATTTATTTCTATAAATAAACCGATAAATAAATAAAATGACAAGATTATTTATTTGTGTAAATCAGTAAAATAACCACTGCAAGCGAATAGTGAATAAGTTAAAAATAATGTTATACCATTAATTTGAAATATCTTCCATTTCAAAAAGACATGGTAATGTCATTGTGAAATGGATGTACCATGTGATATGTTAGTGATGTATTATTTTTGTATCCATGTTGAAACTCATGTGAAAATTTTGATGCTTGCGATAAATCATGCATTATTTTTTACATTTTTAGCGATTTCACACGTCTACTTATGTATTAGCAGGTACTAACTAATAAATTGTTTAAAATATATAATTGCTTTAAATATATAATGTTTCATTTACAATAATCTCTGATAGTCATTTCTGCATTCCACTCCTTTGTTTTTGATCATTAAATTAATACTGTATCTTATATTACTAGGGTAAATAATACTCAAAAATAAATTAAAAATTTAATACATTCAAATAAATTATATTGTTTACGTACACAGTATGTAAACATGACTTTTGCCTTTATAATAAAATAAAATACATTTTATAAAAAGATGAAAAGTTTTGTAAGTTTATTTATTTACAGTACAGTAAGTATCGCTTTTTATATAACATAACAGAAGATAATTTACACAAAGGAAATCCCAAAAATTGTTTTAATAACAACCACTTAAAGTGAAAACTTTCATATTTCCTCCATACCCTTTATAAAGATAACAATGGAAGATTACTAAGGAATTATCAATAATTGCCACTATGGGCTAAAGAAACATAACTGCCTCACAGTATAGTAACATAAAAATGGTCAAGACAGATGGAAGATATAACATTTATTGAAATATAAGTCAATTAAATATGAAAATGGTATAGTGAATTTGTCATGGATGTAGCAATTCCACACACATTTTTTTAAGATTTTAAAATATATAAATAAAATAATAAGACATGGTAAATAAAACAAGCTGTTTCAAATACAAGTAATATATCAGTGGGTTAGTTGGAAGATATCTCACCTCTGTGGTAAACTCACCTAGTGTGCATTTTTTTGTATATACCATGTTGTAACCTTATTAGATACTGCTTATTATTTTTGTTTAAATATTTTGTACAATAATGTTTATTAATATTATTATATCAATGGTATTTGAAATTAAGTCAATTTACAATTGTTTACACATATTAGTAAATGAATAGTGGGAGTAATGATAGGTGCCTGCTTATAATTCAGTGTTAATTATGTACTTTCCATTATAGATATTTCCTTTCAGTACTGTTATGCATTTATGTCTGTCTTAAATAATAAACGTATAAAATGCCATTTTATCTCGTTTGAACTTTTTAGGGAAATAATTTGTAAACAATATACACTATAGTACATTGCTGAATAAAAATATTTAAGCAGATATAAAAGATTGAGCTTTCTGCACGATAGTGTAGCTCATTTGATCTGATAAATAAACTGAATTATGATGTTCAGTACATCTTTCTACAAAATCTTCTCCGTTGAACTGTTATAACTGAATCTGAGATTTTGTTGAAGATAAAGAAAAATGTCATAGCAGGAAACATATTATGAATAGTAAGTAGATGCTATAAAAATTTGATATTGTAATTTATTATGCACCAAATTGTAAGTAGTTTACATTTACATATATTATTCAATTCATCAAAATAATTAGTCAGTCAAATGGCACAGATAATGTACCAACAGTACAAGGTAAACAAGAAAAGTGTTCTAG
Source organism: Athripsodes cinereus (assembly GCA_947579605.1). Taxonomy (NCBI): domain Eukaryota; kingdom Metazoa; phylum Arthropoda; class Insecta; order Trichoptera; family Leptoceridae; genus Athripsodes; species Athripsodes cinereus. The sequence goes on from OX388329.1 coordinate 13,248,077, forward strand.
AAGTAGTTTCAGTATTTCTGATAAATTATTTGAAATGTGAGATAACCTTAATAAGAATTGTCAATAGTGTATATAAAATATAATTCTAAAATAATAAATCTCATAACATCATTGATAAAGTATCAACTATAATTTATTTAGTGTATCTTTTCAAAAATATATATCACAACATTTACAAACAATTCACACAGATCAAGCTAGACCAAACTTAAATTTGAATCTTGTACCATGGGACTCACACAACGACTCTGCCCATGGTATATTCACATATTGGCAGGAGTTAAAAGCAGTATCAAGAATCTTATGTGACCCTAAAACGTCCGTAAAACTTAAATTAAAATATATCAGACTATCGTCAGGCTTGCGAATATGTATGGGTTTAAATGCAAGACCATTTATTACCAAAAGCCGGACTTTACCCAATTTTCTTAAGCTTAAGAATAATAAAAAGATGGTTTAAATATATGCATTAATCATCAGATAATTTACTTTTCGATTGTATATTGTACTTTTATAGGATGACAAGAAGAAAGTTATAGCATTTTGTCGGGCTATCACCTATGGTTGCTTGCGGGGCTTTTTTGTGTTATATTTTTATCTCGATCATCACAAACTATAGCAATAGAATTTAGCGCACATAAATGTTGTGCTAACATAGGTACCTATAGTATTATTTGGCGATTTTAATATGGCAAACTAACTCCAGTTTATGATCGTAGTGGAAAGCATCGGTTTTTGGAAAATTGAGCGCAATGAGTACATGAGGGAGCGACCAATATTTGAAGCCAATTTTACAGGTTTTATTATTTTTCTATTACTTTTATATTCTAATAAGGTATTTGTCAATATTATTATTATTAACAACAATACAAATCTTGCAGAGATCATTTAAACTCTAAGCCAATGCGATCCTTGAAGAAAACTATAAGGTGGCTAGTTCTCATAATCTTGCCACTGCATATCACCTCAATATTTTGTATTATATATTATTTTGTAATTACAGTTGTATAATGCTGAAGTGTAAAATAAATCTTTGCAAACAATTTTTCAGATCAATTTGTGTCTGTGTCTTTAAATCACTCAAAACTTCTTGTTTTTTTTATATTTATCAAATTTTTTTTTTTTTTTAAAAAGATATATCTGGGTTTTTGTTATAAACCCAAATATAACCTTATACACCTTTCACAGTAAGCTACTAAAAGCTTGTGTCGTGAAAGGGGAGTTTGCCGGCACCTGGTATCGAACCACGGACCCCATGTTCACAAGGCCGAGACTCTACCTCCAGGCTACCGACGAACTCAAAAATTGAAAGTTATTATTTTCTTACAACAGCCCTTATTGACTTTTCAAATATTGTGTGACTAATGTAGTGGAATTCAATTTTGACTGTAAAATATTTATATTTTATAAAATTAAAAAACACTGTATTTTCCTATTTTATTTCATCTTCAGTTAAGTTCTGAAAATGAAACAGTTATTTTTGAAAATTTTAAGCTCATTAAAATAGAATTGGAAAATACTTCTTTTTTTTATTTCTATAACATATAAATATTTTTTTATTTTAGTTTCTCTTATTGATTCTATTGAGTGCTTATTAACTGCCGCTAGCAGTTTTCATAATTCATTCGCATGATAGTTGTAAACAACAACCCTTATTCTGACCTTTGTACACATTTGCAGTAGTAACTTTTTGTAATATCACTTAAGATAATAAAATAAGTTGTAAAATATATTGATACTGTGGTAAACTCGCTGACTGTACGGTGAACTGCAAATTTGTATTCCTGTTGCTATGTAAAATAATATAACCAATACACAGTCGGACATTATACATGACAAGACTGTGCATTTCTTTGTAAAAATGTTTCTGAGATAGAAATTGGTACAGAGATGCACTATAGTTACATGTAATACAACCATACTTTAGAAAGGAACACCACTTTTTTAAGTGTTACTATTTCATATGAAACACTTCATTTTTCATAGGAATACAGACCTTATCACTACGGCGGTAAGCATATTTTTTATTGTATTTTTCTCAAAAGTGCAGTCAGGTGCTTTTATAATATTTTTGTGTACACTGAAGAAAAAACAAATAATAACACAAGATTCTATATGAATGAATATTTCTATTACCAATGAGATTACTTAACTATTTTTACACTTATTCTGAGAAAAAACTGGTGAAATTATAGAACTGCAACTTGATTGTCTTCCTTCAATCAGTATTCATGTATTACATACAACAAAGCAATGTAGAAAAAAATATTTTGGAAGTAGGTATAACTTTTAGTGCATCATATACATTTCGAGAAGCTGATTGAAAAAGAAACAATTTAGTCCAAGTCAAGACAAAAATAACTATTTTTCTAATAATCTCACATATCTGCTTTAATTTTATCTATTTGTCCAGAGCTACATAATTATGCAGATATATTCTTTATAAGTTTTCCCAACATAACAATCATAAAAAGAACTTTAGGACTATTGTGAGGTAAACATTTATAATCATATTATTTCCCTTGGTTCCAACACATGAAAAAATGGCTTATAGTGAAAGATATCACAACAGATGGAAAGTTTTATTAATTTTTAGCATCAAATAGGCAACATGCACTATTCACTAAATGTACAGTTCCAACTGTCACCAAAGGTTACCGGGTTATTCATAAATTGGATTACACTACTTTTGGTGAGAATAAAAATGATGGTTCAGGTTCTTACATTATTTATTTAGGAAGCATATTTTGTATGACTTCATTATCAACTTATTTTTGATCATTTGTGACCCATAATACTATGCTGCCAGACTAACTCAGTTTTCTCCTTTTTTTTTAAATTAGCATACCTTAAAAGCTTTGAACAGTCGCCAGCAGTTAAATTAATAATCTTTGATGTATATATTTGTTTTGTCTTATTCTTGATAATAGTAATAAATCTACTCACCAATTCCTTGTTATTCACAATGCATTGCCAGATACTTCAAACTAATTTAGCACTTTACATACTTGTGTGTTTTGTGTGAATAAATAGAATAGACTTTTGTATTTCAATAATCACATACTTATTTTGATCAGAATTAAACAACTTCACACATTCTTGAAACACAATGATCAGTAAGAAATCTTTTAATTAAGTGTAAATTCGGTAATAAAGATGAATGACTGATTTGATGAAGGACTAAAAATATTTTTCAAATGGTTATTTCAATCTTAAACACTTGCATTATAAAGATCACAGCCATAAATATAATTCAACACACATGTTTCTTTCTAAGACCATATACTCATTTCATATTTTCTTTGTCAGAATATGAATTGCACTTCTCCATCTTTTTAAGAAATATCTAACCACAAAACACATTTTAATATGTTTACGTTACATTCGCAGGCTCAAATATTGTTCAAGATACTTACATACTCGATGTTCTGCAGACAACATGAACATCATTTGGGATCACATTAAGGTGCACATCTCATCCTTACAACCTGGTTAGAACAAGAGTATCGAGACCTAATAGCACAAGTGACATTATAACAGTAGGCATACACGCATTGTAGATAGTTACAGTAATTTTAAAATGTTTTAATATAAATGTGATTGGCAAGATGTAAATTAAAGAATATATGGTGACAAATGTTTATTATATAACTTTTATTGACAGCAATAATTTTCATTCATCACTGATGGAGATTTGAAAAAAAGTTTAAATATTGACGTGAGTTTACATAAGAGCGATAGATCAACTGGAATCCAATGGAAAATATCTGAAGTGAAACTAAACTATAAAGAATATTGATTGCAAAGTAACAAGTTTAAACACATTCTTGTGCACCTCACAATAAGCAATATGCAAGTCTTTAATATACCTACTCTAAGAAAATATATTTTAATATCATAGAACAAATAATTATTCATAAATGCGCAGCAAAATGTATAACAAACATCATACAAGAATGTCTCTAATTAAACTATCAAATAAAATATTATTGTTCTAATATTCTTTTATTTATATTTCATCAGTCAATCAACAATTTAAAAAATGTGATATTGAAATTAAAATAAGTAAAATCTATCCCTAGATTTACCATATAAATTTAGTTTCACTCAGAGTACGAAAAGATTGCCATCTTTGCAACAAAACTTAGCATTATATGATTTACTATATTACGTAAATCTATTTCACATTAATTTATCCAACACCAATATTATCTAACAATAGATAAAAATATTGTTAATGTATCGCAGGCAAAGAGCACATTATACATTTGTCATACCTTGTTAGATATGCTTATATTAATATGAACAGGAATTTAATAATAGAGAATTCACATTTACCTATGAATACTTACATCTACATATTTCATATAATCTGAGAATTAAAAAAACAATATCTTAGCTCATATACTATTCTGAAATAAAAGTATCCAACAATTTTTCCGAGAATATCTAGTCACGTTGTTCGTACTCACAATGATATTTGTATACATATAATATAATAGTATATTTAGATATTATGTTAACATATTTAACGGCCAGCACCAAACTCCCTTGCGTCATCCTCTGTAATATCTCCGTACTCCCAAATGGCATAATGATTGGTCTTTGCAACTTCTTGAGCAGCTTTATAATCAGTCAGAAGCTTTTGCAGTCTTCGATCTCGTTTATTTTCAACAAGCAACAAACCTTCGGACAACAGATTCTTAACAATGTCATTCCTCTGTGCATCATAAATGGTAACATCAGGCACGGCTCCTCTGCTCTCAACATTCAAGAAGATACTCTTATTTAGGATATCCTCTTTGAGAGCCTTGATAGTAAGTTCCCTATAATCGGCATCTGATGGGAGAGTAACACATGCCAAATTATATTCTGTTGCATATGGCTTGTCTGCAGTGAATGAAGAAGCCAATGTAGCACAACTAGAGCTGTGAATGGTCTGAAAAATAAATCAATTTATTTATCAACTATATAATTATTTGTTTTACTACTTTTAATGATCAATTCAATATTACATTACATACCTCTCGGTTGCCATAATCCACGTACAGAATGGAAACGTTTGCACCCTGGACTTTTTCTACCTTGGCTCTGTACCACTGTTTATCTTGAGAGAATCTGGCTGCACAAATGTCACCACGACGGGGTGTATATGCTCCAGTTAGTGGGGGATTAGAACTGAATTCCTGATGAATTTTCTCCATGAGAGCTTCCAGCATGGGACCTTGTTCAGAATTCTGCGCATAAAAGTGACCCTCTGGTGTAATTTCAGTTACAACAACCTTCTCCAGATTGACTTTCCTTTCTTGAACTTTTTCTTCTTCGTGATGTTCTTCTTCCTTGGGTGCCTCTACATAATCCTTCCATAAACATAAGCCTTTGCTTTTAGCCTGTTCCTCAGCCGCTTTCAATGCCATTTTATGCTCAGATGACCTTTCTGCGGTAGAATGAACTTGAGCTAAACCAGCTCTTACCAAGGCTATAGACAGATTCTCGTCATCCACCCATAACCACCCAATGAAATTTCCTGCTTTGTCCATACTTTCAACATTCACAGTAACTTCCCTCTGAAGACATCTCTCTTTAGTGAAATTCAAAGCCTCTTCACCAAAAGGTTCAGCTTCCTGAACAGCTCCTCCACCAATACCAGGTCTAGAACCACGTGGACAAGTAATACCAGCAAGTAAAAATGTTAAGAGTCTTGAATCTTTTGGAATAAATAGTCTTAATCGAGATCCACTTGCTACAAACTCAACAACAGCTTCGAGGCGGGGATGACGTTGTAAGCCAGCTAATGATAATTTAGCCATAGCCACGTCAGCACTGATATTTGGCACTTTTTGCATAGGAATATCCTTCTTTGAATGAACACCGACACCAGCTTTTAGAGCTTTACCCTCAGCTTCCATTAGCTTATCATAATGAGTGCTTCTCTGGTCATCATCTTGTCTGTAACGGACCACAGTGGCTAAACCTTTAAGAACCAATTCATAAGCAATGTTCCTGAAATCAAATATTCAAATCATTACACATCACTAGAAACACTCGTGGACTAATACTATATGTTAAAATTAGTTACTAATGGCAGGCACTTAAATATTGATTAGTACTTTCAGTATATATACTGACTGTTTTCCAAGCATGACTGTGCAACATTGTTTTTCGGGAAGATTGTCTCTGGCTGGTTGAATGTAATCCACTGAGACATTCACTTTTTTACCAATAAGTGTTTTCCTCAAGTACTCTCTTGCTTCAAACATCCAAGGAATATCATACAACGGTCGGAAATTCTTGGATTTGGGGGCAGGAGCTTTATCATCATCCCCAGACCTGCAGTAAAAAAAATGTTTTGTTTGTTTAGTCTTCAGAAAGAAAAAATTATCCGTGACTGAAACTAGACAAATATTCATTGTCATTAATACACACCTTTCCTTGGGTGGTCGTACACTAGACAAGAAAATCTTTTTGAATGTTCCATTTGCAAGCTTCACGGTCATAGCATCTCCATTGATAACTTCAATAACTGTTGAAGTGAACTCCTTATCTTTAAGTGGAACAACTGGAGCATTGGTAACAAAATCTTTCCAGATCTTAAGCTTTCGTTCCTTGGCGAATTTTTCAGCCGCTCGCAATGTTGCAGCACCTAGATAGAAAATAATAAACTATTATAAGTATTCTGCTGATAATTAAAAAAAAAACTTAAGTCGTATATAAATTCTTAGAATAAATTACCTGATTTGACATACTGAATGGACCAGTCTACACACTTTGCAAAGCCTTTCTTCAATAGAAGTTCAGCAATGTTACCATTGGGATGGACAATAGATCCCACAAAATTATTGTTATTAACTGATTCCAGAATGATCTCTACATCTCTTTGTAGAAGTAGAGCCTCAACAAAACATTTAGCTTCTTCCGCAAGTGGATCGTCAGATGTTGGGTCTGGTTTGCCAGAAGCATCCAATTTAGTACCAGGGCACTGCAACATTCACAATACCGTGGTTATATAAAATTCAGAAATTATGAAGCCCTCTATATTATTTTCACATTAGACATTACTTCTGCGAGGTAAGTCTAATTTGTATTATTGTTTTTATCTGTTTGGAATTTTGATTCTGTGTCTATGAAATAAATGTATATACCCATTATTAACTTACCCGTATGCCCGATATCATGAGGGTGATGTAGTAATATACATTATCTTCGGGCATTAAAAATGCTCTGATTGTGGATCCATCACGCACATGTTCAATTATAGCTTTCACTGGTTGGTAGTTGTACTTGGCAACATCACGATCACTATTCCATTCTATTTTACGGACGTGATCCTGAGGACTGTCTGAGCCATGCATGCCTTTTCCTTGGGCTTTTGCTGAATCTTCAATCTTTTGCAATGCTTGGAAATCTGGATTTTTCACATCGCCTCGCAATGTAACAAGACCCTCACTCACAATAGACTCAACAATGTTTTCAGACTGGTTAAAATCTTTCCCTAAGAAGATAAAACCACTTTCCCTTGTTGCATTGGGAGCCTTGTCAGCTGTGAAGAATACTTCTTTTCCAATCAATTTTTTGCGAAGGAATTCCCTTGCCTCCCATGCCCATGGCTCATCCTTAGATGCTGACTTGGCACTGAAATCACATTTATTTTTTTCCATTAAAATTATGGTGCCGTTGTCAAAATACAAAATCTAGTTGAATTCGAAGATCAAGTCAATGTAATCTTTATTACATTGTGATTATTGTATTGAACTATGATTGCTAACCAAAAATAAAGTTAAGAAATCTAACAAAATAGTAAAGGACGTAAGAATTATTAGATAAAAATCATTACTCCACTGGTCGTCGTTCCAACTTAGGTGCTTTGACAAATGCCAAATTAAGTTGCCTTTCAGAAGGGGGTCCATCTGGTCTAGGCCTTCCTTGAATCACAACAGAGTCACCAGATGTGACCTGTAAAAAGAAAAACACATGTTTTATCTCCTCTAATCTTATTTCCAAAATAACTACATAAAATATGGATAAATATTTAAATTTTACTTTTAATTATAGGCCACAAAATAATATTCTCGTAACCAATTTACATGTGGTTGGTAAATTAATCTAAACAATGAGTACATTGTATACATAGTGAATTAAACATGAATTGAATAAATTTAATAAATCATCAAGCGAGTAGGAAACCATCATTCTCTAAGGACAAAATATATTTTATTCAAAACCATATGCTATCAAATCGGTGAAGGCACTGCAAAGGTGCCAACTCGGCAAATGGAGGTAAGTAATATTTTGTGATTAGAAAGTACAACTGTAAAATTTAACTAAAATTCATATGAATAAAATTTATATTTACCTGTTTAATGGTACCTCTTTTAATGCTTGCTATTGGAATATTCATGTTGATTTAGACGGCCACGCAATATGAAAATGTGCGCACGACCGCAACTCACATAAAAAACTAAATGGCACTTTACAGATAAAATTGTAAACCTGGGAACGAATTTGGTTGGTTAATAAGATATAAATGGCGTAAGTGTAGTGTTGGCCGGTGTTGGATATACGCAACGTTGGAAATTACAATTCATATACTTCTTTATTACACAGAACAAAAATCACATTCACCAATGGATGAAAACTTTACAAACTATCTCAAATATGATTGGACAGCAGTAGAATATAAATGGAAGCCTTTCATGAAAGTGGTGACCATAAACTATAAAATTATTCATAGTGCTTAAAAATATGAGTAAAGTACTATTCACATTATTATCATTTTTGATTAAAGGGAACTTGCACACTCGTCATAATTTTGATGAAAGGTCCTTTCACTGAAACGACCATAAACAAGTTTCATCTTATTTTTTGTTTTATTCTCTATGAATTTGTATTGAATGTCAGAATCATGTACAAAATTATTATGCAGTCGAGAGCTATATTAATTAATTTTAAGTGTTATTTTTCATTTTTGAATTTGTTTAATTATTTTTATACGAAAATACGTCAAACTACATACAACATGAGTGAGAAAGTAGACATGGCAGTGAAAGCATAGGATGAACAAATGTGAACAGACGTGTTCACTTTCGATGAACAGGTTCGACCCTGACACTCTGGATGATCATCCAAAGTGAAGCAATGTGAATGCTACTTTACCACTCGTCATAATTTCGATGAAAGGACCTTTCACTGAAACGACCATAAACAAGTTTTATCTTATTATTTGTTTTATTCTCTATGAATTTGTATTGAATGTCAGAATCATGTACAAAATTATTATGCAGTCGAGAGCTATGTATATTCATTTATTTTATGTGCTATTTTTCATTTTTGAATTTGTTTAATTATTTTTGTACGAAAATATGTTAAACCACATACAACATGACTGAGAATGTTGACAATTGACATAGCAGTGAAAGCATAGGATGAACAAGTGTGAACAGACGCGTTCACTTTCGATGAACAGGTTTGACCCTGACACTCTGGATGATCATCCAAAGTGAAGCAATGTGAATGCTACTTAAGGGAATTTTGGCAACACAATCTGGCAGCCCTGATTCCATAGAGTATAATAATATTAATAATGGTCCTGGGCAGCGTTCATACAGTCGCCGAGTGATCACTCGACGACGCTCCGATCGTTCACGAAGCCGGAGCGAGTCACCCGACGACTCGCACTGTCGCGTTCAGGGCTGGGTTCACGATAGCATGAATATCGCTCGACGTCGAGTGACCTGAGCGACCATGAAGTTGCAGTGAGTGGCGAATGTCACCCCGGATATCGTGAACAACTTTGAACATTTTATGATCCAAATGTCATTGTAATGGCGCCATTTTCGCAAGATTCATTCGCGATCTGAAAAATCTGCACTAACTATTTTAATTTCTCTTCCATTTCACTTCTTTAACTAAAAAAATATGATTTTCTATGTTGAAAAATTGTATACGACAAGAATACACCATAATTACGATTAACTTCGCAATTGTTTTGACAGCCATCATCACTCAAACGTCAAGTTAACTGTCAGAGCGATAATCACCCTGCTATGAATTCGGTTGTTCGGTTGTACGCCCGACGACATCCTGAACGCGAAAGTGCGAGTCGTCGGGTGACTCGCTCCGGGCGCGTGAACGGCCGGAGCGTCGTCGAGTGATCACTCGACGACTCTATGAACGCTGCCCAGGCATGTCGTCGAGTGACAACCGAACAACCGAGATCATAGCAGGGTAATTATCGCTCTGATAGTTACTTTGACGTTTGAGTGATGGAAGATGTCAAAACAATTGCGAAGTTAATCGTAATTATGGTGTATTCTTGTCGTATACAATGGGGCAGTTGCGGATTTTTTTTTTATTGATTAAAATGTTAAACAGCATGTAAGAATCACGAATATATGCATAATTTTATTATATTTAGCCTAGTTTTGGAGAAATCAGCATTTGAAATTTGAAAAATAATATTCCCGCAAAAACGCCATCCATTACCCTCCATCTTGTGATGACGTCACTTCATCCGAGTGTGTCTGTGGTTTTCTTTCTAGTACGGCGTTTATGTAGTTTGTTAACGTTTTTTCCGTGTTATTTTTAAATACTTCGACTCTTTTGTTTATTTATTTATTATAAGCACAAAACAGATAATACCTACTGCATATATAAAGTATAAAAAAATGTAAATCTTTCAGAGATCAAATCTATCATCCAACACAATGCGCCACAATTAGTTTAAACAGAACAGAAATCGTCAGCTCATTATTTAAAAGAACTATTTATTATATTATCTACTATTATCGTCATAACATATTCCGGCATAGTGTTGGAACTGTCAATTGTCCATTCAGAGTTTTGTTTCGTGTTTTCCTCACATAAATTTTGGAGACCTAAGGCAGTGTTTTATTATTTAAAAATTAATATTGGCTCATAGTTTATATAAGTTAGTGTTACACATTCGATATATAGTGGTTTGTAAGTGTTGTATAGACTTGAGATAAAAAATTGAAAATAGAAAACAATAGTTTAAAACTGGTATTACACATCTTTGACTGGAACAATAAAAATTTGGTTTTGTAAAGGTCAATCTGACAATTTACCAAAAGTATCTACATTAATGATGTGCGATTTTTTGTCACAAATAGAGATTTTATAGAGAATAATTTTCCATCGCATATAGTTTTCAAGATCTTCTTCTAACTGAAATCAAAACAGGGAAAAAATCATGATTCAATATGTCGTTCGTAATTAAACTAGAAACAAAAAATAGATGTCATAATAATAATAGACATTACAGCATGGTCGAAACATCTCTAAATTCAATATAATCTCAAATACATTATCATGTCTCCTTCGTGTTTTCCCTACCTTTTATATGATTTGACAGCATGCTACGGTGCATTGTTTTTGTGTGAACTAAATTTAATAGAAAGCCAGATGCAAAAGGCAAACTTATAAAACAATCCCTTATTATTACAGTAACAAGGATTGAAGAAAACACAATACGGCGTTAGAAGAATATAAGGTCATATGTGTTGTTAAATACAAATACTTTTGAATATTGGTGTTTCAAATATAGACTATTTAATACTTTTGAAAACAATATTTAAATACAAAATAGGTACGTATTTTTCAAATAGTTTTATTAAAATTCTTTTTACAAATATATACTGAAATTATCATCGCAAACATAGCGACTAACATTGGATAAAACTTTATTTTTCTTATCGTCTCTTTTGATCACCATACACCACTTTTTCCTTTTTACCAGGTCTGTAGGCACGCAAATAAATGCTTTATTTGGAGCTGTAACCGTGGTGTCTGAGTATAGTGGCTCTATGCAATATTTATAAAATTTATTTGTAGACATTTTTAAACATAAAAATAATAATTTTGTCTGTAAAGACCGAGAAAATGCAACGAACAGCGAACATTCACTTCTCAAACAAACTGGATAAACATGTGACCTCGAGAAATTCGAATAAAATGACGTCACATCCGCCATTGACCATCTACGTCGCGTTTTGATAACTGTCAAATTTTAATGATTTTATATTTTATTTTTACGTATGAAAAAGTGTTTTTTATACATTTTAAACCTCAAATTATTAATATGTGACCTTCAATTTACGTATTTCAAGCATTTTCAGCAAAATCCCTCACTACCGCAACTCCCCCATTTTCCAAAATAGAAAATCATATTTTTTTAGTTCAAGAAGTGAAATGGAAGAAAAATTAAAATAGTTAGTGCAGATTTTTCAGATCGCGAATGAATCTTACGAAAATGGCGCCATTATGATGACATTTGGGTCATAAAACGCTCAAAGTTGTTCACGATATCCGGGGTGACATTCGCCACTCACTGCAACTTCATGGTCGCTCAGGTCACTCGACGTCGAGCGATATTTATGCTATCGTGAACCCAGCCCTGCGGTCTATTCTTTGATTATGTACAGTAAACCGAAAACACAGTTTATAAATTACTGTGGCAATTGAGAATTGAATTGGGTCGAATTGACCGTTCTCCTAGTGATATCGTATTATTTTTCTATCGAGTAGTGTTATTTTTTTGTTTTACTTTGAGTTTTGTATGAATTATGAAGTAAGACATATTTATTTACGTTGTTTTTCTTAGAATTTATAATATGACATCAGTACTTCTGTATGCTACTATACTCATTTACTTATTATTTGGTTTCAATAGATTTAAAACGTACATATTACCTTTTATTTGTTTGTCGTGTAACGTTAAGTAGTAATGTGGTTCCTTACAATACTGAGGTATAGTAATCAGATTGAAATTTAAAAAGGTTAGTTTCCCGTGTGCATCCAAAATCTATGGAGTTTAAGCATGGTCCTTCAAATTGTATGCTCATAATATTATCTATCTTTAGTAATTCATGCGGTACAAAACTTTTTTAGTGTCGTATCTAATAAATTACGCAAACACTTAAGTTTATCTGAGTGACTATATTAAATTTAGATTGGGTTAGGTGGTATTTTATTACTGCTTATAATATATTTTACATATTTATGTACCTACTGTGTATGTTATTGTTATTTACTCAACTGAAGGCTTATAATAAATAATTGTAGGAACCAATAGTTATATTATATGCACAACATATTTTGTTTAGACATTGCATATGGATATATTTTGTATTTGAATATATAAAGAAATATATGTGTTTGGATTACTTCTGAATGCCTTCTTTATGTTTACTTTTACTGCTATGGTCCTGTAAGAAATGACAAAATGCACAATGATTATGGAAATAGAAGCAATGATATAAGATGCTTTGGACCAATTGAGATCTGATAGAAATTGAGACAATTGTAGAAACGGGTAAAAATTCAACACATTATGAAAACGAGAATGTGATGGGAATATGTAAATGAATTGTATGAGAATGCAATGAAAGAGGAACTGTGAGCTTAAGTAATTGTCATTATTGTTTTCATTAGGAATGAGTAGTACAATAATGAATGTTGAACATAGTTTTATAGTATTCTTAACATTTTGTTTGTTTCTTCTGTGGATGATGGTTTTGGCTGGGTCATATTTGTGGTGGTTGTCTTATTGTATTACTCCAGTGGGTTCCTTCCAGTTTAGACAGTGGCGGACCTGACAAGACAGTCAATAACCCGCCTATTGTTTTATTGTAATCATAAAAAAACGGTATCAGAAAAAGAATAAAATAATATCTAATAATTTTATAATATTGCAACCTAAATAATCTCTATATCTGCGTAGTACGTACGTCACACGCGTATGTCACGTACACATAAATATGTGCCTATAACAAATTTGTCCACGTATTTAATGGGTACAATTATTTGTAACTCAGACGATCCTAGATTTGCCTAAAGAGTGTATGAAGATTTTTTTTTAAAAAGATATATTTGGGTTTTGTTATCAACCCAAATACAACCTTATACACCTTTCACACTAAGCTTCAAGCTTGTGCCATGAAAGTAGAGTTTGCCGGCACCTGGGATCGAACCACGGACCTTTTGTTCTGGAGGCCGAGACTCTACCTCCAGGCTACCGACGAACTCTTAAATAATAATAAGTATACAGTTAGAAAACCCAAGGTCATTCTCTGCCCTCCAATGACGAGAGGTCAGGAACCACCGCTGATTTTACACAACCCTCTCATAATTCGTAATTCTTTATAAACAATATCAAAGCTACATCTACCTAACTTTTTTTATCACAACATATTAAGTAATTTAATGTTTCTTGCTTCTGTATATCTCATATTTTTTTAACATTAAGTCTTATTAAATGATTGTTATATTATTCAAATTGTTGTAGATTATGGGCCAGTGCTGTTGTGTAGAAAGTAATTCAAGATATAATTCCCAAGAGGACCATGAAGACGATGCAGCTATTGGTAGTGTGGAAAGACAAGATTATTTCAATTTACCCAAACCATCATGTGAGTTCCCCGACTTAGATTCATTGATGGAAGAAATGCTCTCAGTCATTGGAAATCTTCTTCATATGTAAGTTACAATATATAATTCAATTGAGAATATATTGAAAATCTAATAAATTATTAGAATTGTTGAACCACACAATACTCCTATATGAGGAGAGTTGCAACCAACCAGTTATACGGAAGGCACGGTCAACATAGCCAGACCCCCTTTACGCAGCACCACAAGTCTATTGACATAATCTGTGTTAGCGACCTGAGTGATTTTGACCTTTCCTGTGCCTCCTCAGAAATGCAGAACTCCGAGATGCACATTGGTGCCATGCCATGTAGTGCCTTGAACACAGTCAATATGATCTTGTACTCTACTCTTTCTTTGACTTTAAGCTGGTGAAGATCTTTTAAAAGTGGAGATATGTGAAAATTTATGGAAATTTGTTGGAGGTAATGCAATCATACTTTACGTGGTATGATTGCATTACCTCCAATATTTATCATAACTTAGCAAATGTTGCCTACGAGGAGATGCTACCCACACCAAATCAGTATTCTAGGGATTCAATCTGACCTCGTTATTATACATCCAAGCTGGAACCCTCTCAATACACTCCACAGCATCCCTCTGATCAGGCCTGCAAAATTTGTACAGTATTCTGTCGTCTGCGTATCCATGAGATCTTAAGTCACAATCTTGCAGAATCCTGTGTTTGGAGTTTGTATACAATTTGTAAACAGAATCGGTCGCGGGACAGAACCCTGCGGAATGCCATATCGCACAATAGACAGACGATTTGTCACCCGCCAGACGCACAGACTGTAACCTGTCAGATAATTACCAGCCAATCCATAGCACCAGTGCCAACACACAGAAATGTGTTTTTTTAAGAGGACTTTTATATGACAGTAATTGTGAAATGGAATTGTTATGCTTTCCCTTTCAGTGACCAAGAACCTCCTGAGCCATTGATGAAAATTCATGATGTAGCTGAGCAAGAAGGAGGGTGGTTTGTGATAATTTTTTCCATGATCCGCAGTATTCCAATGAAAGATCCATTAGGGCAGTTGGTCATTACTTTGGTATTGGATGACTGCCCTCTACCAACAAAGGAATCAGTTGCAGCAGTGAGCTATTTGTTTGATTTCCTTATTTTATTATTAGGTCTTAAAAATCATAAAGTGGATATGTTTGGATATATTAAAGTCATAAAACTTTTAAATATTGTTTTAATAAAAAGTAAATTTTGCCTCTATTGCCAAATGCAAAGTATTATAATCAAAATATGTGTCATACTCAGTTTAACAATTCAAATATGGATTGATTGTTACACAATATGTGAATGAACTTATTAATTTCTAAATTATCAAACAAAATAAATATTTATTATTATTTTGTTTTGTGTTACTGTTGAGTAAGACTAACGCACAACCGGTTTCGCGGACTCCGAGTTCGCATCATCAGGTGCTGATCTATACTGAATTAAACAAAACAAATACAAAAGTTCGTTAGGATTTACAGTGAGGGTGTAGGGGTAGGCGGGGTCGTGTTGGTTTCAGCTAGACGATACCGCTAGACGATAGTGTAAAAGAAGAAATGATTTGAATGTTTAACACTTGTGTCGATCAAAACTATTTTGAATTCGATAATAATTATTATTCTCAACCATCTGGATTACCAATGGGGTCCCCAGTAAGTCCAATTATTTCAGAAATATTTTTAAATAACCTTGAAAACAATTTGTTTAATTCTGATCATTTTTCTCTTAAGAATAACTTTGTAAAGTGGGTTAGATATGTAGACGATGTTCTGTGTATATTTAAGGGCACTGACCGGCTTCTTGACTCTCTGCTTTCGTACATCAACAATCTACATCCCAATATAAAATTTATGTTAGAATCCAATCCCGATAACACACTTAATTACCTAGACCTCACTCTAAAAATCATCATCAATAAAATTGACTTCAACATATATAGAAAACCGACACATACTGACTCAATTATTCACTCCACTTCTAACCACCCTCTGTCACACAAACATTCAAGCTTCCACTTTATGACTGACAGACTTGTTTCAACTCCTATTAATACTGTCAACTATAATAACGAACTTAACACTATCAAACAAATTGCGATAAACAACGGTTATAACACTAACTTGATAGACCACTTGGTAAACAATAAACAGAAGACTCGACTGTTTAGACTTGCAAAATTTGCAAACCATATAATAGAAACTGACCACTCTTTTAGCAACCATAGTTTAAAATTATTACATACACACACATACCGACCAACTTTGACAGCACTGGAAGCAATAGAAATTAATAAAAATAATAACTCGACTAAAACAGCTATTAAAATGGGGAAACCGAGGGTTTTATGCTAGCAATTCAAGATCAGGTAATAAATACAAAAAATTATCAAAAATATATTATAAAAAATCAAAATATAATTGATGATTCGTGTAGGAAATGTCTGGCCAAACCGGAAACAATTCAACACATAGTTTCGGGTTGTTCCACTATCGCTCAAACTGAGTATACTTATAGACATAATCATGTAGCAAAAATTACACATCAAAATTTAGCTATTAAACATAATCTTTTAAACTCAAATAATGTAATACCTTATTATAAATACAACCCGGAACAGGTATTAGAAAATCAAAATTATAGGCTCTATTATGATAAAACCATAATAACAAATACATCATAATAGACCCGATTTAGTATTACATGATAAACGTAATAAAATAACGTACCTAATCGACATCGCTGTCCCAAATACACATAATATACAAACAACCGTCGCAGAAAAAATACGTAAATATACAGAACTAGCAGGAAAAATAAAAAATATTTGGCATTCTAGGTCCGTTTATATAATACCTTTAGTCATGTCAGCTACAGGGGTAACTCCGAAATCTTTAATAAATAATTTACAAAAATTAGATTTACCGGTTAATTTGTACATTAAAATTCAAAAATCTATTATAATAAACACTTGTAATATTGTAAAAAGGTTTCTGAACACAGATATTTCAGGCACAATGCTGGTATTTTGATCCCGCGTTTTGAGCCTAATCCTTTGATATCCTGTATATCTGGATAGGTGAATTTTTCCCGGCATTAGACTGTTAAGTTTTTGTGTGATCATGACTGATCATATGGAGACTTATCTGGTTGTATAATGCTGAGAAGTGTGGATGGCAATTCTGCCGCCGCGTAAAATATAATAATCTTCCGAATTCGTCTCCCTTACTACAACTATTCCCCATCTCATATTCCAAGAACTCCACGCCTGAAACCAACACGACCCCGCCTACCCCTACACCCTCACTGTAAATCCTAACGAACTTTTGTATTTGTTTTGTTTAATTCAGTATAGATCAGCACCTGATGATGCGAACTCGGAGTCCGCGAAACCGGTTGTGAGTTAGTCTTACTCAACAGTAACACAAAACAAAATAATAATAAATATTTATTTTATTTGATAATTTAAAATGAAGTGTTACAAAGTAAATGCCGATACAATTAATGAAATTATTAATTTCTTTTTACTGTAATCACTCTAAGAATACTAGAATCAGCATTTTGAAGTTCACTGATCTATTTTATGGATACAATAAGTTTCTTGATCTGTTTCATTTATGTTGATTGTGTTTTTTTCAAGTATGTTTTTTAGTTATATTGTACTGTAATGGCTGTTTAGCCACATTGTCATCACAGTCGGTCCCTCAATTCTGAGGATAGTGACCATCATGTCTCGTTCTGTAGACCATCTGTCTCCACCTTGAGCGATCCTCTGGCATGTGCAATGCCCCGTGTAGTGAACTCTGTGTAGCCACTGTATAAATAAAAATGTATTGGCTTGTTTTGGTTTCAGCTATCCTCGTTCTTAAAATTAGGAGCAAGAAGGGCTCAGGTAATGAAATCTGAAGTAACAATAGAGAGAAATATTTGCATTATTCTCGGATGCATTGCAGATAAACTTGCTGGACCAAATAGTGTTACATTGTTTGATAAAAACTGCTTGGAATATTTTATAGCACATTTGGTAATTAATAATTTTTTTATTACATATATTCCTATTAATGCTTTAGAAAATTTATTAAATAATAGACAATTATTATTCCTAATGTAATAGCAATATATAAATATTTGCCTTTATAATGTATGATGCTTTCGTAAATCAACCTGATCCGTTGATTTATGAAAGTCCAGAAAATCTGCCCTAACTCCAAATGCCAGTCTTGTTAAATTAAATGAGGATATTGGTAGGCTTCTGGAAGAATTATAGATTTACTATTAAGATGTTGGTTTTGAATTTCACTGTCCAACTACACCTTCACAATATATGCATATTACTTAACGGCGTAGCTTACTGGTGTTTTAGGGGTGTAATTAGGTTTACTGTACACACAGTTTCTTTGTTTTCAGGATTTAGGAAAGGATCCAAACATAATATTGTTCGCATTGATTGCTTTAGAGAAGTTTGCGAAAACGCGAGAAAATAAGACTGTAATAATAAAAAGATTGAGAGAGGAAGACAATCACCCATTGTTGACTTTAGAATCTTTTGTTGGAAGTCAAGACTTTATGTGGAGGCAAGTTGGTTTTTGCGCTCAGTGGTGCCTTGATAATTTGTGTAAGTATATTTTATTTCTTAGATTGTTAAAGAATTCGCCGTGATTTTTGGGGTCATCTAAACCTATTACTTTAAGTCTGTATATACATAGCGGTTTTTTGGGTACTCTATGTATAGTAGTCATATTACTTACCAGACAGCTGTTAAATGTATTTGACTTAATGTATCATGTCGGCTGTCAAAACTGTTTGACACTCACTTCTCATACAAATTTAATAATAATAATAATAATAAACTTACACGTACAAAATATTTAAACAAAAATAATGAGATTACAATATGGTATATACAAATATTTTGCACAATGGGCGAGTTTATCGCAGGGACGCGATATCTTCCAACTAACCCAATTTATTAATAAATTTCTGCATATATATATATATGGACAATTTGTAAAGCGCCGTTTACTCATAACATGACCTCAAGGGCGCCGTATATCGTATCCATCACCCGAAACTCCCAGCAAAAAGGTGTGTCTTCAGTCCTCTTTTAAAACTCTCTCCATTCACCTCCTCTCGCAGACACAGAGGCAGCTTGTTCCAACATCTGGGACCCGCAACACTAAACGCTCTATCTCCAAAGCCTGTTTTGCGAGATCGAGATGGCTCAATAAGTCTGCATTTTGCCTCACCCTGTGCTGAGCGAAGCATGAGCCGTCTTTCACTGATGGTCTCGATCTCGCACATCTCCGACAAATAAGATGGTAATACTCCCTTCAAGGCCGAAAACACCATCACACACATCTTATACTCCACTCGTTGCTTTACCTTTAACCAATGTAAGTTGTGCAAGAGAGGAGTAATATGCTCAAATCTTCGACCTCTCAGGAGAAGTCTTGCAGCAGCGTTGAATACAGCCTGGATCCTATTCAGCTGCACCATAGGAAGACCAAAGTACAGGCTGTTGCAATAATCCAGTCTGGAGACTACCAAGGCATTAACAAGCGTTCTTGCTGCATCTAGCGAAAGACAATCTCGGAATATAGATGATGTATCTTCTTTGTTGTCGGTCCCTCAGTGCTGAGGATCGTGACCATCATTTGTATGTGTGGACAAAATGCTTCCAGCGACTTCGATCCTCCGCTCTTCGTAGCGCCTTGTGCAAGGTCCTCCCTGTTGCCCCCTTCACCTGCTCACTTCATCTCATTGGTGCGCACCCCCTAGCTATATTGCCCTCCACACTTCCAGTCAGAACAAGTCTCTCCAGGTTGTCTGGTCCTCTCCGTGCGATGTGCCCAAAGTACTGCAGGACACGGCGCATGCATATGGTGGACAATCGTTCCTTTATTTTAAGTTCTTCGAGGATAGACGAATTTAATAAATGTGCTGTCCACAGTAAATATAATATTTATATCAAAAAATCAAGAAATTATCCTACTGTCAACATCTCACGGATATTTTATGAAATAATTAATAACTTTTTCAATATAAACAAAAGATTCCTGATTTGAAATCCCTGCACGATGACAAACAAATCATAATGTGTTGCTTGCACTTTAAGTCTGGTCCAAGTATTGTATAACGTGTAAGTGATGTCCGCTGTATAACATTTTTATATTGTTATTTGTAAATATGTATATTCATATTGTTTGAGAGAAAATTATGAGTTGACAAAATTTTTGATACTATTACTAACATAGTAATCGCGTACATGTAGGCATTAGAGCCAAATTCTAAAAATTCTTTTTCAAGACTACTGTACTTAGTATACTCAAAAACAATTATAAAATATGTAGGACTGACTGCATGTAATATTGTAACATACGGGATGTCGTCTCCGTACCCCATAAATAAAAGATAAGCAAGATGTCAGTTATTGATTTAACAACTTTATTATTTTTATAAATCACTTCATTTTTTTAGTTCTAGTAGAAGGCAGGAGATTTTCTTATCAAGAAGTTAACCAGACAAATGTTAATGTCATGTTAAATTGTAATGATGTTAGTCAATATTTGAAGATTTCTCCTAATGGTCTTGAAGCAAGATGTGATTCTCACTCATTTGAAAGTGTGCGTTGCACATTCCAAGTGGACAGTGGCTGTTGGTATTATGAAACATTGCTCATTACTCCTGGAGTGATGCAAATTGGATGGGCTACAAAAAATAGTAACTACTTAAATCATGTGAGTGATTTCAAGTGCTTAGATAGCATTTTATTAAAATTTGAATGATATGGTTGGGTGGTATATTGCTTTTTAAACACTATATATGTTTAGTATAATATTCTTAAGATTGATCTATAAATTGCTTCAATAACGGTTTGTTTATGTATTTCAGGATGGTTATGGAATTGGTGATGACCCATGTTCTTTGGCATACGATGGTTGTAGAAAGTTAATATGGTTCAATGCCACACCACAGAGTCAGTCATGTGAAGCATGGAAGCCTGGTGATATTTTGGGATGCCTTTTAAACATAGATAAACAGATTATGTCTTTCTATCTCAATGGGAAATCATTGGTGACAACCAGTTTACTTTTCACAACAGTCAAGTAAATACATGTTTAAATACTAAATTTGTGTTTATCTCGCATTATTTCTGTAAAATACTTGGAATGGTTTACCAAGAAGCAAGCGAATTAAGTAGAAATTTGGTACACTGCAATAGATCATCTATGTGTGCCTTTATTTTTGTAATTTTTTTAAATGTGATATTACAAAGTATATTTAACATCAAATTATTAAATAATTAGACATAATATAATTCTTTATATTCACAACTTATATTATTATATATTTTTGAACCAATGAACAGTTAAAGATAATATTTGATTTAGTAAATATTTATATTCAGTGAGATCACCTAACTATATTATCTTTGCAAGACAATAAATGGCTTGATGTATATTAGTTTATACATTGTGTAGTTTTCATCTTATATTAAACATTGTTTTCATACACACAATAAGGCGATTAATTTTTTATATTCAACAAATCAATAAAAATGTATAATTATGATAGTCTATAGATAACTTATTTCGATTGAGTCAAGGTGTAAAATATTGTGCGCAGCGAACTATTACACATTCATGTGATATGTGAGTGGTCTTTGTATAAGATTAATTTGTTGTAGGTCAGGGTTTTTTGCTGCTGCAAGCTTCATGTCATTCCAGCAATGCAAATTTAACTTTGGTGCAGAACCATTTGAATATCCTCCCGAGAATGAAGAATTTCAAAATTTCAATGAACATGCAACATTGCTGGAGAATGAGAGAATAATCTATCCACGCCATGTGTATTTAAGTCAGTTACGTGAAGCTGCTGTGGATGAAGATTCTTGTACTCTTTGCTATGAACGAAAAGCTTCAATAATATTGGACCCATGCCAGCATAAGTATGTATAATATAATAAATATGAATTGTTTGAAATACAAATAAATTGTTGTTGAGTCAAATATTACTTTTAAAATAATTTATTTTCATTGTGTAATATCTATAATAAATAATTTTATCTGTTTTTATTTATTTTTAGGGGTTTCTGCTTCATTTGCTCTACACAATTGTTGGAATGCCCACTGTGCCGTGGCAAGATAGACTGTGTACGAGAATATGTTGAGGAAAAGACTGATGAATAAATCTAATTGTTAGTATGTAATGTTAATCGTACCAATTACCCTACTGGGAATTATTGTTATTTAAAATGTTATTTATTCATTAATGAACACATACTAGTTTTACTAATTATTATATACCTACATACACATTTAAAAGCCTTGAAAATTGTTACACATTTCTGTTTCCCTCAATTTAGATTAATCCATATAGTTATAAGTATTATATTGTGCTATTGTAGTCAACAAAGTGTTCATATCACAATGTGCACCCATTAAGCTGTCATTTCATTTGTATATACATATAATCATAGGATATCCCAAACAAATGCCAAACCTTTGTTTTGTTCACAATTATAAAGTATAATATATTGATATTGTAAGGTATCATTTATTTTACCAAGTTTTGTAGTTATATAAATAAATTTAGAGCTAATTTATTTATATCATTAAACCGTTGAAGATATGTACATTGCATAAAAATTTGTCATTGATACAAGTATTCCTTTAATAATATTATAAATCTAAGATACGGATGGATGCAGATGAGTCTGATGATAAGTAATGTGTAATTCAATTACAATCATTGTCATTAAACTTAATTCAAACATCATAATTTTTTTACACACATTAAATTTTCTGATTACTATGTTAAATGATTATATTTTTATCTTATTCATGCCCAGCCTAAAATAATATCATACTTTTAATTTTTATTAAATACCTGTACACATCAAATAGTGTGTACTATACTACTCCTTCACACCATATTCCAAGGTGGGGGTAGACAAAGAGCACAGATATACAATTGGCACATTTAAAAGCTAAATTATTTACTATTTAACAAGTAATCAATTAAATTAGGATGTACTATGAAGGAAATATTTATGTATATTCTGAGTTCATCGGTAGCCTGGAGGTAGAGTCTCAGACTCGTGAACAGGGGTTATGTGGTTCGATCCCAGGTGCCGGCAAACTCCCCTTTCACGACACAAGCTTTTAGCGTACTGTGAAAGGTGTATAAGGTTGTATTTGGGTTTATGACAAAAACCTAGATATCTTTTCCAAAAAAAAAATGTTAATAAATATTAGATTTTTTAACAGATGAATCATAATGAGGCCAGTCTGTGAAATACATAATATCGACTGTGATCAGGACAAAGGGTTTAAACCACATCGGTAAAATTTTATAGGAGAAGCAAAAAAACTGTGGGATAAAGAAAATGACAAAAATTATTGTCATTATTATTTTACCATCTTATTGTAATGTAGTTCTTTTATTATGTCATAAAAATTGAAGACAAAATATTCAGTAACTATCAAGTTATAAGCAAAAAAAAACATAAAAGGACTTTTTCCAAAATTGTGGTTTAATGCTTTTGTCCTGAGCACAGTCAATATACGTTTACACAAATTTGTAGTCTGTATTTATTCTTGTATAAAAATTGACATTTTGAAATTAGATGGTTGCTTAAGGTAGGTATGTGTAATGTGAATATAGTGATTGATTAGCTCTGAACAAATATACATTTTATCTAGAATATTTCAGCTACAACTTGAAGGTTGATGTTCAATTATGTTGAAAGAAGAAGTAATTGACAAAATGTTATGTATATTAAAGTATGTATGCGGGAGTGAAATAGTCCTGCCTGTCCATATTATTTTTCACATTTAATATATTTTTTTATAACTTGTCCATAAATATAAATAAAATTGAAAATAATTAGTGCGCTTTATCAAAATATTTTTTACCTTACATTCAAATATATCAAAAACTAGTCATGTTATGTAAGGTATGTTTCATGTAAGTTGTAAATGGAAATTACTTGCTGATAATAATATAAGGAGACATCTCTGAATTAGGAAAGAGGTAATTAGGTTATTAAAAATATCTAACATAATATTTGATTTATTGAATATTTATATTAGTTGAACTTTTATTTCTCTTTTGTTTTATCTTTGATTCTGTTGTTCTTGTTTTTGATCCATTTCTAATTGTAAATACATATTGTATGTAATAAATGTATAAGTTAAAGCACAATATATATAATTTTATTGTATTCATTTAGGTATATTATATCAACCTTCTTTTAAAAATAAAATATAGGAAGATCAATCATTGTCAGACCTCAAATATAATTTTCTCATTGGAAAAATTGGTTAAACATTCAAACAGAGAGATAGAGTTGGTGTTGTGTATTTCATATTTTGAATAATGATTCTCTGAAGATTATTTTTAATTCTATGATTCAAATGAGAATTTTGTTGTGTTTTACTGTTATTAGTATGATTTCGAGTGCCTATTTAATATTATAAAGTTTATGATCATATAATCTATGCTTCAGAATAGTTTTTTTTTATGTTTAAGGGTGTTACGTGGGTTATTTGATATTCTTTGAAATGGTCAGTGGGTGTAAAGTATTTCCATTGTAAAATTATAATGTGCTGTAATTAACTATCTGAGATATGACATATCTTATGTTTAACCCTGATAAAATGAAAATTTCTCTCATCAATATTATTTTTTCAGCGGATTCGGCAGAATTGATTTTTTGGATGTACTCAGTTTAGGGTTACCTTATACAGATTTTCAATTTATTTGTTAAGGGATCAGTTTGTGGAGGGGCTGCTAGCTGTTAGGAAAGAGATAACCGGTTCAGGTTTGGTCCTAGACCTGAATGTCAGCATTGATTGGGTTAGTAGTCTGCAATTAAGAATGTTTATGATGTTTTGGGCTTTTGTTGCCTAAAGGTTCACTCACCCATTCTGCCAAAACTATATCTATTTATTTTCAATTCTCTATGACCCATTTTGGAATTATCAAATTTCCTGGATGAACATCCTGAGGTCATTTTTTCTCTAGATATTATATCGAGGGTATACAACCAAAATACACTAAGTCATTTTAGTTTTGAGATGACATGGTGGCAGTTAAATGAAAAAAAAATTAGATCAATACAAATTCGCCGTGTATTATTTGAACTTTAATTAAGATGTAAATGACTTTTAGGCTTTGCAAACAAATTCAAACATAGGAAAAATGTTAATTACTTGAATAGTTTTTGACAACTTTTGTAGCACTAGTCTGACTTAGTGCATTTTGTTGTATACCCCTAAGAATTTTTTTAGTAAGCATTAAGCTGTAACAATACTAATCTCAGTAGTGAGTAAGGCGTTACTTATTTATGGCTGTAGAAGTTGGATTAGCAGTTATTCCTTTTTAATACAATGGCTGATTTTATATGGTATGTTATGTAATGTCAACATGAGAATTTATTATATTTATAATTCTAGTGAAAAAGTACATCATAATATAATGTATTAGGTATCACGTCATAATAAATTATATCCTTCAATTTGTTTTACGGAACTATGTAGTATATTCTACTGTTTTAATAACATTTAATAAGCATAAAATGTTACCAAACAAATTCAATTAAAGTAGGGGCATTATTTTTAATTCAACCATGGTATATATACTACGTCACAAATGATAATAAAAAAATTGTGTATTTGCTATGGTTTTGGATGTAAGTAAAATGCAAATTTTTTTACAAATCTGATAAGTATTTTGAGAATCATGTTTTGTGTAAAATGATTTTCCTACAACGATTTTTGCGAGACATTACCAGGTATTATTTTTGTTTGTAAATTCATTATTTTTGAACAAATATCTTGAAACTTATTATTTCTGTTCTTAATTCAATATAGAATCAGATATACAGAATCAGAGTGAATTATATTTGTAAAATAATAAAATAAACTATAACGAAACACTGTTTTACTTCTACTTTAGTTCATTCAAATATCAGAACGTTTTCGAACACTACCTGTTCATTATCAATGACAACGCAATTGTGTTTACTAACATCCCTAAGGTTGAGTGATAATTCATTCAAAAACCTAATTAATTTTAATCCAATTGTCAAAACCAAGTATAGTTTTTTTATGCAAAACTTTGAAGAGACATAATTCTGTAACTTCTTGTTGGATTTCTTAAATATTTAAGATTTTTTCTATGTTCGTTAACACAACAAATACTCATATTTTTATAAAAAATATGAAATGGTGAGTCCAAGTTTCAAATTTCCCATAAAATCAAAAATAAATGTCTCAATAATATATGCGTTTGTAATTTATCATCGCATATTACATATTAACATTTTTCGTTGCTAATGTCACAATGCATCAGTATACATTCCATATTTTTGTTAATACATTATGTATATTTAAGTATGTAGAGTCACAATTTGTCTATAATTTATATTTTTATTTCATCAGTGTTTTTAAAAGATATTTTGTAAAATTTCTGTAATCTATAAGTGTTGAAAATATTATTTGTGTACATATTTTTTCATAGTTATTTAGTACCTTATTAAGTGTTTGTTTATACTTGGACTTGTTTTATTCTGGACGGTGTTGTTAACAAACATGTTTGAACAGTTTTTGATACATTTGCCTCTGTCAATTAGATTTTTCTATATTCGTAAGAGACATTAAATATTAATTTTGTGTTAAGCTCGTATTTATTTTATTGATCTCGCTTATTCATTTATTTTTATTGTCTTTTATTTTATTGTACCATGTGTTTCGTATTTCAAAAATTCCTTGATTAAAATAATTGTACTATTTTTTTCCAAAACATTTCATTTTAATCCAATTTATTTACTCTTATATCTTCTACTTATGTACATCACAAATAGTTTATAAAGGTACTCATAAGTCAGCAATTTGTGTTTTACATTATAGTCTAAATAAATTTTAGAGTTTAATAGTAAATGTTCATATTATTAATATTAGTGGCATTTACAAGTGATAATTTCGCAACATGATTTAAAAGAAACGAGTTTTCTTACTTTGTTTTAATTATCACTTTTAATTATTATTTTTAAAAGTTTTTAAATTGCTCATCAATGTGTGTGTTATTTCTCATCATCACATTAATGTGTCGAAACCGGTCGCAGAATTTAAAATTAATAATGATAATTAGAATAAAATAAGAAAACTTATTTCTTTAAATGAAGGGCTTGGGGTAATAACACTGTATGCCATCTAATCCTTATTTTGAGATAATTGAGTTTGAAATTTATTTGAAATCCTCAATTCATACAAAAAGATGAATTTAAATATATGTCCATTAATTTCCATAATTACAGAGTCTTACTAATCCCATTTATAGATTTTGAAAAAAATAATAATAAAGGTCATATTTAGGGAAAACTGTGGCTTACAGTGTTATTGATACAAAAAAATTGTGTAAAAAAAAGTGCGTCTAAATTTATTGTTGCAAAAACACTGTAAGCCACATAAATTAATATTTTTATTTCTTTAGGTAAACAGTTCTTTAAAAAATAAATAGTAAATTAATAGATCTAGAACGACTTGTTAGTGTTAATGTGGCTTCCCAGCACCCCATAGTATGTAAAAATTTGAAAAAAGATTTGCAATAAGTATGTGTAAATATACCTTTCCGGATTGTAGTTGTAGTAGAGAGTAGTTAACACTCTGA
The DNA here is from genome assembly GCA_947579605.1 of Athripsodes cinereus. Classification (NCBI taxonomy): domain Eukaryota; kingdom Metazoa; phylum Arthropoda; class Insecta; order Trichoptera; family Leptoceridae; genus Athripsodes; species Athripsodes cinereus. The sequence goes on from OX388329.1 coordinate 13,276,209, forward strand.
ATGTATCATTCTCAAGTTAACTGATAATATTGATGTTGAACATTTGTTATTAATTCTTAAATTGTTTTACTCCTCTAATAAATTATCAAAAACATGAATAGTAAAATATCAAATATTTTGTAGCAGAACAACACTGTAAGCCACAATCAAAACTTAATTACCATTTCCGACGAAGATTTGGTAGATATTGAAGAATTTGGCTTGCACATACAATCTTCATTATTTTGAGAATTGGATCCACTAAAATCCTTTCCACTAGAGTCTGTTAAATCTTGAAGAAACAATAATATGCTTGTACTCACAAGATTCAAGTTCGGCCATTTTGATTTTTGTGTGGCTTACAGTATTTTAATCGTCAAAATAATTACAATATAGCCATTAACGAAAAACACCATTTTTAAATAACGTGTCAATATTTAAAATATTTTCCCAGGATTTTGTCATATTATAGAAGACATTATTTTGTGATGGCTTACATTAAAAACTCATTTTTTTGGGTTTTCAGGCTTAAAGTGTTAATGCCCCAAGCCTTTCAAATCATGTTAATATTCATTGTCATTTTAACCTTATAAGGACTTGTCAGTCAACTTTGGGAACCATTTTCAAATATTTTTTGACGTCCTTATAAGGTTAATAAAATCTCAATATTGATTTATAATAATATATTTGGATATTATAAAAGTCTCTGTTGATATTAGTTTCTTCACATACAAATTCAAATATTTGTATGTCAAAGGAAACTACACTATGTCGAATTTTGGTCAAACTGATTCACGAACATAGTATTGTACACTTATTATGATCTTTTTGAAGGCATGTTCCTCCTGTTGAAAGTGTGTATAAGCTTTTATTTTATATAATAGCTGTGAATAAAAAAGATACCAAATTTTTATTAAATCAAAACAACATTATTTTAATTTGATGTTAATTTCAGTTCTTAAAGTGGGAGCTATAGTTAAATAGTAATGACCCACAATTATCTTTGACAGTAATTTTGTATTAAATGTGAGAATCAAATGTAATTATGTTAAAAAAACTTTGAAAAATTATGTATCTCATCATAGTTTTGTTCCGACATACACATATATCTTTAATTCACCAAGAATAAATTTTACAGACGGGAAAGTCGTTACATAAACAAAAAACTCTAATTGCACCAATTTTTATTTACAAGATTTAATCCTGGGCTATTATTGATTGAAAAATAAGCAAATTGCTTGCAGTTTGATTATCATTCACTTAACAATATTACAAATCCAGGATTAAAGTTTGTTTTGGTTTAATATTAATTTTTAATAATTTTTGCGCAAATGAAGTGGATTAAGTATTTCAAATCCAATTCATATAAAAGATACATTTTTGAATTAATAAATAAGCATATAAAATGGGGACATGTGCTTTAATCTAAAACATTGCGATAATTGTTATTATTTAGTATAAATATCTCTATCACTGTTAATTCAATAAAGAACAATGTAAAACGAATTTAAAAAATATTTTTCTATCCTAAAAGTGATGCAAATACATAGATAATAAAAAGAAATAAATATTAAATAGACATTTTAAAATAAATATCATTATTATGTCATTGTATCTATGTAAATTATAATCTATATAAAAAGAAATAAATGTTATGATATTAAAAAATATTTTATTGTTTTCAGTTTAAAACATATAAAGAAATATAATAAAAAGTGTTTCATTTTTTATAATACCTTTCAAAAATCATGAAATATTTTTGCAGCTCATATAAATTTTAAGATCAATAATAACTCTACAATCAAAAGAAAGTGCAGTTGTAACCTCCTCTAAAATACTGTAACTCACATTTGAAAATATGCATCAATATAATGCCCAAGCCATGAATTATTAATGTTATTTTGATGTGCATATTATTTTATTTTTAATTCTTGCATCTTTCTATAACAGGTGTGGAAAATGTATTAATGGTCGAAGAATTTTTCTTAATCTCAATCCAAATTAATTCTCAGAAGTCAGTACATGTACAAAAAAAGACACCATAATAAATAATTTGGGTTAGTTGGAAGAAATCATGCCTCTGTGATAAACTCACCCTCTGCATATTGATTAAATTTGATTTAAATATATTTTTGTGTAAATTTGCTTGTAATCAATGTATGGTAAAGAATAAATAAAATTTTGTTTTTAATTAATGTATAGTAAAAAGTAAATAAGTTTTGAAAAAAGTAGCATTCTGGCCCAGATGTTTAGATAATCTTACTCTTGGTGATATGGCATATACACTAGGGTGTGTCGATTTTTTCAACTTTCGAATTTGAAAGTGCCTGAGGCATCAAAAGTTGCCTTTTCTCAACAGAATATTAACTGATATTTTTTTTTTAATTTTGGGAACTTCCATTAGCCTCCTCAAATGGCCAAAAGTTGGCGAAAAACGATAAATTATAGAAATTTTGCCCTATACAATTTTTTTTGTAAAAAAAAGTTAATAATATTTTTTTATTAAAATATTCTTGTTTATTTGAATGTAAATAGTACAATCAAACGATAAAAAATATTATTTTAAATTATCCACTAATGATCCTTACTCTCGCACTACGTCGTTTATTTATCAGTCGTAAAAATTAGTCGCTCAGTTTCGGTCGTGGGTTGCAGTCGTGTACGAGTACACAAAATTAAGTGTTTTCAACCAATTTCCGGAAGAAATAACATGCAACTGGAATATGCTGCCGACGTATGAAAATGTTATCAAACATTACGAATGGGTGAGATATAAAATTAAGCAAATTTCATCGAAAGAACCAGCTGCAGGAGATATAGCTACGAGCGTTACGCGTATGTTGATTGAAATTTGGAAAAACGCTTCTATTCCCGTGCTTTGAGAGCAAAGAATAAAAAAATGATAATGTCATACATCACTAATTACAAGAAACTATTGAAAAATTTCATTAGAAAAAACAAAAATCGAGCATAGGTACATGCATAAAATCGAGAACTTTATTTTATACAGTCTTAGCCTTTTTGATGTTGCAGCCTGCAAATGTAGAGATTATTCTTTTTGTAAATGTGGGAAACAAAAGTCAAGCTGCAGCTTACCTATCCCTTATAAAAAAGAAAACGCTAAGACGAAAATAAACCTTGACAAGTAATCTCAAACCTGCGATAGGTATTGCGTATCGTATAGAGCTGGAGCTGCCTTCGCTTTTTCGATTTTGAAAGAAAATATCATAGATCACAGTAGATTACGGAGAGCCAGAAAGCGAACGAGAGATTCCTTATTGCTCAATCGGGAGATCATGAGCGTTCATGGTTTATACTTTGATGGAAGAAAGGATAAAACCATCTACATGGTAAAAAAAGGAAACAAGTTTTACCGACAATCTAAAATTGAGGAACATGTTACACTCGTGCAAGAGCCTGGATCTATTTATCTGGGACATATAACTCCGTCATCAGGAACAGCGAAAGATGTCGAAGTCTCCTTGTTTCGCTTTCTAACAGATCAGAAAATATCCTTAGAAGAAATTTGCGCTGTTGGCTGTGACGGAACGAATGTTAATACAGGAAGAAAAAATGGAATAATTTCCAGACTAGAAAAGAGACTTCAAAACCATTACAATGGCTCATCTGTCAACTTCATGCAATTAAACTTCCATTGCGACATTTATTATTATCGCTAGATGGTCCAACTAGCGGACCTTCAGCTTCTTCAGGACCAATAGGTAAAAATCTTAATATTTGTGAAAATATGGAGGTCATAGAGTTTGTTGTAATTGAGACGTCATTGCCTGAACTTACGTGTGATAAATTAAGCACAGATCAAAAATATTTAAACATTTTGTGCCAAGCAGTATCAACTGATAAAGTGAATGATGATTTGGCCCGAAAACAACCAGGGAAGATGTTCCATGCCAGATGGTTAACGACTGCAAGTAGGATTTTACGTTTATATGTCGCCACTAAAAATCCTTGTGAAAATCTGAAAATATTGGCCGTTTTTGTTATGAAAGTCTATGCACCTTCATGGTTTACAATACAACTCTTGTAAAGATGGGGCAGTTAATTTATGGAAAATAATTCGTTCATCACGATGCCTTCCAGCAACATTAAAAGCAATAATAGATCCTGTTATTCAACGTAATTATTATTTTGCAAATCCAGAGAATATAATAATAGCTTTACTTAGTGATAACGATAAGAGAATAAGTGAGTTGGGATGTCGAAGGATCTTGAAAGCTCGCTCCATTGAAGCTCCGGATATACAAGAATTTGTAATTCTAAAAGTTAACTTCGATTGCAACAGCTACATAGAATTGATTGACTGGCAAAAATCATCTTTAATTCTCACATCACCTTTCTTTTGGAGTGCAATAAGTACTGACGATTTGAAAAAAAATTCAACTGAAGGTTACATTAAAATGTTAAACTTTCCCAAATTTCCATGCCATACACAATCAGTGGAGAGATGTGTTAAATTAACTACAGAAGCATCTAGTTCTGTTACTGGTCACAAGGCTCGAGAAGGCTTTATTTGCGCCAGGCAACATTCAAGAAATATGACGCCAAAATTCAATTCTAAGAAAGTTTTCAAATATATTTTTTTTAAATAAATATAATGCATGTCGTCTTATTTTTGTTTTAATTATCTTAAATCGACTCTTATTTACATAAAATCACTAATACATAGCATCGTAATGATTCAATTTTTTTTCTATTTTCGTTATAAGAGCAAACGTTTTTTGTCTTTTTTTCAAAACTTCATGCTGCTTGAGGAGGCTAAAGATGATGTTTGGAGTAGCATTTTTTTGTATTTTCTTGTCATTAGCAACATCATACAACTTTTGAGTACTAAGGAGTTAAAATAAAATAAACTTTATTTTTTTTGTATGGAGAGCGACACACCCTAATATACACCTAAGTCTGTATTGTGTACCATATTAAAGGACCTTTGGGTTTATGATATCAAATTTATTTTATATCTAATCAGGAGTGGATGTCTACTTTGCCTGATTTGGTGATGTGGTGGATATTTTTCATTTTATCTTTAACCTGTCCGTGAGTGAATAAGGAAAAAATAAAAGTGTATGGGAGAGTGAATTAATTCAACTTTGACTTTTTGAATATTTTTTTATTGCATGTTTATAGCAGCAAAACCAAGGTTATGTTAATCGACCGACAGGGAGTACTTGATGATTCAGTGCAACTCAGAGACCTAGAAGTCATAAAAGAGTTTTTTTACCTAGGCTCGCTTATAAATGGCAGTGGTACATGCGAAAAAGAAATACGCAGAAGAATCCAGATGGCTAAAGGTGCCATGACAAACTTGGACAAGATATGGAAAAATAGAAACATAAGTCTGCCTACGAAGATCAGACTGGTAAAGTCACTAGTCTTTTCCATATTCTTGTATGCAGCCGAAACCTGGACAATCAAATCTCGAGAACGTGCTAGAATAGATGCCTTGGAAATGTGGTGCCGGAGGCGTCTACTGCGCATAGCGTGCATACCGTGGACAGCACATAGAACAAATTCGTCCATCCTCAATGAACTGAAAATAAAGGAACGGTTGTCCACCATATGCATGCGCCGTGTCCTGCAGTACTTTGGGCACATCGCACGGAGACGACCAGACAACCTTTGACTTGTTTTGACTGGAAGTGTGGAGGGCAATAGAGTTAGGGGGCGCGCACCAATGAGATGGAGTGAGCAGGTGAAGGGGGCAACGGGGGGACCTTGCATGAGGCGCTACGAAGAGCGAAGGATCGAAGTCGCTGGAAGCATTTTGTGCACATCTATACAAATGATGGTCACGATCCTCAGCACTGAGGGACCGACAACAAAGAAGATAGAAAAAGATCCATAGAATAAATGTTTATAAGGAACCAACTCTCAAAAATTAATAATAACGGAGTTATATAACAAAAACAATTTTCACGCGTCATGTCTGCTCCGGTATTGTCAACAATGGGTTCCCCATGTTGACATAGGAATACTTATTACAGGTCAAATCTCAGAATACCGAAGTGACGAAATTTCCAGTGTAACGTAGCTGTAATTTGTCTCCGAAAATCTTTCATACAAAATGTACTAAACCAAAATTCATTATAGCGAAGCCGATCTCAGAATAACGAACTTTTTTTTAGAATGATGGTTCCATTTTAGACAAAATTTCTAGGAACTCAGATTACGTAACATATGGTTTACAAGTACCTAACTCATCTGTGGTGTTTTGTTGTCTCTAAAACTTTTTTTTTCTAAAACATTGTTTTTACATTTAAATTGTGTTTATTTCTTAGATTTTTTTATACACTTATCCTTGGTGATTCACTGTTTCTAAAACTTTTATAAAACATTTTAAGTTTATTGTGTTTATTTGATTTTTTTGTACTGTACCTACATTACTCCTCTTTAGTGTTTTCCAGTCTCTTAAACTTTTTTCTACATCCTTTTTTTAAACAATTTTATCATATTTACTGATAATGTACAAAATACGTCGCCAATTCACGCTTAAGAAGAAATTAATTGAATTGAAGAATATTCTTCAATCCAAGAATAATTAAAAATAATTATTCACTCGGAATGAAAAATATTCGGGGGTACCTTTACAACTGTTCCAATGTTCCAGGAAAATGTTTTCAAGAACATTATAAACATAGAAAGTTCTATTTTACAAGCCACCAAGAAAAAAATTCCAGATTTTTTTGTTAAAAAATAAAATTATTTGAGTTCCTACACTTCTTTATCCTTTTCCTCAATTTTATTTCATTTGAATTTTAACATTTTTAATATTGTAACGTGTATTGACCTTTTTTAAAACTTCAATAAAATAAATAGTACGAGGGTTGCTATTTAAGTTTTGAGATACTCAAAGGAAAACAAATATTTATAAACAAAAATGGCTTTATTGTTTTCCAAAATATTCTCCGTGAAGATCAAAACACTTTTTCATGCGTTTGAACCAATTTTTGAACCTCTTTTTCCAGTTTGATTGAGGTACCTCCAGAACATGTGATTTGAACGCATCAACCGCCTTTTTAGGTGTCGAAAATCGTTGACCTCACAATTTATTTTTGATCTGCGGGAACAAGAGAAATTATTGGGTGCCAAATAAGGACTGTGCGGTGGATGACCCATCAATTCGATGTTTTGAATGCTCAAAAATGCACTTGTTGGAGTTGATGTGTCAGAGCTTACATTATCGTGGTGGAGAATGATTCGTCTTCTGTAATTGGTTTCCCTTATTTTTCCGAACACTTCTGGCAAACAAATGGTGATGTACCATTCAGAATTAACCATTCTACGTTGCTCTAATAGAATGGTAGCGATATGTCCAGTAATTCCGAAAAAACAGGCGACCATTTGCTTTGAAGTGATTCATGCGCGAACGATTTTTGTTGGATTTGGCTCGTTTAGAAAGACATATAAAGGCGATTGCTGTTTAGTTTCGGGCTCATGTGCATAGATCTATAATTCGTCATCTGTCATAATCTTAAAAACGTCTTTTGAAGCACGACAATTGAATTTTTTCATCATTTGTTTGCAACAATCGACACAAGCCTTTTTTTGAGCAATTTCCAAACTATGCGATATCAAACACGAAAAAATTTTTATGACAGCCAAATGTTCATGCAATATTAAACATATGCAAGTGGAACACATGTCCAAGTATACCTCAATCTCCTCGACACCTCTTGGCGGACTGCAATGCTGTGGGATTCGCAAGAATCAAAACCCTAGGCAGGCACTGGGTAGAAGTGGAGTCTCTCCACACCTTGAACCCCCTCAAGATTCTGGACTTCATAAGATGTCTGGGGCTTGAGGGGTCGCTTTGACTGGTAACACTGGGAAAGCTAAGTAGGGGGAGTACAATAGATCTTATAGGTCGCGGTGCATACCATACCCCATAATATAAATAAATAAATAAATACCTCAATCTCACCGTATGTCACATAATGATCTTGCAAAATCAGTTCACGCACAGCATTGATGTTTTCTGGCACAACAGCCGATTTTGGATGACCTTCAGGAAGTTCGTCCTGTAACGAAGTGTGATCACGGCTGAATTCAGAAAACCAGTGAAACATGGTGGCTCGAGATGGTTCTTCATCATCAAAAGTCGCAACGAGTTGATCGGCACACTGTTGTTGGTTTAATCGACGTCGAAAATCATAGAAAATTATCGCACGAAAATGTTCATGATTTAATTCCATTTTTTTGACAAAGTTAATTTTTCAAATATGTGTAAACAATAGAAATATCACTCGTATGATAAAACGTTCTGATTATGTTTACCATAAAATATTTCAAATTTTACGATGACAATGTCAGATTTGACATATTCACACTGGTTTTGCCGTATCTCAAAACTTACGTGCAACCCTCGTATCACAGTTCAATCAATGTTTCATTTCCTTTCTTACAATAAGTACATCTTATATATAAAAGGAAGTGGTGTGTGTTACAACACTTATAACTCAAGAATGGCTGTACCGATTTGAATGTCTGATTTGTTGGATTCTTCTCCGCCCGGAGTAAACTATAGGCTATTAAAACATCTTAAAAATTCACGGTAAGAAAAAATACGAAGATAATTATTTACGCCATACATTTTTAATTTCAATAAATAATGCAATATGGAGAATATACAAAATCATCGATGAAGTTTTTTTATAGATTAGCCTATTTAAAGAATAATTTTTCTATACATTTTCAAATTAGAATCGTAATCCATACAATTTAACACCTGTGGTTCTGATATTTCGATTTTGAAAAAATCATGGAAAGAATTTTTATAAATTTAAAATGAATAGGTCTCCACCTAAAATTAGTACCTACATAATTATATTACGTACAGCAGATAATTTATAAACAAATCTGAGTTAAGTAAATTGTTCATGTCGGTCGGTGGGGCGTGGAGGTAACGCTCTTGCCTTTGAGTCATGAGGTCCCGGGTTCGATTCCCGGCCAGGGCAAAGTGAAGAATAACATTTTTCAAATTGTCCTGGGTTTGGGTGTTACATATATGTGTGTATAGTGTATTGTTTATGTGTGTATCATCGCGTTAGTACCCATAATCATCATCATCACCCTCAACGCTCCTCTCGGGAGCACAGGGCAGAAAGCAGCCTCATCCCTTCAGAGCGTCTCTGTGCCAATTGCGTCACCTCTTTCCACGACATTCCTTGCGCTCTGATATCGTTGTCATAGGAACGGTGTATTGTGAAAGAGGGACGCTCGGGCCGACGGAACCCCTGCGGACGGAAGAACAGTGCTCTTTTTGGCCAACTATCATTAGGCATTCTCAAAACATGTCCCAGCCAGGACCATCGTCTCTCCTGTATTACGGAGATTACAGGTCTCTGCTGGGTGTGCCGGCGCACAGCATCATTTGTAACATGTTCATACCATTTGACATCCAAAATCCTACCCATAGTACCCATAGGCCATAATACAAGATTCATATCTGAGTTTGGGACTAGCTCGATGTGTGTGAATTGTCTATGTAAAAAAAATAATGGAACTTATGAATTAATTCTACATATGGCAACAATGTCCTCATGTTTCGAAAATATTACTTTTTCTATGGAAAAAAGTACTAGACAACGGGTGGGGCCGCTAAACTGCGAAAGTTCCAAATGAATTTTATTGTCTTACACTATACCTACGACGACACACTTGGACAATTACGGGAGTTTGTAAAGAGATTAATAATATTAATCATTCATAAAGTCAGTGGGAGAGGGCAGAAGACCGGTGGGCCGCCCTAGAAGAAGCTGGCAAGGGCAGGTGTCGAACCTGTGTGTTGAAAGGCTTGGTTTGGGGTGGCCAGAGGTCCTGGAAGCAGCGATGGCAGGGGTTCTCTAGAGGAGATACCTAGGGGCAATGGGACCCCGACTGAACTAGGACAGGGAGAAGAAGATGTATGTAAAGGGTTTTTCAACAAGGACTTTGTTTTTTAAAACAAAATAAAACAAAAAAATTTGATGAAGATGATTAAAATTTTTATTGAATTACAAAGAGAAAAGTTTGGCAATTATGCATGAAAAATGATATCTGACAAATGTCCACCACGAGCACGCTGACAGATGTCGATTCTTTCATCAAAGTTTTTAATCACTTTTTGGCAAAATTGCGGGACTATTTCGCTAATCACATCACGGATTTTGAGTTTTAAGGCTGCAATCGATTCGATTGGCTCCGTATAGACTCTGTCCTTAACATAGCCCCACAAAAAATAATCCAGTGGCGTTAAATCACACGATCTGGCTGGCCACTTAACAGCTGAGTTTCGTGAAATCATGCGATCGGGAAATTTGGTTTGCAATAAATTGATCGTTTCATTGGCTGTGTGACATGTGGCACCGTCCTGTTGAAACCACATGTCAGTGATATCCACGTCATCAATAATAGGCCAAAATTGAGTTGTCAACATCTTGCGATAGCGTGATCCATTGACCATTACCGCATTTCCAGTCTCATCTTCGAAAAAAAACGGCCCAATCACGCCTCCAGACCACATAGCGCACCATACAGTGACACGCTGAGCATGCAACGGCTTCTCAATAATTGCTCTAGGATTTTCAGAAGCCCAAATGCGGCAATTTTGCTTGTTGACGTACCCTGACAAGTGAAAATGGGCTTCGTCTGAAAAAATGATTTTTTCAGAAAAACCAGCGGGTTGTTCCTGAATGAATTGAGCGAATCTACGGCGATTTGAATGGTCGTTCGGCTTCAATTCCTGCACCAGTTGAACCTTGTAAGACTTCAAAGCCAAATCCTTACGCAAAATTCGCCATGTGGTGGTTTTGGATAACCCCAATTGTCGAGAACGTCGAGGAATTGACAAATTTGGATCTGCTTCAACACTGTGGCTCACGGCTGCGATGTTTTCAGTTGAACGACCCGGTCGTACACGCGTTGGTGTTAACACATTTTGTATCGAGCCTGTCGACTCAAATTTAGCGACCAAATTCTTAATAGCGGTCTCAGAAGGACGATTATGTTGTCCGAAAATATCACGAATTTGACGAAATGTCACTTTAGCAGAACCACCATTTTCATAATGGATTTTAATTATTTTAATGCGATTTTCAAGCGAAATTGAATTCATTGCAACAATTGCCAATGCATCCACTACGAATACGTCAAAAAATTAAATGTCAAAACTATCATGTTGCTGATGTTGCCACAATTAAAAAACAAAGTTCTTGTTGAACAACCCTTTATGTAATCATTCATTGATTCTTAGGCGGTACGAAGTTCGCTGGGACAGCTAGTTGATTAATACTAAGGCAGTTAGCTGTTATGTTGAACGATGTATTTTTTTTTAGATTTCAAGTAAATAATAATAATCAATCGTCAAAAGATGACCCATGCTGTTTGTATTTGGTAACATGATAGCAGTAGGTAGGTATAATGGTACCTAAAACAAAGTAAAAATCTAGCATTCATTATAACGAATTTTCAGTATAGCGAAACATATTCTTTGGTCCCGTGAAGTTCGTTATACTGGGATTTGACCTGTATTATAAAAAATATTTATTTTTATTTGTTTCTAACAAAAACTTATACATATACATACATAGACAATTCACACAGATCGAGCTAGTCCCAAACTAAGATATGAATCTTGTATTATGGGTACTAACACGACGATACACACATATACAATGCACTACACACATATACATGTAACACCCAGACCAAAGACAATTTGAAAAAGGTCATTCTTCACTTTGCCCTGGCCGGGAATCGAACCCGGGACCTCGTGACTCAAAGGCAAGAGCGTTACCTCCACGCCACACCGGCCGACGTAGGTACTAAAAACTATGTAGGTACTAAAAACTAATTAAATTGTCCAGAATAAGCACAGAAGGTAAAAAAAACTTCACAAAACACTCCATAAAATAACACCCATAGCGCACGAACACACGCAACATAATGGTTTGCAACCGTGAGTGACGGTTATGTATTTCAAGCGATGGTCACGTGACATTTTGTATAGGTGATAAATAAGGTCTAAACACAGCTATTTTTGATTTTTTCCTTGTGATTGGTAAAGTATATCCGACAGATTGGACCTATGATGAAATTGACGAATTTGGCGGGAATACCGAAATATTACTGGATCAAACGCACCGGTGCGTTGGTACTCCTTTACAGGTTAAGTAAACTAAGTATATCATCTTTTTCCATCTCTATATTCAGTTTTGGTTCAGAGAGCATGTTTATTGTTTATACGAGGGTTGCTACGTAAGTTTTGAGATACGGCAAAACCAGTGTGAATATGTCAAATCTGACATTGTCATCGTAAAATTTGAAATATTTTATGGTAAACATACTCAGAACGTTTTGTCATACGAGTGATGTTTCGATTGTTTACACATATTTGAAAAATTAACTTTGTCAAAAAAATGGAATTAAATTGTGAACATTTTCGTGCTATAATTTTCTATGACTTTCGACGTGGATTAAACCAACAACAGTGTGCCGATCAACTCGTTGCGACTTTTGATGATGAAGCACCATCTCGAGCCACTATGATTCACTGGTTTTCTGAATTCAGCCGTGATCACACTTCGTTACAGAACGAACTTCCTGAAGGTCGTCCAAAATCGGCTGTTGTGCCAGAAAACATCAATGCTGTGCGTGAACTGATTTTGCAAGATCATTATGTGACATACGGTGAGATTGAGGTATGCTTGGACATTAGTTCCACTTGTATATGTTTAATATCGCATGAACATTTGGCTGTCAAAAAGATTTTTTCGCATTGGATACCGCATGGTTTGGAATTTGCTCAAAAAAAGACTCGTGTCGATTGTTGCAAACAAATGATGAAAAAATTCAATTGTGGTGCTTCAAAAGACGTTTATAAGATTATGACAGATGACGAATTATAGATCTATGCACATGAGCCCGAAACTAAACAGCAATCGCCTGTATGGGTCTTTCTAAACGAGCCAAATCCAATAAAAATCGTTCGCGCATGAAGCACTTCAAAGCAAATGGTCGCCTGTTTTTTCGGAATGACTGGACATATCGCTACCATTCTATTAGAGCAACGTAGAACGGTTAATTTTGAATGGTACATCACCATTTGTTTGCCAGAAGTGTTCGGAAAAATAAGGGAAACCAATTGCAGAAGACGAATCTTTCTCCACCACGATAATGTAAGCTCTCACACATCAGCTCAAACAAGTCCATTTTTGAGCATTCAAAACATCGAATTGATGGGTCATCCACCGCAGTCTTTATTTGGCACCCAATAATTTCTCTTATTCCCGCAGATCAAAAATAAATTGTGAGGTCAACGATTTTCGACGCCTAAAAAGGCGGTTGATACGTTCAAATCACATGTTCTGGAGGTACCTCAATCAAACTGTAAAAAGAGGTTCAAAAATTGGTTCAAACCCATGAAAAAGTGTATTGATCTTCACGGAGAATATTTTGGAAAACAATAAAGCCATTTTTGATTATAAATGTTTGTTTTCCTATGCGTATCTCAAAACTTAAATAGCAACCCTCGTATTATATCTGTCTTTCAAATTTTTGATAATATTAGGTCGGGGAAAAAGTCTTTTCGCATATAGTATGTATAAACTTGTAATAAAATATCTTTGGCTGTACTATTTGTATCTGGCTGGTTTTGATGACATTTAAAAGGTGACATTTCAAAAAAGGAATCAAATTAGGAAAATTTTGTTTCCCGCTATTTTTCATTTGTTTTTCTTCCTGTCTTGGTCAAAATGAGCAAATCAAATGAAGAAATTAGATGCATTTTAAAATTTTATTACAAAAAAGAAAAAATGCAACGCAAGCCGCAATTTTTTTTGTGACGTTTATGGACCTAATGCAGTGCCAGTAAGAGTAGCACAAAATTGGTTTTAGCGTTTTCAATCCGGGAATTTTGATGTCAAAGATGCACCTCGCTCTGGTCGCCGTTACGGATAAAACGGATGCTATTTTTAAAAAAGTGGAGCAAGATTGGCATATTAGCAGTTACGACATAGCTGAAGAACTGGTAATTGACCACAAAACAGTTTTGACCCATTTGAAAAAAGCTGCGTACACAAAAAAAGCTCGATATTTGGGTGCCACACGAGCTCACTGAAAGAAACCGTGTATTCGTTGAAATAAAATGATGCTGTGTCTATGGTGGGTTTGGAAGGGCATTGTTCATTATGAGCTTTTATCGCCGGGCAAAACCATCGATTCGGATCTCTACTGCCAACGGACTGATGAGATTAAAGCAAGAAGTTGAGAGAAATCGGCCGGAATTGGTTAATAGAAAGGGTTTGGTCTTTCATCACGATAACGCTAGACCACATACATCTTTACTCACTCAGCAAAAATTAAGAGTTTGGCAGGGAGGTGTTAATGCATCCGCCGTATAGCCCTGACCTTGCACCTTCAGATTTCCACCTCTTTCGGTCTCTTCAGAATTTATTGATTGAGTCGACGTTGATTTTGTAAAACTCCATTATATTGATATAATGAAAACAAAATTGTTTTTAGGTTTTACTATGATTTATTTGTTAAATAAGTTACCAGGTTAAATAAGTTACCAGGTAATAGTATAAATTAATTACATGTTGTCATACCCCAGATAATGATATAACAATACAAAGTATAACACAGTACACTATTTATTAAGGTATAATTCTTGATTTATAAAGAACTTTATGTGGTATTGGTAACTTATTTAACAAATAAATCATAGTAAAACCTAAAAACAATTTTGTTTTCATTATATCAATATCTCTTCAGAATTATTTAGGCAGTGTCAGGCTAACATCAAGAGAGGACTGCCAAAACTACTTGTTGCGTTTTTTTTATCAGAAGTCCCAAAATTTCTACAGCAATGGGATCATGATAGCAGCAAGATAGCAGAAAGTCTACGAACAAAATGGCACATATATGCTGTAATGAAATGTAAATTTACTTTGAAAAAAAAATGCCTTGAATTTTCATATAAAATGCGAAGAAATTTTTCCCCCCACCTATTATATATTTAAAGGAAAAAATAATGCAGTATTAGGATATTGAAAAACAGATTGATTATAATTATTTAATTGTAAAAATATATGCAAAATATTTTTAACATTCTCACTTCTTAATTCTATTTCTTGTACTAATTTTATTAGTTTAAAATGAGATATTAGAAAAGTCAGTAAAAATCAGGTAATATTAAAAATACACATGAAATATTAAAATTGGTAGCATTCTTTAAATCTACATAGTTTACGCGACAGCTAACTAAAACACATACATACATACATACCATCACGCCGCTTCCCTCGCGGGGTAGGCAGAAAGGATCGAGCGCCACTTCCTTCTATCCTTGCATACATCTTTCGCTTCCGTCACTGTCATACAATTCCTCATGCATGCTCTCCTGTTCAACGTGCTCAACACCTGACCGTCCTGTAGGATTTGATTTAAATGATCTTGCCATTTAATCCTCGGACGTCCACATCTCCGAGCACCATTCCTCTCAGCCAAATATATCTTCTTAGTCATTCTGTCCTCATTCATTCTTTCCACGTGCCCAAACAATCTTAACTTATTTACATTCATCCTTGTTATTACACCAACTTTCATTCCACATTCCTTTCATATATCACTGTTACGCACACGATCTCTCAGACTTTTACCACACATCCTTCTCAACGATCTCATTTCCACTGCATTTATGCCACTTTCATCCTTCTTTAACCATGCTAACTAAAACACTTAATATAAAAAAAATATTAATATAATCTTTGGCATAGTTACAAGTTTAATATGGCTTTATAACT
Source organism: Athripsodes cinereus (assembly GCA_947579605.1). Lineage (NCBI taxonomy): Eukaryota > Metazoa > Arthropoda > Insecta > Trichoptera > Leptoceridae > Athripsodes > Athripsodes cinereus. The sequence goes on from OX388329.1 coordinate 13,291,988, forward strand.
CAAACTAGGAGTAACAAACTGTAATCTACTAAAAATATAATATTATGTGGAATAATCAAAATATGACACATTTGAGAATTATTTATATGGAAAGGAGAACTAAATAGTATCTTAATACGTAAATACATTTTATATAAAACATAATCTCAATTATTCTGATTTCAAGAGATAAATGAATAAACTATGTTGTAAGCAAATCAAAGTATGCATAAATTATTTTGGATACATTTATGTTTCATGTACTTGAGATGAAGCTTCTGTATCACTGAAATGTCCTGGTTGACCAGTATAGTGAGTAGGAAAAACAATCAACGGATTAACAGATAAGGCAATCATATCACGTTTCTTGAAGTATGAACTCCACGTTGGACTGAAAGAAAATGAGTCACAGAAATAAAATTTATTCTTAAGAGCTGCACTAAAAGCATTAGACTCCTGTAAAGCAAATTCCATTACTATCGGAGTACTAACAAGACACTGTAGACTCAATGAACATATTGTCGCTGCATATTCAAAAAAGGTATGTGTGAACATTAGGCATACTCTTTAAAAACTGTTCATTAGGGCATTAAAATTGCTGTTTGGACTTTTTATTGGCATGTGACATTATTCTTTACATATTGAATTTTTATATTTGATACCAAGAATCACTTTATAAAATGGTCATGTAATTATAAGCCTTTGCAATAAACTCGCCCTCTGTATATTGATTGTATCTAACTTGAATGTTTACCTTTTATGTAATTGTTAGTAATCAATGTACAGTAAAGAATGAATAAATAAATAAGCAGTTTATTCTTGAAATGTCACAACATTTATAAATTTCATAATATACCCCTTTTTGAATATGCAATCAATCAAAGAAACTAACCCACTTTTTTCAGGTTTTAGGTCTGTGGGAAGATATCTAAACTATAAATATTTAGATAATGTAAATTAATTGTGACGCACGGTTTTTGGATGATGACTGAGTGAAATGTTTAATTTTTTTTTCTACCTTGTACATTATATATATAGTTGTTGTCTGTTGTGTGTTTTCAAGAAATAAATAAATAAATAAATCTCTCAATGGACTATACTAAGAGGTCGAGGTAGGCAAGGTCGTTAGACAGGCAGAAAAATAATCTTTACAAGCTACCATTATAAAAAACATATGTGAGAAAATATATATATTGTTCATGGTATTCCCTATTACAAAGAAAACATATTCATGGCTGTCTGTTACCTTTTCTTGTATATAATGGGGGTTATTCTGAACATACGACAGTATCGAATCGCATCTGATTCGATACTATTGGTTGCCATGCGACACCCATCCGACAATACAACATATGGTTATTCTGAACATCCAACTCTATCCTATTTGATCATTATCGAATTGTGTCGATAGTACCCGCCTACATTATTATTATTATATTATGGGGTATGGTATGCACCGCGACCTATAAGATCTATTGTACTCCCCCTACTTAGCTTTCCCGGTGTTACCAGTCAAAGCGAACCCTCAAGTCCTAGACATTTTATGAAGTCCAGGATCTTGAGGGGGTCCAAGGTGTGGAGAGACCCCACTTCTACCCAGTGCCTGCCTAGGGTTTTGATTCTTGCGAATCCCACAGCATTGCAGTCCGCCAAGAGGTGTCGAGGAGTCTCGGCCTCTTCTTCGCAAAATCTACAGGTGCCATCTTCTTCAAGTCCCAGTTTGCGTAGGTGTTCCCTGAGTCTGCAGTGACCCGTTAAGAAGCCTGTTATTGCCTTGAGACTTGTTTCACTTAGGTTAGTGCAAGTCTTGGCCCTTTTGGAGTTATATCCTCCGAGCAGTTCCTTGGCTTGCCTAAGCCTAGGGAGATTCTTCCATAGTTCGTTTCTTTCTTGTCTCCCTTTCTTTTTAATTTCCTCTTGGAAAAACGTATGTCCCAAACCACAGAATGGTTCTGGTCCATAGAGTTGCGTTGCCGCACCCTTTCTTGCCAGCTTATCAGCTCGTTCATTTCCCTCAACCCCGATGTGTCCGGGTACCCAGTGACTTTATTCTTCTTGCCTAACTCGTTAAGTTTGAGGAGGCATGTCCAAACCATCTTGGAGTTGATGATGTTTGAACCCAATGCTTTAATAGCTGCTTGACTGTCAGATAGTATAGCTATATGTTGCTTACTGTATCCTCTGTCGAGATTGAACTGGATACATCTTTCCAGAGCATATATTTCTGCTTGGAAGACACTTGGGAATTTTCCCATTGCTTCAGAGTATTCGGTGCGCGGCCCGTAGACTCCTGCTCCAGTTCCCTCTTCTGTTTTGGATCCATCCGTATACCATACGATGGTTCCATTCTTGAGAGAGTGTATAATATCCTCGTCCCATTCTTTCTTTGTGCTCAGTTTGATGGCAAAATTCTTCTGGAAACTGAACTTCTTGATCATTAGATCGGCTGGCAGATCAATGAGGTATGCGCAGTCATTTAGAATTTCTTCTCCTTTGATGCGATTTACCCTCGTTGATTCTGTCTTCTTAAGTCTGAGATATGTCTTCTTTGCAGCTTCCTCCACTACCATGTGGAGCGGTGAGAGATCAAGGATCACCTCCATGGCTGCCGTTGGACATGTTCTCATTGCTCCTGTTATGCATAAGCATGCTAACCTTTGTACCTTATCGAGTAATTTCCTCGTGGTAACAAGTTTGGTTCTACTTGAGCCGATTTCTCTTACTCAACACACGTCCGTCCTTTAGGATTTGATCCACGTGCTCAAGCCACGTGGTTCTTGGACGTCCGCGCTTCCTCACACCTCCTCTTTCAGACAAATACATCCTCTTCGTCATTCTTTCATCTTGTATTCGCTCAACATGTCCAAACCATCGTAACTTATTTACACACATTCTATCCACAACACTCTTCTCGCATCCGCTCATTCTCCTGATATCCTCATTCTTCACTCTATCCCGCAACGTTTTACCAACCATTCTTCTGGAAAATATAAATAAAATATTTTATAAGTACCTACTTTTACAACTTTTTTCTTCATAAAAAACACATAATTAATAATAAACGTAAGTAGGTATATGAAAATATTTCATATAAAGATAGCCAGAAAATTTTACATGAGAAATAATTAGTTTATTTCACAAATATATTTAAATTTTTATAAACTAACCGCCTCTCTAGTTCTTCCAAATGTTTATTTAACAAAATGCCAATCAATTCTTGTGCCATATTAACGCTTTTATGTGAAAAAAGATGATTAAATATAAGTGAAATCCTTGATCGGATCGCAAGCGACAGCAAAATGTTCGTTGAATAGCCAGCCGATAGTGTTGCAAAGTAGGCAACACGTTATACGATCACTCATTCGACTGTCGTCAGTTCAGAATAAGGTTAAGCTTAAAAATTTGGATGGAACGCTATACTATCGTATCGTCGAATGTTTAGAATAACCCCCAATGTCAGCATTGCAAGAAACATTATTAACCATATAACTTATTATGTAAAAATCAATGATTTCAATGTGGGTTTTTACATTCTAATGAGATTTCCATAATTAATAATATTCAAACTTACTTTGTATGTTTGTTGAACATTATTGGTAAAAATTCATCAACAGGAAGCAGATTTTCTAAGGGTTTTGCATCCAACAATTTGCGAGCTCCTTTGTTGTTAATTAAATATGCTAGAGTCCAGTAAGAATACCCCGGATAAAGCAATCCACGGCTTGCAACTGCTTCTGTAGTTTTATCCATAGGCTTGCGTCCAAGATAACTGAAAATTTTAATACTTTGCATTACAGAACATATAATGCATTTATATATAAAAATATAAACATACACATGCAAAGTGTTCGTTATTCATACATACTGGATTTTTTACACCTACCAAAGTGATTTTGTATGACATATATTATTACGATAGGTATGATTTCTTCTGATTCACGTGTAGAAATTTCATAAATAGAGATTGGATGAATGCAAGTCTTCAGACTGCTGAGTTGCCTGGGAGATAGGTGGGTCTACTTCGATACCCTTCTTGTAATTATACTTTAATATTCCAGAAAGATAGTTCTAGGATTCAAATATTATTGCTAAGTTACTCCATTTTTATTGTACAATCTTTGAAAGTAAGAATAAAAAAGTTATATCAGATTCATCATTTAATTAAGAAAAAAAAATCATTTAGTGTCAATAAAGCTGCAGACAAGATGTTTTTTGGGTGAGGCAGCTGCAGTTACTGTCTCTCTTTATTTTAAAACCATTTTCGAGAACCTGAGTATGCCATGGCTGTTTCTAGCTGTAATTATTGATGTTTGTTTACGCAGGCTCTTGAAAATATGAGGGATAGGTATAGAAGAAAAGTCAAAATGATTTATTTATTTCAAATATTTAACTATGAATGGAAAAACATTAATTTTTTGCTGGTTCTGCTCTAGCTTAAAAGTCCGCTTTTATCCTCAAGTAAATTTGTTCAAAAAACTGACTAAATGTCAAAAACATGCAAGTAGAAGAATTAAAATTGTGCTATTTTTGCAATGCTATTTTCTTTAGGAATGATGTGAATTTTATTCTACATAAAATATGTAAATTTTTATTTATTGTACAATTCAATGCACAGAGGGTAAGTTTATCGCTAGATTGCGATATCTTCTAACTAACCCATTTTTCAGAGTTATTATAAAATGTAACAATATTTCAACTGAGAAGTTCACTGAGAAGAATGGTTGGTAAAACGTTGCGAGATAGAGTGAAGAATGAGGATATCAGGAGAATGAGCGGATGTGAGAGGAGTGTTGTGGACAGAATGCGTGTAAACAAGTTGAGATGGTTTGGACATGTTGAGCGAATGCAAGATGAAAGGATGACAAAGAGGATGTATTTATCTGAAAGAAGGGGTGTGAGGAAGCGCGGACGTCCAAGAACCACGTGGACCAAATTCTTAAGGACGGACGCATGCTGAGTAAGAGAAATCGGCGTGCATGTATGAGAAACTGGATGAATGTAGAGGAAGCGAAAGAAGTATGTAAGGATAGATCTATATGGCGTTCCGTTCTCTCTGCCTACCCCTCCTGGGACATGGCGTGAGGGTATAGTATAGTAATATTTCAATAACAATAAAACTAACTTACATTAAATCCCAATCAATTTTACCACTTTCTATTTCTTTCATAATCCATTGAAGATTTCTCACAAAGTATGGCTCAAATCGCACATCATCTTCTAGTATCATAACTGTATCTAAATTCTTGTCAATGATCTGAAAAAATAACATAAGTAGCATATATATTGGAGATATTTCACATATTATTTTGTAAGCTTAGTTAAAGTTATTTATTTTGTGCGCCCATTTTTTAATTTTCTAAATACAGCATAACTGAGATATCAAGCTTAAGCGAAAACTGAGTAGGTACTGCCAAGTTTTAGTTGTGTGACAAAAAGAGTTTATCCTAAACGAGTAGCATATGATATGATTTTTTTATGGAACATAGTACTGTAGCAGATTATTGATATACATCACATTACACTGTAATCGTGTGAATTTCATATGAAAAATTATTTAGGTATTACCAAAACTAAATAATTTACTATGGACGATCATTTTGGAGTTATCTACAGCGCTACTTATCACACTGAAATACAATTTACTATGAAAAATCATTGGGTAATTTGTTACTTAGTTCAAAACGGTACAACTAGAGCCATCTGCTGTATAGTGGGTTACAATCTATGATTTGAATGATATACTTAGAAGCTCATATTTGTTTTGAGTTTTCGGTACACCCCCAAACTGTTTCAAAACTTTAACATATCTTGGAATATTAAAATTTCGAGTTGTTAGTTAATGGAACTGAAGAGTCGAATCACCATGTGGTTTTTTGTTTGATCAACTCCACACACTCGTAATGGAGAGTCTGTGAGTCCTCATTTATGTGCGACGAACTCGCCTATTGTGCAAAATTATTTGTTTATACCATGTAGTAACCTTATTATGTGTATCCAAATATTTTGTGCATTAAAGTTTATTATTATTATCCCCATAAGTGACGCTGCGCCACTCTTTGGTCTGTTCAAAGTCTTCTGGGCAGTGTACTAAACATAGCTCTCCTGTGCACTCTCATATGTGTGTGTAGTGTTGTCTGCTATTGCATTACACAGCATTGAGTTAGGCTGTTAGTATAGATGTGTACTGTCTTATCTCTTGTGCCTAACCATGCGGTTAGTGTGAATGACATACACACCATTTTTAACATTTAATTTCATAACTATTTTTTATATTTTCATAATGTTCCAGTGCTGTATGTTGTCATGATACACCAGATCGGCACAGTTAGGTTGTCAGTACAGATAAGTTTAAACCATTTTTCTATCATTACTAGCTACGCGGTTAGCGTGGCCAGCATATATCACATAATAGAATTATTTAATTTGTATAAAAAATTAACTTCTCAATAATTTGACATAGTTTTTGGATGGTAATAAGACTTTTTATGTGTTGTAATATCATTGTATTATTTGCAAAATTTTCCTAATCACTTAATTATTTATATCTAGTTTACAACAAGATAATGTGTAGGTTTTTGTATATGTATGTATTACACAGTCGTCAAAATTGTTTTCGTTTATTAAAAGATTGTTCTTATATATTAGTTAAATTGTTCAGTTTTTGTTAACTATTTTTGCTCTTTCAATTTTATTACTCATTGCAATATAATATTGTTTTATTTATTTCTAAATGATTTGATATAATTTTGGATCGTATCTTTAAAGGATTAAATATGTTTGATCTGATTTTACCTATTTGATAAGATTTGACAAATGATTGATTATTTATTATAAATTGTAAATAAAAGTTTAAATGTAAATTATTAATCATAAATTAATTATTTAATTACTATGAGACTTTTAAATTTTAACTATTTAAGAGATTTTTGGCTTTTTATAAGATTTTTTATTTACATAAAACTTCTACAATTTTAATTTAGTATCTTAAATTCATTATTGTTTTTATTATATCATTTATTTATTGTTCCCCTCATACCAGCAATTATTATATGCTGATTGGGGAATTATAAAACTTTTAATACGTTATTATGCTAATTGTAAATTGTACCATATACCATTGTAAAAAAAATTATACTGAATAAAATTATTATTATTATTATTATTATTAATATTGTTTGGCAATCCGAATGAATCACTCACGCAATTCGTCTGATCATCTGTTTATATGTAGGTACTTAGTATAATATGTACCTATGTATGTATGTATGATATTTTCCTTGTAATAAAAATATAATAATTAAAATAAATTAATAATATCTTCTATTACTTTATTTTTTTTTATTTTATTATCAATTTTTATTTTACTTTGTCATTGCACTTATTTAAATTTATTGAGCTCTTGAGTGATTCGAGAGCTCGTTCTTCTGCATACGCCGCCATGTAGCTTCTTGTGTTCTCTAAATAGTCAATGTTTGTATTCATCATAAAATATATTCACCTATTATTTATATTGGTTAATAAATCAGTCATATCTGGTGAGCAGTGGTGTACTGTCCATGCGTGCAAAAAAACACTGCATGTCTGAAGATTAAAAAATTGATTCGAACTTACGTACCTGTTCGAAACTTCAATTCAACATTTGGAATAGAGAAAATCAGATGCCCTCTAAAACTATTTCTATCTCTTATCCCCGTATTGCATCTTATTCAGCATTTATGTTCTTCATTACACTTATTTAAAGGATAGTTAGTGAAGCTTACACCCATACCAGTGTACTCAGATGTGGTAGTACAAATTTTATACCCACCACTGTATTCTAAGATTGAAATGTATTTTACTATCTATGTATTGTAATATTTTATGATCTATGTATTGGTCTTCCCTCATGCAATTTTTAATGAATCAAAGTTGCCAAAATTATTACGGTGGAAATTTACGAAAAATTATGTACTAAGTGGCCAACTATTATTTAGCTTCTAACATTTAGTAAATATATATAGTGCCTGGGTATAATCGCAAAAATGCAAACCCGTTATTTATTTATTTATTTCATCTCATAAACGGCAAAGCCTTTAACAATATAGATCAACAAACATCAGTTCAAAAATTACAGATAAACTAGACACAGAAAAACACCAAATAAAATAAATATATCAATGATATACACAAACAGTAATAGGTAAAAACTTATTTCAACAAAAACACTGCAATTTTCTAACATCTGCTGTAACTAATTCAATCACTTAACAAAGTGCAGCCATTCAGTTCGCACCGTTAATATTGTCATATTAACGGTTATACAGATACTGACGTATCGCACGGCGTAATGCACTAACAATATCAATTCTGACTATCAACATTGATTTATGATCTACAAAAATGTCACTCATGGGGTTGTATAGATGTAGCGAAAGTTAAGTGGGCCAACCTCCCCATAGTTTGACTCATGCATAAACTATTCGCGACCGTTAGCGTTGTGTTAATGTGGATCATCTATCCTATACCTATCAATGTGTGCTATAACAACGAATAACTCTCAAGAGGGTTTCATATTCATTAACTTTGTGCAAGGTAAGAATGAAATACGACTCAGCTTTTATGGGAAATTCTAAGAATACCTACTGATGCATAACTGTTATTACCAGTGCACCGTATATTATTTTGACACTGGCAAAGCATGAAACCTTCAATATAAAATTATGCACTCGAAAAATATCATTATACCTATAATATGTAAAATATCAAACATTAAAATGATATGCAGGGATAAGATTTTCATTATAAAGTGTAAGTATCTATTCAAAACACTTTCGTTAGAGATTATTAAAAAAAATGTTGCGATGACAAATGTCGATGTTACGTGATGAAAACAAAAACTCCCAAGATGTGACAAATTCAGTTTCTCTTTTGTGGAAAATTATGGTACATGATTTTGCATAATATGTAGTAGAAGATCTGGTATGCCCCGGAATTCAATTTGAAAACAAAAGTTTTGAACTCTTGTGAATATTATTGAATAACACTTAAACACAGGGGTGTGTTAATTAAATCTATAAATTTTCAGTTAGTTTCAGCTGGTTGATCAAAAATATGAAGGTACCTAAAAATCAGCATAATAAAAATTTTGGCAGGTCCCCCAGACTCCTGGACACATCTATTAGCAAAGTTTTTGTACTCAACCTTTATATTTAAAACTTTCTCTTAAAGAAACTTGATAGATTTTCCTCATTCATTATCATGAATTATTTTTTTCGCCTTTAAAATGATATTGTTTATTGTTTCTAATTGTCCCTAGGCCCTTATTATGCAGGCATTTGGACTCCTCATACATACATACTATAACATTCATCACAATTTCAAATATACCTATTAAAATAAAACAGCTGATAAAACAATTTATTAATGTTAAATAAGATATTAAATTATAGCATTTTGTAGTCACGAATGTAAAGAGTCTGGATCTACAATGTCAAAATTCAAATATAAAAATAATTCAAATAACAGAAAAGGAACAATTATATCAGAAAAACAATAAGAAATTTCTATTCATTTATCATTTCATCAATTGAGTAAAATGATTTATCAACCAGATACGATTTCACCATTCTCCGGAAGATCAACACATCATCACACTTAATTGTATTTGGAAGTTTATTGAAATTTTAAATGTTTTTTATTTTAATTATATACGGCGTGAGCCTTTTACATGTTGAAATTATGAGACAGAGTACAAAAGCATACTATTACACAATATCAATTCACATACACACAAGTCAAAGTTTATAAAATCACACATCAAGGTCAGAGTTAAAAAAAAATTACATTAACAAAACAAGTACAACAGAAAAACAAAAACAACATTTAAGGTAACATAATCGATAATGTTCTCTAAATAACAAACTTCAAATAAATTATTAAATATTAATTATCCACTTATTAAATCATTAAATTATCAAATTATTAAATTATCAAATTATTAAACTATTAAATTAAATTATATTATTAAATTATAAATCTGAGTGATAGGTCTAAATAAAATAATCATAAATTCGGCACTAGCAATAAAATATTATGACATAAAAGAAATCATCAAAATAAGCACGAGCTACGCTCAATTTTGGGGAGTAATTGTATTAGGAAAATAAATGTATTGTGTTATTGTTCGATTATTGTAAAATGATATTGTGTTTAATAAAAAAAAAAAAAAATTTAAAAGGATTATAAATATAAATTACTAAAAAGTTAGGCCAATTTAACTGGTTATATTTATATAAACAAAACTAAATATTTAAATATTAAATGTAAAGAAATTACAATAAATTTTCAATGTCTGAGTACCCAATCATAATCTTACAACTCACAATATATCATATTTATATAAAAAATATTTTAAGGTACAGCATGCATTGCAATAACTAGATCCTTACCTCTTGCCAAATGTAATAATGACTTAAGAAACATCCAACTTCACCGGCAGTCATAGGTCTGAAAATATTTTTTTTCATAAATATTAGCTGGAAGAATTAGTGTATTTTGATACAAATACACTAAGATACCAAAAAATCGTACTTGTTTAGAAATGGGGGATATTCTCATTCTATATAAATATATATTGGAGAACTATCATGACGCCAGAGGGTGATCTCCGGTCGGAATTACCAATCCGCATAGAAGCTGCTAGCGGGGCTTTCAATAATATGAACAAAGTTTGGAAGGCGTCTGGACTCAGCATCAGGACAAAATGTCGCTTGTTCAATGCGTGCATCATCCCAATCTTTTTATATGGCTGTGAGTCTTGGCACTTAACCAAGGCTCAAGAGCGGAAGATACTAAGCTTTGAAAACAAGTGTCTTAGAAGGATTTTGGATGTCAAATGGTATGAACATGTTACAAATGATGCTGTGCACCGGCGCACCCAACAGAGACCTGTAATCTCCGTAATACAGGAGAGACGATGGTTCTGGCTGGGACATGTTTTGAGAATGCCTAATGATAGTTGGCCAAAAAGAGCTCTGTTCCTCCGTCCGCAGGGGTTCCGTCGGCCCGGGCGTCCTTCTTTCACAATACACCGTTTCTATGACAACGATATCAGAGCGTAAGGAATGTTGTGGAAAGAGGTGACGCAATTGGCGCAGAGATGCTCTGAATGGAGGAGGCTGGTTTCTGCCTTGTGCCCCCGAGAGGAGCGTTGAGGGCGATGATGATTATCATGAAGCATTGTGCAAAATGCAATTAAAAAAAGTGAAAAAGGCGTCCTAACGCAATTAAGTTAGCCTAGACACAATTCCTAAGCGTTTGGATGCTTTTCTCACTTTTTTTCGGTTGAATTTGGCACAATGGTATATTGTGTAAACATGGATTTTCAGTTGAGATGTCTGACTTATATTATCACATAACTGGATACCGTATAGACACCACCGAATCCTTTCTTTGATCTCGAGCAATATTATATCGTAATTACATTTATTATAAACTAAAGTGTACAAGGTATATAGGACGTAACAATTAGATATAAATTTTATATGCTAGGTCAAAGAGTGATAAACTCATGTGTAAGTGCATTAAGTTGTAACCCTTACACTACTACATCATCGTTCACTTATATCAAAATGCTCCATAATTCTGGTATATTCAGGTAAGCTATGAATTTCTTTGTAAAACCAACCTGGACAACATTATTACTGAATAAATAAATTTGTGCAATAGGGAGTTTATTGCAGAACGCGACATCCAAATAACAATCATAGTGTCCATAGCCTAATTAACACAGTACAGCTCTTTGAAATGAGCCTAGTCCAACTGCATACAACGACTGACAGCAGTTTCTTTATAATTTTGAAATATCAATGTTTTTTTACAAATTTGGTCATACATATGCGAATAAATACGTAAATAGACAACATAATAAAATATCTCACCTTTTTTCGTGTGGGTCCGTATATCCTGGTAGAAAAGATATTCTTAATTCTTTAAAATCTGATGAACTCAATTTTCTGTAAAGAAAAACATGACAGAATACAGAACAATGTAGGCAAATGAATAACCATTAAAAACTTCATTTTACATGAATATACTTATATGCGTTATACACACATCTATAATGTAATATTGTCTAATGCTAAAAAAAAGTAGATCTTTTAAAGAATAGTGTACTTTTACATAATTGGATACTAGAAAATAAAATAACATTATGTGTTCCCATTTGCATTCATAATGAGATGTTTGGATATGATACATTGATGCACCGTTGAGAAAGGGTTTGTGTGAGACATTTTTTCAAACTCTTAAGAGTTATTTTTACCTAAGGTACAAATGAGATTTAGCTCTAGTGGTTTCAGGCAACAAATTTTAGTAGACGCAGAGAAAATTATTTAAATAATAGCTTTATTAATAAATATAAGCCAAAAACTTGAGCAATATGGCATGTCGTTCTCTCTGTCTACTATGTTTGGGAATAAAATGATTGAATTGTGCAGGAGACTAAAAGGGCAGCTGTAAAATATTCTTATAATTTTTATTTTTGTTAATTTTATTTTTAAAATATTAAAGAATCAAACAGTCATAACATAACAGGTTAACAATTAATACACTCAACATGTGGACCAGCAGAGATTCCACTCTTACCAGAAATGTCTAAGTCTTGAGAAAAAAAGCAAAAGTTAAAAAAATTAATAAAGTCAAAGTAAAAGTTAAAAATAAAAAATCCCAAAACACTAGAAATCAAAATAAAATCACCAATCCAGTATGAGTTACAAAGCCCAGTTAAACAAACACACAGTGAACCTTTATTAATCACAAGCTTTTAGTTTACTGTGAAAGGTGTATAAAGTTGTATTTGGGATTATAACAAAAACCTAGATAACCTTTTTATAAAGAAAAATATTCCAGTTGAACACTTGCTAATGGTGTCAGATTTATTTATGTATAAATAATACAAAGTAACCATCGGTTTCCTAAGAACTAAAATGTTGGGCACATAATGACTATATAGATCAACTCTAGAAACTAAACATATTATTTAGAAAATCGGATTAGACAATTTATTTAATTTCTGAATTCGATGTCTTTGAATAATTTGTGTAGGTACAATATTATACCATTAACTCATTATTGCCCAACTTTTTTTTTTTTAATTTTTTGAAACCGTCTTAAAGAATTATAGATTATTGATAGTTTATTAGGTTTCTAGTGAAAAAAATGCAAAAAAAAAAATTTTTTTACCCAAAAATTGGAGTGTTCCCAAATGGGAACTCTGGGAAAATAAGCAACAAAATAAGTGCAGAATAAGAAGCATACAAATAATATAATGTAACATTCAAAACATGTGAAAAAATGTATTTGATGAACATGATATAATATTTATAAGTTTTTTTATTGAAATTATCAACAAAAAAACAAACATAGACAATAATCAAAAAATAAAAATAATTATGAAAATAAAAAAAGCGTCATTTACTTAGCATGAAATGCTCTAGAACAATTCATGTGGATGTGTACTTGACATTTTTGACAAATCTTTCTTGATTTTGCTTTGGGACAGTAACAATCCAATGTTTTATTCCATCAAACCGGTCGTTAGAATGAACTTTGGAAGACATAGGTTTAGTACTCTTAGTCCGACCAAAGGCTGTAATTGGTGTTCCATATATTTTTTAAATATACCATCGCAATATTTCGTCGAAAAGCAAGGTAGTCAAGCACAGGAGGCTTTTCAATTTTTTTGTGCAATTGCCAGATGTTGTGGACAACAGTGTCAATATAATAGGCGAACAAACACCACCACCATTTTTTTGATCTGATGCCGACTCTGTAATTTCTTATAGTTTGGTCCATTCGATCCACGCCACACATAAGCTTCTTATACTGTGCAATAACATTTGGCTGAGGTTTTGACATTCTCTTTTTCTCCTTCTTGACGCATCTTGGTGCCAGCCTCCTGCCCATCTTGAACAATTGTATAATCTGCTTCTGTTTGCATCTGACGACCACTCTGGACAGACATCATTTTCATCGCCACTATCTTCTTCAGATTCATTTCCTTCTATTGGTGGTTGTAAATATATGTACTCGTATGTTTGCTGCATTTAAATCCTTTTCATTTTCCAATATATCTATAATATTTGCAGTTGTTAAGCTGTATTAAAAATAAATAAAAATGTTATGAAATGTTGTCATACAAAACCATTACTACTATATTATCCCATAGTTCCCATTTGGGAACATTAAAAATAGAACTATAATAATTTATTGGAAAAATATATAACAATATTTTTTTTGTGTTGTAGATAACAATTATACTTTATTTTTAGTAAATATTCGTATTTTTTGAAAACAAAAACTATTTTTTAAAAAAATATTCATACATGTTTTTCGCCATGTCGTCAACACTAAAAAACGCAAAATTCAAATTGACACAACAGGACACTAACGCAGTCTATCATAAACTGAACTGCACTAAAAAAATGTCCACTATAACTACTATTTTATAACAATTAAATACCGTCGTTAAATCTATCCTGTTTTGAAATATATTTGTTTTAACTTTTGTTCCCATTTGGGAACTCTGGTCAATAATGAGTTAACTTGTGCATGGCTATTGAAAACGTGTTCGTAAGGAAATAAGAGCACTGTTCTGGGGCAACTCCGGGGAAATTAACATAAAAGTTCTGTAACAAAATAAACTTTTAATATGATAACCGTGAGATAAATATCGATGTTATGTAACAAATACGTATGATGGAGATATATGTAGCCGGTCATACAATTAAAATACAGAAGTTACATTCGAATGTTACTAGCTCCTTATGTACTACATTGAGAACACACGGAATCAAATGACAATTTTATATGAAAAGAGATTGTCGCCAGAACATAAATTGCAATGCGGGTCAAATGTGTAACAAACTCATAACAGGAAGAATTTTATTGACGGGATACTTAAATTCACACTATATAGCACGTGCCGTCTTTTGAGTGCTAAGTACCTAACCTAATAAGAATACAGTGTTGCGAGCTCATGTGCGTATCTCATTAACAAAGCAATAAAAAATAGAATGCTGGGGCTAGAGGGTAATATTTCCCGGATTATTTTCGTTCCCGGGAAACGGGAAATTTAAAAATGAATTTTCCGAGATTCCCGGGAAATAAAAAAAAAATTGGGTGGAAGTTGTAAAACTTTTGCGGTAAAGTTAAATAAATGTTGTTTCTGCAATTTAAAAGAGTTTATTTTAACTGAATTGATACTTCCTCAGCACGTGTGACCAAAATCTCCAAAGAAGCCATAAAAATAATGTTTATCTATATAGTGTCCGAATATTTAGTTGTGTTGGTATTTGTATCTAAGTTTATTTGTTTACATTATTAGTACTTCGACTGTTTCAAAGAAAACATTTTTTTCTCGTATTGTTTTTACATTAATAAAGAATTAAAACCATACCATAGAAATAAAAAAATTGCAATTGGTAAATTTATGGATTCCTCTTAAACTTGTATACCTTTGTGTCTGAATATCAAATTGAATAGGTAACTGTGCCATCAGGTCGAAAGAAACACATGTCAACATTTTATGATTTTTCCACGTAAAATAAATAATCAATTTATTTTTGTTAAGGGATGTTTTTTATTTTTTATTTTATTCTAATCATTTTGATTTATAAAGTGATGAATGCTGATTTGATAAGTGCGTTATAATATGTTGATTATGAAATTTTATATTTATTACAACTATTAGAACGACACGTTACGAAAAAAATACGATTCTACAGTTTAACTAAACAAAGATTTCGGTATCGGTATGGCAATCTGCATGACTAATTATTTGTGTTTTTTTCCCGGCAAATGTTTGTATTTTTTCCCGGGAAATAAAAATTAAAGAATTTTACCGGGATTTCCCGCCCGGGAATAACCCTCTAGCTGGGACTAACAACATTTACGTAATGTTGTATCTATACAGATCCAGAAGTGGTTATAGTTCAATCATACCTACTGAATAACAAACTAAGTTAATAACATTTTATTTATGGAAAAAATAATGCATTATGTAAATTTTAATAAAATTAAGTGATACACGCGTATTGAAGATGAGCAGCAATCAAAGGATGTAGAGGTAAGGGGGAAAAGTGGGCGGTGGGTGATCGTGTAATAAGAAATACCTACAGCGAATCGACCAAAACCTTGCAAGCACAATCACCATTAAAATCTATAAAATCATATCGAATTCCGCGATAGGTGGAAAATATTAAAAAGTTACATAAGCAATGTAGGTACATTATTAAATATATGTCTGTTTCGATATTATTCAGATTCAATAGTAACAAAATTCACATACGCACTTGAAGACTGCGTAAAATATTGGAAAGTCGTTCATCAAATAGGTTTAGACTATTAAAATTTAATTATGTTAGAAACTTTTAAACGGATCATTTTGATTACAGATTATGATTATACAGTCAAAGGTAATAAAAGAAAATTCACTGCCGCGGTAATAAAACTGTAACATGTAGGTACTATGTAATGCACACAGGAGAATATCCATTCAACACAAAATCGGTTTCTGGTTTTAATAACCGTAAATCAATCCTCATTTGTATACATAATTAAATTATTGCTGTCGTCCTAGAATGTTTTATAGCGAGCAGACTTATACACCTGGTGCAACAATATCGTGATATAACGAGGAAGTCGATCAAACATTAGAGACAAAAGTGGTAGGAAAATGTTAATTCATTAGAAAATTTAATGTTATAAGTTTGACCAAGAACGAGGTAAAGAGGTAGAATAAAGCCCGGTTTTCATTATACTCTTGGACCGAGTGCGCTCGGTTGAATAATCGGACGCTACACGTAGCGTGCATACAGGCAATTCGAGCAAACTCGGAAATCATTATCGTAGCATTGTGGACTCAAGTTCAAGTTCACTCGGAAGATTTTATAAATACAAAATAGCGTTGACTAAAAGTAAATGTACTACAAGAAGCGGAGGAAGCGTTGTGGAGAGTTCAAGTAAATCTAAATGACAAAAAAATGACCGAAATGTCCCTTTACAACGCATATTACATAACCTTAAAATCCCTGTAGGTACGTACAATTCAAGATATAAATCTCAAAATTAATAACGCCTGCAGTACATACTCGCAATAAAAAGCAAAAATGAATAATTGTTTAGTGAACAGATCAGAGGCCTGAGTCAAACACACATTTTAGCGTTACGGTTTCGTTCCGTTAACGTTCAAATGCAGAGGACGTTGCGCCAAAGTGTCAATTTTCGTAACTATTGTGTATCTAAGCAACGAAATTGAGACTTGCTCACAACATCGTCTGAAATTCAAACGCTAACGGAACGAAAACGTAACGTGAAAATGTGTGTTGACTCAGGCCTCAGTGTGAAGGGTATTAATATTTCCTCTATATCCTACAACATCAGAGGCCTGAGTCAACAACACACTATCGCGTCACGTTCCCGCTCCGCTAGCGTTCGGGTGCAGACGAAGGTGCGCCAAAGTGTTAATTTTCGTAACTATTGTGTATCTTAGCAACGAAATTGACACTTGCTTGCAACATCGTCTGCACCCTAACGCTAACGGAGCGGGAACGTGACACGAAAGTGTGTTGTTGACTCAGGCCTCTGATCAGTTGTTATCATCTCAAAGTGAAAGGACACAAATGCTACTTGGATACTGATGAATTTGTAATGTATAAACTACATTTCGAGTGAATCTAGCTTGTATGGGTACGTCTGTACGATAAAAATCCGGCTTAAACATACACATGTACCTACTAGTTCTCGCAAATTCATTCGAATAATGCCATAATATACGTAATTATTCATTATACGTACATATTTTGTGTTGAACAGTATTGAGATGATTATTGATTTGAACTGATTTGAGACCACCCATGTAATGAAAATATTAACATTACAATATATATAAAGAAATATACAAAAAAAAGTATGCAATACATATATATTATGTACATTTTCTAAGTCGATGTCCAATAAAATTGGATACGAGAATTATTCAATGGGTCAAATAGATAAATAAATAATATGTAAAAATAGAGTCACATACTTTTACATGATTTCATATATGTAATATGTGCCTATTTTGTACACATATTATGACTTGTGTATTTATCAGAAAGTAATATTCAAAAACTCTTAGTTTTACTAATAAGAATTTAATAATGTGAAATCGAAAAAATCACTCTCAGACAATATATTGGGTAATTTAAAGTTTTTACATTACCCAATATATTGTCTGAGAGTGATTTAATTTTTAATTTAGTAATTTATTTATTTTAAACTTATTTAAAGTTTTTGAGAGTAAAAAAACACTTATAGCTATAGGTTTACGACGTTCTCGTTTGCAAATTGTATGCGCTGAAACTTATCGGACGTACAAGTCTCGTACAAGCGTCATTTACCATATCGCCGCCGTTGAAAACGGTTCGGACATCAGTAAGTTGTACATTTGCAAGCTTTTCCAATACAACCTGTGGAGGATTATACACACGGAGCGCTTCTATTCAACAGGTATATAATCTCTACAAACATATTCTATTATACTTTAATTTTGTGTCTTCATTTTCTCATTGTTCGCATATAAACTCTCATGTTTCTCATTTATTATTATGAAAATTTAACCACATCTTTTTAATTAGTATTTTTTTCTCCGTATGATTTGATTCCATTTTTGCATTTTTATTTTCTCTAAAAATTTGCACAAAGAAATGATATTTTTAAATATGTAAAAATAATATATTATTATCGTGGTTAGATGGAAGAAATCACTTTATAGTGATAATCTCGCCACTGCACATCGTCCTAGTTTTTAAAATTTTATATTATTTTGTTAACACTGTTATGTAATGATGATGCGCAAAAAGAATAAATAAATAATAGCTGAATACTTTTAAGTGAGAAATATGGAAATGAAATAGTGATTTTTATACTGGAAAATAATAATAATTTTACTAGGAATATTTAGTACCTACCATTAATAAAAATAACACAAATTTTTAATGGATGGTGTGATAATGCAACGGTGTATTATGACACAAATAAAAAAATGTTATTCATGATCAGAATTTGGGTTAGTTGGAAGAAATAGCGCCTCTGCGATAAACTCGCCCTCTGTATATTGATTGTATGATTGCCTTTGTTTTAAATGTATTTTTGTGTGAATTTGCTTGTAATCAATGTATAGTAAAGAATAAATAAATAAATAAATTCAGATCTATAAATAACTACCTTGCTTTTTTAAATAATTGAGCGACAAAAGTTAATCATTCCTATGTTATACCTCCATTTGTTGACTCACGAGCCATACAACTGTTATTGATTCAAAAGAAAAATCGATTATTTCTGTTTGAGATTGGCATAGTTTTACACATTGTTGCATACCAGCATCCAAATGTAATATGATATTTTCTGTGAGATGTAATGTACATTATAATATAGTGTATATAGATAGTAAAAAGATATTTAATATTTTTATTTATTTAAAAAGAACCAGTGGAACCCTGCTACCTAAAATTAATTCCTTTATAAAATTTTCCTTAAAGTTTAGATCGGGAACGCTGGGATAATTAATTCTCTTTCGATAAGAAAGAAATGAATACTTATCAATATTTTTTTTTTTATCAAAAAATGTATTTGAAAAAAAAGGATCGAAAAACTACAAACCAATAAAAAAAGCGTTATAAATGGGGTTGTTTTTGATATAGTATTATAATTGAGAAATGATTAAATTTAGACAACAATTATTTTCCTCCCATATATGTAGAATATTGTAAATACAAAATATAAAAGAGTACACCATAATAATGTTCAGCGTAACTTGCGAACTGTACAATAATACTACTTTATTTTTTTATTTTTATTTATTTTATTCTTTACTGTACATTGGTTACAATATTACATAGTGAAATAGTGGCATAAAAATAACAATTATAAATTCAACTTTATATACTTATAGTAAATGTCCTCAAGTTTCTTTGTAAAAATAATTATTTATGCTTGAAAAATAATAACTTAGAAAACTATACATATTATATTATAGCTGTAGGCCAAGGTAATTCAATAGGAAAAATATTAACAAGAAAATAAATAGATTAAGAAGAGCGTCTCTTTTCTGGCAATGAAGTCAGCGTGATTGCCATTGAATATATCGAGTGTTCAACTTCCATCGACCATACTATGCATAAACTTTGACAAGACGAACTTATAGGAAGTTAACGTATTTGTATTTCAGTCTACTATTAAGAATAATTGTTATTTTTTTTTGTATAGCGTACTACGAGCTGGTTAATTAAATAGGTAATTAGCGAACAGCAAGTAACACTGGATACCACTATGTGTGTACATTTTCAGTACTTTGTCGCAGCGATTGCTAATTAATAAGAATACTTACAAATATTATGAAAAATAATCATATTTTCAATAAGAATTGAGTTCAAAAATAAGATTTAGTTTGAAATATCATACATAAAATAAAATGTGAATAAAGTTTTAAGTAGTGGTATTCACTGTTAACTCCCATAAAACTAACTATGTATCTAGTTGTAAATAGGTACATATATTACATACGTATCAATCCAATGTCTTTCTAGTCATACATAAGTTTTCAAGGAAAAATCGTTTTAAAATTTGCTTTTACAAAGTAACACACTACAGTTTCACAAAGGGTAGGTACATGAATATTATAATGAAAGAATATCTCATCCCTGCTACAAACAAGTACATACCCATTTCACATTGAATATAGACGATGTTTATTATGATACCAATACCGGATTATATTGGGTTGTATCTAGTATCTACCTATAAGCTGTATTGTATTGAGTATCTACAAACGAATATAGTGATTCAGTCATAATTCTCGTAATGTATTACTCCAACGCCATCGTATCGAATACGTATGAAATATTAATGATATTTATTATCTTCTAAGGAATAAACAAATGCTAAGTGACAAGGAAAAACAATAAATTTCACACAAACTTTACAATTGTGATATGACAATTTATTATTAAGGTTTATATACCTTGCTACTAGTGCCCTTAAAACGGACGAAAGATTGCAAAACGGCTCCAAACAAACAAATCATCCAACATCGTCATGAATATAAGAGATTCATCATAAAAATACCGTACCTATAAATACAAATAATTTAAAATAGGTAAATTTATGAATAACAATTTAATTGAATTATTTGTCTTAGTATTTTTTGTCATTCACGAGATATAAGTATATAGCTGCTGAGTCAGTATTTTTCACTGCACAATTAGTATTTTCAGCTCATCTAATATAACTAGGCTTATTTTTTGCAGTTTTATTAAAGAATACATATTTTTATTTTTCTAGTTATAAATTTTCTCTTGTTTGTAAAGGTTACACTGGAACTAGTTCGCAATATGAGACTAATTAAATTGATCGCCTTGTCATTTGTAAAATATGAAAGATTTACAATAATTGCTATTATACTTGTGAATCTAAGCTTATATATTGACTACCTTCATTTCCGTTATATAATAGCTACTCCACTAACATAGACGTAAGTTATGGGCTATTATGTAGGCATATAGGCACTTTTTTATGGCTTAATTTTTTGTTAACTTATGTAGTGGGAAGTTACAATACACGAGGTAAACCAAATGGCTTAAAGAAAGAGTGTGAAAAAGCGCGTACGAACATAAATTACGTGGTTTGACCACGTAAATTATAGTTAAAAAGGGCTGCCTGTTTAGTAAGAAAAATCAGCACATATCCATGATTGCGTAACAAGTGAAAAAAGTTCTCAAAGACAAGACGCCTCCTCTACCTGGCTTGTTTGGGATACCACTGAGGGGAGGATATATCGTGATTAGAGGGAGAGGGTACGCCTATCGGTTGTTGTCATATATATATATATATATATATATATATATATATATATATATATATATATATTAAGAAAATTACCCAACAGACGCCTCATCCGCACAACCAACAGACTGTGCAAACTCCCTTTTGTATGAAACAGGAAAGGTGTCCCGATGCTTACGAATCGGCTTAGGCTGGTTTAAGTGCACTTTACCCATGGTACGTTCACCAATCCCACCAATTCCTGTTTCAAACTGTCATGTTCGACATCTGTTGAGCATAGATGTCAACTAACAGCAACCATCTTTGTGATTGTGTTCGAGGTTGTTGACAATCTATCGTTGATTGTCAACCCGAAACACTAAATGGCGCCAGAGAACAGTTGTGTTCTCCTATTTACAGCGTTGCTTTGACCAGTGGTTTTAAATGCTAAACGAAGTTTTCGCATTTAGCTGGATTAGTAAGCTAAAAGCTTGTGTCGTGAAAGGGGAGTTTGCCGGCACCTGGCATCGAACCACGGACCCCTTGTTCACGAGGCCGAGACTCTACCTCCAGGCTACCGACGAACTCTTTCCGTCGGTAATTTATTATATTTTTCAGTTCATAATTATTATATCTTTATCTCGACGTTACAACAGTACTCCCACAGGGATCAATACTTGGTCCATTGTTGTATTTATTATACATTGATGATCTTCGGTTTGCTAACCTACAGGGGAAATATTTTGTTTATGCCGATGATACACTTTTGATTTATAGTGATTGTGAAGCGAAAAGTTTAGAAAACCTGATTAATTTTGATTTAAATACCTATATATGTTTCATGGTTGAATAGAAACTCACTTACAATGCTGAAAAGCCAAATTTCATGATACTAAAACAAAGAATAAACCTCCTATTAGTCTTAAACTGGTAATAAACCGAATTGAAATAAAACAGAGCAATTGTGTTTAATACTTGGGACTTGAAATTGATGAAAAGTTATCATGGTTAAATTATATACGAACTGTTAAAAAAGCTTGCTCCAATAATAGGTTTAATGAGGAGATCTGACATGTTTGATACAAAGACAAAAAAATTAATCTACAATGCTTTTGTGGTTCCTCAAATAGTGTATGGCATGGCTTTGTGGTCACAGTGCAGTTCGCAAATCTGCGGAGTAGTCCAAAGATTGCTGAATAAAGCGATAAAAGTAATATTTAATTTGGGGCGATTCACAAGAACCACTGAACTGTATAAACTAACATGCTTAATTTGGATGATCTAATTTACATGGAAAAGGCAAAGATGATGTACAGAGTTATGCATGGAATGATTAAATCGAACATGAATTTGAACTATAATAATAATACTCACAGTAGATTCACTAGAACGAGAGAGCGCATAAGATGTGACACGCCGCGTACTAATTGAGAAAGGTATAGATTTCTCTACTCTGCTTCAAGATTATTTAATTCGTTGCCAAAGCACATTAAGGAAGCTAATAGCCTTGAACTTTTTAATAAAAAAACTGAGAAAGCAACTGATTGAATAGAGGGAGTAATTATGATTGTGTTTGTCATTTTGATACCTATAGTTTAGAATAAATATTTGTTTGTCTTGTATCCCCTTACACCAGCAATACTATTGCTGTTTGGGATTTAATTTTTTTTATTGGTGAAATTAATATGTATGTGTTCAATTATTCACAATGTAGGTATATATTGACTTTTAATAAAATTCTTTAATCAATCAATGGTTAACTGTAAATCTGTATTATAAAATGAGTTGACTATTTCTATAGTGTAGACTGTAGAGCGTAGAAATTGCGATCATGCTAAAAAAATAAAATTAGAGGGTAGGTTATAGTGATGTAACGAATGTGTGATTTTGGATATTCGCGAACGCGAATATTGACTTGATTAAATTTCTATAATTGCTCAAACATTAAAATTTCTACCCCCCGTCGCCGAATTTTCAAAATGGTATAGGAATTTAAAGTATTTCAAAACTCCTCGGTTTTCTTAAAGAATATTTTCTTGCAGTACCTTTTTCTACAATGTACCGGGTAAGTATTCGGTACTTTTGCCGAATTACTGATACTTTATTACCAAAATAATATTCGCAAAAGATTCGCATATTATTTTGCGAATACGAATATTCGTTACATCACTAGTAGGTAACATCCAACAAGAATATAGAATATGTAGCTAATTCTTTAATTTGTTTAAATGATTACATGCTATTTATAATAGTTTTTTTTTATATTAATAAATAATATCTAGAAAGTTTTATAAAGGGGGAAAACTAGATATGTTCACTAATATCCACGTGTCTTGGAATTTATATTTTATTCAAGATATAACATAAATGACGAACAGTTTCAAAGTAATGAAATGTCGAAATGAAGGGCATATTCAAGGATTCAATTTCATTTGATTTAAGTGCAACTCTACACAATATAGTGGACATCAGTCTGTACCTCTGTAACTACTACTGCGTTACTTAGTATTACATACTATAGTTTTACTAATAAACTTATGACGACTAATGTAGGTTGGTGTAACGGCAAAGCTAAAAAACTTTGTTTATAAATCATTGATAAGACGTTACGAACCAGATTGACATGGTGCAGTTCACGTGTTTAGTATTATTTTATTGATAAAATCACCTTTAGACGATAGCGGAGGAATAAGGGTTCTCATGAAATAAAATGTGTCCATACACGTTTTCATCTTCCATTGGCTCTGAACACAAAATACTGTTAAAATTGAATACAATTGTGTACAGAAAGAAATGAACGCGCAGTCCACAATGCTGTCTCTTTCATACGAAATCTTAAGATTTGTAACAAAATACGCGGGATTTGACGTCTCTGCGTGATTCCTGTTTTTTTTTTATATACCTACCTATAAAATCAAATATAGGTAAGCAAAGAGTGTTCTTTTAGCGTAACTTATATTATTTTAGTGATCTATTTACTTACCTTGCCAGTGATGTTCCTTTTCGAGTTCAAAAACAATACTTATCTTCACTATCGCGTATTATAATATTTTTTGCAATCTTATTTCCACATACGTGATATTTCTATATATCTAAATGAAGAAACAAAAGTAGCCAGCGTGAATAAAACAACAAAAAAGCTATGAAAAATTGTTTTTTCTATTAAATATTGTTATGCACGTTCGGCAATAACGCTGGACAAGCAGATAAATAAGGGTGGTGGTAAAATGATAAAAGTGAGAGAACACTGTTTTCTTTTTCTCGTGCTCGTGTGCGTCCAGTGCTTAGCAAAATTAAAAAAAAAAAACAAAAAAAACAATAGATTTGATTCATATTTCTTCATACTATTTTAACTACTGAAGTACCTAGATAAAGAAAATGTAATTTTCAGACATACGAGCGTCATTCAGAGAGGGATTACTTTACTCAAAGAAATAGTTGTAATGCTAAGAGACACAATAAAAAAATTAAAATAAATGTTACCATTATATTATCATCATTATTTAATGTTACGAGTATTTTATCAAAAAGCTTATCAAGGTGGTGGTGTGAAATAAGATTTTTTTTTTATATTTTGGTATGCAATAGCGATTGATTACATAGGTATATATTTTAAATGTGCAGCGATCATGTCAGAAAATCAAAACTACTTACATCAGGTTTTCAAAAATTATCTTTAAGAAAAAGATCTCACATTTACATTTTAATTTTTTTTAAATAAGTATATTTGTACCTATTGCAAGCGATTTAAAATATCATTTGGAATATTTGCGATTCTTATATTTCAGTTCAAATTGCAAAATCTACTATTTTTCGCATCCACAATAGAAAAGGATATGGGGCGCAGTGATAGGACAAGACTTTTAATAATCGATCCTGCTTTCGTAATGAAAATTTTAATTGTTTAACTAAGATTGGTAGATTTTTTTTCTCTTCTCTACTTTCTCCATTTCATATATGAGTTTTAAATTGTTTTATCCGAGCTTTAATTTTTTGACCTTTCTTTCCAGCATATTCTATAACTTTGTAAAACAATTTCGGAAATTACACTGTTTTTTTAAAAGATTGATCCCGTTCTTTATTTTTTTAAATCCTATCTTGTCACCATTTGTTATGAAATGCTTTGTATTTTTCATCACGTACGCATGCGGTGTTTTTCTAATGTACCTACGGAAATCATACTACTGTTGGATATCGAATAAAAAGCTCAACATTTGGATGGATCTGGCGTTATATATTAATTTCCTAAAATACAATAAAATTGATGTTAAATTGATGATAAACTTATTCAGTTATACATAATGATACAATATATTATTTTTGACCACATTTACCGTCTCAGCTACCGCAGATATTCTTTAATCCGATAAAATCGGTAGGTATTTGCTACATCTCTAATTCACACATTTCACTTGTTGTGAAACGAATGTGTCTTTCAATAGATATTTATTCACATAATCGTCCAACGATCTTTTAATAATCTGTTTACTACGAGTTTTATAATATTATATTAAAATAAACACAATAGATGGATAGATACTAGTATACCCTTAATGCCTACCTACTCGGTACAAACAATTTTTTTGTGATAATAACAATTCTTTGAATTTTTATGAGTAGGTAATATTGATATAATCATAATACAGTCGATTCCACTTAATTGGGACACATCGGGACTTGGGCATTTTATATATATATATATATATGGACAATTTGTAAAGCGCCGTTTACTCATAACATGACCTCAAGGGCGCTGTATATCGTATCCATCACCCGAAACTCCCAGCAAAAAGGTGTGTCCAAAAAGATTTTGTCCCAATTAAGCGAATTTCACATTTTTTTTAAATCCATTTATTTGGTTTTGGCAACTAAGGCTATTAACCAGTAATACACACATAAAATTAAACGATGCATTTTTTTTTCAATTATTTTATTTTATAAACTCTTCTTCTTTCTGTGCCATGTCAGGTCCCCCCGACGTTGGCGATCACTCCGGCGAAAACCTCCCTGTCCTGTGCTGCTCTGAACAGGTCATCCACTGTCCGGATCCCGGTCCACTCCCTAATGTTGCGCAGCCAGGACATCTGCTTTCTGCCAACTCCCCGTCTTCCCTCTATCTTGCCCTCCAATATAAGGCGGAGGAGACGATACTTCTCCCCACGCAGCACGTGACCCAAATATGAGACCTTCCTCACTTTGACAATCGACAACAGCTCTCTCCTGGCTCCGGCTCTCCTAAGTACTTTGATGTTACTGACCTTTTCGGTCCAAGGTATACGAAGCATTCCTCGGTGTATCCACATTTCGAATGCTTCCAACCGATTCATCACGTTTACTTTCAGAGTCCATGTTTCACTCCCGTATAATAGAGCTGACCATATGTAAGCTATCATTCTTTGTCGAAGTTTTAGATTTAAATTATCGTCACAGAAGAAGGGTCTCATCTTATTAAATGCAGCACGAGCAACTTCTATCCTGCATTTTACCTCTGTATCTGGGTCGAGTTCTTTTGTTATGATACTGCCGAGGTATTTAAACTGGTCAACCATTTCGATATTTACTCCTTTTAGTCGCAAAGATGATCCAGAATAATCAAGTCTTCCAAACGACATCCACTTGGTTTTAGCGACATTTATTGTAAGACCCAACTCTTCTCCAGCCGTGTCAATTTTATTTAAGAGTTCTTGGAGATCAGTTATACTTTCAGCCAATATGACTGTATCGTCAGCATATCTGATATTATTTATAACGACTCCATTAATCTTCACTCCAAGGTTAGAGTTTTCTAGAGTTCTTTGGAACACTTTGTTGGAGTACAGGTTAAACAATAGAGGTGACAGAATACAACCTTGTCGAACTCCTCTTTGTATAGCTATAGCCTCTGTATTTCCGCTTTCATATCTGATCTTTGCCGTTTGACACCAGTAGAGGTTTCTTATGAAGTTAAGGTCTTTGGAGTCAATATTACAGTCTTTGAGCATCTCCATGAGTGTCGTGTGTCTTACCCTGTCAAATGCCTTTTCGTAATCGATGAAGCATGCAAACACCTCTTTGCGTTGATCTCGACACTTCTGTAGCAGGACATTGACTGCCAATAAAGCTTCCCTGGTACCGAATGCATTTCGGAACCCGAATTGTGTGTCATCTAGATCTTGCTCGCACTTGTTTCTTATTCTAGTATGTATAATTTTAAGAAACAATTTTAATACATGGCTAATCATGCGATAATCATTATAGTTCTTTGGGTGCTGCTTCTTAGGTACGGTGACAAAATATCGATTTCAACCAGTTTGGGGGATAATCCCTGTGCACATAAATCTTATTAAATAACCTCAGCAGGTGGAGAATCTTGTCTTCATCAATTAATTTTAATAATTCCGCAGGAATTTCGTCAGGACCACATGCCTTTCTATTAGCAGAAGTTGTGATGGCGTGTATAACTTCAGATCTGAGGATGGAAGGTCCTTCCAGCTCACCGTCAACCGTGAAGTCAGTTCTATTATCTTTGAATAATTTTTCAATGTGCCCTTCCCATGTCTTAAGAATTTCTTTTTCATCCAATATTAGTTTATTGGAATCGTCCATTAGACATGTGGGTGTAGCCTTCCTTGTTGTCCCAGATATTTCTTTTACTTTTTTGTGAAGGCCGAATGCATTGTGGGCCTGATTGAGACTTTCAAGTTCTTCACACTGACGCTTCATCCATTCCTCTTTGGCCTTTTTAATTTCCCGTCTTATGGTACGTTGCAGGTTTCTATAATACATGCCATTTTTCTTCTTTCTTCCATAAGAGATAGAATGTGATCCGTCATCAATTTTTCTTTTTAGCCGTTCTTTCGGCCTTCAAATTATTAGTGCAGACATCTGTGAATACTGATTTCAAATTATCCCAATGCTCATGGACCATCTCGTCTGCTACTGATAGTTCCCGTAATCTGCTGTTAAGTTCTCTGGTTACTTTTTCTTTCACAGTTACAGATTCCAGTTTTCCTGTATCTATTTTCTTAACAGATTTTCTCTTGGGAATTGTTTTCAGATTCAGAATGAGATTCGCGACAAGTGGGTTGTGGTCGAATCCAACATCAGCTCCGGGATAGGTGGTAACTCTCTGAATACAATTTCTAAATCTGTTGTTAATTAGAATGTAATCAATTTGATTTCTAACAATATTATTCGCAGTTCCGTCTTGAGGAGACCTCCACGTGTAAAGTCTGCGCTTTGGTAATTTAAACCATGTGTTCATTATTATCATATCCTTCTCTTGACAGAATTCGTAAAGTCTTTCTCCCCTTTTCATTACTTTGTCCCAGCCCGTATTCCCCAACAATATTATTTAAGCGATGACCTTCGCCTATCTTGGCATTGAAGTCACCAATTATCATATTAATTTCGCCTCCTTTCAAACTGTTTATGGTGTTGGAAAGTGATTCATAAAACTTTTCAACCTCATCATCATACTTCGCCTCAGCCGTTGGTGCATACACCTGTATGATATTTATGTCACACGGTTGACTTTGAAGTTGTAACAATACGATCCTGTCCGAGATGGGAACAAAGTGTTTGACATATTTTATGTAATCTGTTGTAACCAGTACTGCAACTCCAAT
This sequence comes from Athripsodes cinereus, assembly GCA_947579605.1. Lineage (NCBI taxonomy): Eukaryota > Metazoa > Arthropoda > Insecta > Trichoptera > Leptoceridae > Athripsodes > Athripsodes cinereus. Next base: position 13,321,417 of record OX388329.1, read on the forward strand.
TCTGCGGTTTCGATCCTGTGGATCACTTCCAGAGTAATAAAGATTTCCTTTTCCATGTTGAAAAATTCGAGAACCAGTCCACCGCAGCTCACTCACTCCAAGGATATTAATATTCAATCTATTCATCTCCTGAATCGTGTTGTCTAATTTTCCCGCGGCAAAAAGGCTTCTAACATAAACTCTTGGAAACTGTAAATTTCATATAGGTAATATAAATTGTCATATAAATTATAAATATGTAACATAAACTTTTAAGAAAAAAGATTCTTAATTTAAACTGTTTTAATTTTAATTATTTTAATTTTTAAACATTATATATTCTATCGAAGTGTAATTTTTAACTAGTTATTTTCATTTTTGTGTTTCTTTTGCTTTTGATTTAAGTAGGGTAAAGTATGTATTATTACTGTTTACTGGCAACGTGTTCGTCATACGCTTCGGTAATTTGCGGGACCTTGATTGGTTTGTTTGATGGAGAAATATGAATGTTAATATTTGTTAGGTTGAACTGTTTTTGTCCCTTAAGAATAAATAAAATAAATAAATTTCTTATATAATAATAGATGGGTAGGTACATACAATTTAATTCAATGCAAAAATGAGTCAAGTGTAGTCTGTCTGTAGTAGTCTGTTTTTGTAACATTTTACTTCTAGAAAATTACTACTACTACTACTATACCATCACGGCATATCCCACAAGTGGGGTAGCCAGCAGACCAGCTGCATATAAAACATGCAAGCTGTCTTCTCCGTGCCAATATAAAATTAAGACATTCAGGATGGGTGGCAAACCTCATCGCCGAATTTGAGATGTAAAATGTCTTATTTTCTCGAACACCCGCCTTTTACAGGACACTCGAAAACTTATGGAGAAGAGTGGGAGACCAATTCTTTACCGGGTGCTCCACGGGATGAGAAAGTCAGCACAATATTAAATTTACTGTCTCAATTAAGCGGAATATTGTCCCAATTAAACATACAAATTTACTATTGGTTTTTGTTTTTTGAGATTTGTCCCAATTAAGCGGAATATTGTCCCAATTAAACATACAAATTTACTATTGGTTTTTGTTCTTTGAGATTTGTCCCAATTAAGCGGAATCGACTGTATTCTATTTAATAACATTCATAATAAAATAACCCAGATGTTTATCCATCCATTTACTCCATCAAGTCACCCCCCACAAGTGGGGTAGCCAACGGATCAACCACGTGTAATAAATACACAAGTTGTCCTCTGCCAATAAAAATAAGCCATTCAGAACGGGTGGCTTACCTCATCACTGAGTTGAAGATGTTAGGTGTCTCGTTTGCGAATACCTGACTTTAACAGGACACTTGAAAACTTGCACAAGAGATTGGGATACAATATTATATTCTTTGCTGGGGACTTCACAAAACTAAGAGAATTAGGTATAAATTATTGCTAGGTATGTCTCATATTTTACATGTGGTAGATTAAAAACATTTATAATCAATTCTCCATTTACTTGTAGAAGCTATGTAAAATTATAGTTTTACATAACAATATATGAATTAATCATTAAATTATGGAAAATTGAACAAGATCTGGGTTGGCTGGAATAAATTGCACATGGGATAAGTCCGCCTTTTAGTATTTTTTTTTTTTTAACCACGTAACACTTTAAATTTAGTTTTGGAAATTAAATAGTAATAACACCTTATTGATAAAATAAAAAAAACATCATGAGCAATTGGCGAGCCTATTCCTTGGAAGTAATCTTCCAGCTAAATAAAGTAATGTTTAATATTATGTTGACAATGTGTGTAATTAATACTAAATGTGAACAATTAATATTTAACTTAATTATAATTACAGTCCTAGCTTTCAATGGAACATTATATTTATTATGTAAGTTTTCAATATGAGTACCTAAGAAAAATGTTGATCAAATGTGACCCCGAGATTGATTACGGTATCTGTTAGGGGCACTACTGAATTGTCAAGATACAGAGGAGGCACATTACCATGTGAAAGAAAGTAATCAATTTTGAGATTACTGTCTGTAATGGTAGCCTGAGTTTTTGGCGGATTGAAGAGTACACCATTAACAATGCTAAGCTACTAAAAGTTTGTGTCGTGAAAGGGGAGTTTGCCGGCACCTGGTATCGAACGACGGACCCCCAATAATGACACTTTATTGATCAAAAAAAAATCATGAGCACTTAGTGAGCTTATTGCCTGGAGGCAATATGTTCCAGCTAACAAAAATAATGTGTGATATTATGTTGACAATGTGTGTAATTAACACTTAATGTTAACAGTTAATACTAAACTTAATTATAACAAATTATATTCTTAGCCCATTACATATGTTTCCTGTAATGAATACTACAAAATGAAGGATTAAGGAGTGGGGAGAAACTATTTAGGATAAGTCTATGATTGTATAAACATACATAGTTGAATATTTTTTATTGAATTAAATATTTTTCTACGCATTTCAGAGTTAAGGGCCAATATAAAAATGGAATCTACAACAAGCTTCTTCACTAATGAGTTTTCAACAACAGAGATAATGAACGACACATTGAGCAAAAGCAATTCTACTGATATATCCTATACAAATGAACTGCACACTATCTCAGTCAATATTACTATTGAGTTGCGGAAATATGTCGTACCAATGTTGATAAGTGTGTGTGTACTTTCATTCTTCCTCAATCTAAAGATTTTAGTTGCATCACGATGGCTCAGAAAGCCAATTTCTCCGAATCTGAAGATTAATTTAAGTCTTGCAGCGGCTGATGCTCACGCATCTTTTTGTCTTGGTATTGGATTACTTGTCAATAGCTGGATACCAGTTATTACAATGCAATCTGTTACCAATGTTTGCCCAATGTTAATTCTAGAAGCAATAAGGTATGATATAATTTAATTTACTTTCACCAGTATATGAAATCCGTGTACATTATCATTGAAATCAATAAAATATTTGTTTATTTATTTCGCTATGGAATTCTACTACCTAAACACCGACACAGTGATTACATTATTATTCTTCTATCATGGAAGTTGTAGGAGTCGTTGAAAATTTCATGAATAAATATTTGACTTTACTCACACGTGTGTATATATATATACAAATAAATTTTAAAATCATAGAAGAGTTCAACAATTTTACTAAAAAAAAAATCGTCTTTTTTAGGTTGGGTGGAATAATAACTGTAGTGTTTCATATACTCTTCCTTTCAATAAACCACTATGCAGGCATAGTGAAACCATTGCATTACACTGGAATAATAACAGGAAAATATACAAATTTTACACTCATTTCTATTTGGGCTATTCCACCTATAAGTTTTCTGGTATATTTTGCACTTCAAACTGAAGATGGATTCAACAAAACAAATTGTGGATATCAGTAAGTATCAGGTCATTAAATGCTACAAGTATGCTATAATAACTTAGATATATTGGTAGTGTGCTGAATTAAGATGTCGAAGATTCTGAGTTAAATTTCTAGTTTTGTAGAATTTTCATTTAAATTTTTGTACATAAATGCAACATCTTCACAATATAGGATAAACAAGTATCGTTAGACGACATGTTTTAGAATAATGAGTCTGATCAAACATTTAGGGGAAACACTTGGGATGGGTCCCGTCCAGGGCACTACCAAATAAGGTGACGTTGTCTTTTCTAAGCCTTATATGGTAGTTTTGTGCTTAAATTTACATATGTGACTTCATACAATGGTCAATTGTAAAAATAACATCGATAAAATAAATAAAATATATTGAGGCATACGGAGAATATGTGGAATTGTAGTAAAGTAAGCTTATACCAGCCAACGCCAATTCGTAAGCCTTAGAACACCTAAGTACTTTCTCTATATTCATCAAGTGATTCATATCTTGTGATTTAATTGTACCAATACATCTCACATTTGCAATCCACATCCAGTTTAATTTGAAAAACATATTATAATTTGTCATCGTAATTACTTAATTTAAAACATTTAAATGTTTGATAGATGATGATATATATTTTATTTAATGTAATTTTTATGATAGGTTCTTGGGAAGATGGTCATTCCGTGTGGTATTCTCTAGCCTGTTCCTCGCTCCTTTCACTCTGATGGTGTACATATATGTTCACATATTTGCCATCGTCAGACGGCATCAAATCATGAGGGAGCGATTTGCACGAGCAGATCCATCACTACGCAGGAGAGATTCCACAGGAATACTCAACTCGGTAAGTAATAACAAACAATATAAAACTATATCCAAGAAAATGTAAGGATAATGCAGGGGATCATAATAATTCTATAAAAACTATTTTATTAATTTTCGTATATTAGATGAATGCTGATTATGAATGCTTGCATTACCCCGTATGATCCCAATCATAGAAATACTGTAAATATATCTGGTTTTTGGTAATATTTAAAAATTAGTACTAATTAAAAACATTTTAAAAAACACGATCTGTGAAATGCATAAGCGCTTTGTAACAAATATAAAAAATAATATTTTTTTATAATACTCGACTAAATATTTCATAAATACTTCAACATTAATTTCATTTTTCCTGCTGAGACCGCCTTGGCCAAAAGCTGTTATGGTCTCTGTGCAGGGTGATGTTTTTATAATAATAATAATTAAGTTATCTTATTTGATAAAATCCAATAAAAAATCGGGTAATTTCATTACATGATCACACAAATGTGGCTTTTGGTGTGGGTGGGTAAAAGTTCTTATGAGAGTTTTATTACAAAAATAATTTTGTGGGTAATGAATGGGCATGTAATGAGTAATTGCATTAAAGAACATATATTAATAGCTATGCAAGTTTGATGAAACTTAAAAATATGGACAAATTGAAGTCAATATGACCTTGCACCATATCCACCTACCCCGCAAGTGATGCAGAATTATGCTCTAATTGAATGAATCAGTTAAAAATTATTTTGAAATAATTTTCAAATACGAAAATTACAAAAAAGTGTTTGCTTACATTATTATATTTCCAGTTAAATAATTGAAATTAACATTTATCTAAAATTATGTCAAAAACACCTAAATAATATTACTTTGAATCCCAAACTCTTTCTGCTAAGAAGTTTGAGAGATTAGTGTTATAAAAATTGCCTTTAAAAACTATCCATTTTAGTTTTTGAAAGGGCATTGCATAATGTTATTATAATTCATTAAAAGTCTATTTGAAGATACTTTGCATTCTCGAGAGTTTATAAGCAGAGTTGATGGGTAGATTTATTTTATTACTTACTGTACATTGGTTATAATATTATAAATCAGAGATTGTGATATCTTCCAACTAACCCGGTATATAATGGTCACATTTTTGGGTACTCTACTTACAGTTGTATTGAAAAGAACTTTTTAGTTGGTCTTGAGAAAGACCGTTGACTTCTGCCCGATGTTTCATGCAAAATTCAACCTGACATCAGAGGGGAGGTGGCAGGCTTCGGTGGTGCGAGTGTCATGGAGGTAGCAAGCATCGATGAGCGAGTCGACACTTACTGCTTATATACATATCTTCTTCTTCTTCTTATGGGTTCTTCTTCTTATACATATGATTGATATTTATACAAATAATAATATTTTTTTTATTATGTGTTAAATTTTGCAGACAATTGACTTGCAAAGGAATCTCAAAGCAATATGTACCACCCTTCTTATGTTAGGAAGTTACTTGATAGGATGGCTACCTGGATTATTATATTTCATTATAGTCTGTGATGATTGTTACTACTCACTGCAATATTTCAATCCCATCACAACATTTGTCATATGTGTCATTACAAATTTATTCATCATACTGAAGACAATATTTAATCCAATAATATACGCAGCAAGGATATCAGATATTAAGGTAAACCAAACATTTAATGATATTTCATAGATCATTGTTTAATTTCATATGCATTGGAAATGTTTTGTAACTATTTTCAATATCTTTCCATGTTTAAAGATGGATTTAAATATACTTTTTGTCATTTCTGGCTTATTCTATATTGCTCTTATAACATTTTCGGTGTCATCCATTCAACATTGTGTTCATTTTCAAAACTGGTATCAATTTTACAACAAATTTTAGCAAATAATAGTTGTTTTATTGACAAAAAAATCATGAGCAATTAGCGAGCTTATTGCCAGCAGGCAATACCTTCCAGCTTATCGGAATACCTACCTAAAATAAATTTGATACTTAAGTTTTATTTTTTCTTGTATTAGAGATGTTGCTCTTCAACATATAGCTCAAATCAAATAAGTTTATATCAAAAACATGTATTAACTCGATACATATTTGTGTCTCAACTCAGAGATTTAGCCTTATTGGTAAGGTCAGACTTACTGGGATATCTGAAATTTGAAATATCTCAATGCCGATCTACTCTACTTCACGACATAAGCATTTTGTTCACTGTGGGAATATATTTGTCTTTATTTCATATCTGAATTCACTTTATTTTACATTATTATACAAATTTTTTTCAGGTGGCTACAGTGAAGATGAACTTATTTCTTAGAAACGCATGGAGAAATAGAGGAAACAGAAGGACTAATAATGAATCAAGAGAAGTGTTTCGAATGCAAGATTATCCTGGACCATCTCTAGAATACTCTGAAACGACTACAACCAGGATGTTGTAAATATTGAAAATGTTCTTTAATAAACATGTTTGATTAGTAATAAAGGGAAAGGTCCTAGCCATGAGTGTGGAAGCTATTAGGCTATTAGCTTGCTTAGCTCAATACGTAAACTGTACAGGAGAATTCCGAAAGACAACGGAGTGTAAGATATGGGATGTGCAAGGAGATTTATTGAATGGTAGAGAGTGCACCAATCAAATCTTCTCCCTACAAATGATCGTAGAGAAGTTTTCGGGCACCTACCAGAAACTTTTCTGGTAGTTGCCCGGTTTTTTGAGAAAGATTGTGGTGCGAATCCAGTCGATCCGCACAATTTCTTCACTTTTTTGGAGAATTTTTCTTGTGTGAGAGTAAAGGAGTGAAACAAGGTTGTGTAATGTCTCTGTGGCTGTTCAATGTATTCTTTGACTTCTATGCGATTTCTCATTGACATGGATGTTGGTGTTGAATAGAGTGGAAATCAGGTGAACGCTTAAATGGAAAGTGTGGTGTGAAATCAGGTGAAAATAAATTAACGAGGTAATATAAATGGGTTAAAAATGAATTATGCGAAGACAAAAGTGCCAGTGTTTGAAAGACAGAATGAAAGAATGAGTGTTAAGAGCAAACGAATGAGTAATTATATTTGAGAAATCTGTTTGCTAGGGATGGAAGATACGATAAGGATATCAAAAGAGGAAAAGTAGGCGCTGCTAGAGTGAACAGTGCATTTTGACCCATTGTCTGAAATAGCAATCTGTCGAACATGGTGAAAATGCCGGTGCACGATACCGTTCTGGTACTAACACCTATGTATGCAAACAAAACTTCGATGTGGTTGAAGAAGGACGAAAGTAGATAAACTGCTGTGGAGATGCAATCACCGAGAAGAATTGTTGGTAAAACGTTAAAGAACAAGGATATCAGGAGAATGACTGGACACGAGAGGAGTGTTGTGGATAGAATGCATGTAAATAAGTTGTGATGGTTTGGACATTTAGAGCAAATGCACAATGAAAGGATGATGGAGAGCATTATTTATCTGAAAGAGGACGTATGGGATAAGCACAGATGTTCAAGAATTATGTGGCTCGAACATGGGAATCGAATATTTAAGATTAAAAAAAAATAGTATACATGTATCAGAAACTAGATGAATATAGAGGAAGCAAAAGATGTATGTAAATATAGATCAACATGGCATTCTGTTCTCTATACCGATCCCACCTGGGACACGGTGTGAGGGTATAGATAAGTAATATATCTGTGGCTTTAGCTCACATCATCCTAAGCATACAACTGGATAATTATCTGGTTTTTGATATTAATAATTATCAAATAGTCCTAGGTAACGCATTTTACTTTTCACTTTCACTTTCTGAGATAATGATTTATGTAACGCACAAGTAAGAAAAACAAATAATATTAATAAAAGTGTCGGAAACAAACAATTTAAAAGAATCTTAATTTGTTTTAGGTGAAGCTTAAAAATGAGGGCAAATTAGAGTTAAAATGACCTTGAAACACCCCCACCACCTGTAGGGATGCAGAATAATTTTAATTTAAAATATATTTTTACCATAGGAAGATTATGAATTTTCTGAAATTTCTTTACCAAATTAAAAATTTGACAGGTACCTAGTAGAAATTTGAAAATCTGGGTATTTTTTGAAAGGTTCAGCGGCCCTGCGAAATTTCTTTTCCCAGTCTCCCGTACAATTTGATTCGCTACGAATCTTGCAGGATCTAGGACCTCCACTATTCATAAGACTGACAATAACATTTTTTTGATCCACAATACAATGAATAAACTAAGTATATTCAGTATGATATTTACAACTTAGTTAATTATTTGGATAATTACACTATATCTAAGTTGATTATGTTTATGTTATTATATTAACTATAGAAATACTAAAAGATCTATATTTTGTAGGCATGTGAAAAATGATTTCAGACCAGATCAAATATTTTATACTCGAGTCATATACATTTCTCAAACACAATAGGTATTTATATTTAAAAAAAGCATGGAATTTCTATTCCATTACTCATATAAATCTAAGTGAATTTTTACTTGATAGTAAAATTTGATACTCAAGAGATATGTTTTTTTTCTTACTGGCTACGAGCATGTAGTATTTTACTTTTATAAATTTAGGTAAAATTCACATTGGATATGTTTTTGTAAGATTTTAAAATCTGCAGAGGTATTTAAAAATTGTGTGAAAATGTATCTAGACTGCATGGAACTTGTCGTATCTATGAAAGTAGTGTTGTCAATCCATTTGGTAAGTGTTGATATTAGAAAAGATAGAGAAATAAAGATTCAGAAACATACATCATTCTCTGCAGATTTGATAAAATATTTTTTTAAATACATGGACTGTAATAAGTAAATTTAACACATGAAACTACCATATGTAAATTTACTGTAAAAAGTAAATAAAAATATCAATGTTAGGAATAAATTTAACATGTTACTTTTTAAATATTTAGCTTAGTGTTTAAGTAAACGATATTCTTTATACCTGTCTTGTTACAATTTTTTTATGTATATAGCGTTAGATTTTTTATTAAATATTATATGTTTATACTGCATGTCATCTACTTTGATATTTTGTCCTTATCTATTATAAAATACGCAATTAACCAAGAATATATTGTATACGCAAGCAACAGCAAAATAGGTCAAATTCACAGCAAAATTTCGGAAAATACTAACTACTAAAAAATTTGTATTGTGTAAAATATGCACAATAATGAATTCTTATAAATTTAATTATTTATGTATGTACAGATTTTTCATTTAGAACAATTAATAAAAGTAGTGTCGTCATTTTAAAGGACCAAAGTCAATTGGTTTTATATAACATATACAGATCTTAAATGTTATGTTCTGTGAATATACACCCAAACAAATTGTTATGTATTGAGACATACATTCAATGTTATACGAGGGTTGCTATTTAAGTTTTGAGATAGACAAGTAAAAACAAACATTTATAATCGAAAATGGCTTTATTGTTTTACAAAATATTCTCCATGAAGATCAATCCACTTTTGCGTGCGTTTGAACCCATTTTTGAAGCTTTTTTTCCAGTTCGATTGAGGTACCTCCGGAACACGTGATTTGAACGCATCAATCACTTCTTCAGGCGTCAAAAAACGTTGACCTCACAATTTATTTTTGATCTGCGGGAATAAGAATCAATTCAATGTTTTTAATGCTCAAAAATGGACTTGTTTGAGCTGATGTGTGAGAGCTTACATTATCGTGGTGGAGAATGATTCGTCTTCTGCAATTGGTTTCCCTTATTTTTCCAAACACTTCTGGGAAACAAATGTTGATGTACCATTTAGAATTAACCGTTCTATGTTGCTCTAATGGAATGGTAGCGATATGTCCAGTTATTCCGAAAAAACAGGCGACCATTTGCTTCGAAGTGCTTCGTGCGCGAACAACTTTTGTTGGATTTGACTCATCTTGAAAGACCCATACAGGCGATTGTTGTTTAGTTTCGGGCTCATACGCAAAGATCTATGATTCGTCGTCTATCACAATCTTATAAACGTCTTTTGAAGCACCACGATTGATTTTTTATATCATTTGTTTGCAAAAATCGACACAAGCCTTTTTTTGAACGATTGTTAAACTATGCGGTATCCAACGCGAAAAAATCTTTTTGACAGCCAAACGTTCATGCAATATTAAATGTATGCGAGTGGAACTAATGCTCAAGCATACCTCAATCTCATGGTATGTCACATGATGATCTTGCAGTTCACGCACAGCATTGATGTTTTCTGGCGCAACAGCTGATTTTGGACGACCTTCACGAAATTTGTCCTGCAATGAAGTTTGACCACGACTGAATTCAGAAAACTAGCGAAACATGGTGGCTCGAGATGGTACTTCACCATCAAAAGTCGCAACAAGTTGATCGGCACACTGTTGTTGGTTTAATCGACGTCGAAAGTCATAGAAAATTATCGCACAAAAATGTTCACAATTTAATTCCATTTTTTTAACAAAGTAAATTTTTCAAGTATGTGTAAACAATAGAAATATCATTCGTATGACAAAACGTTCTGAGTATGTTTACCATAAAATGTTTCAAACTTTACGATGACAAAGTCAGATTTGACATATTCGCACTGGTTTTGCCGTATCTCAAAATTTAGGTAGCAACCCTCGTATTAAACTAATATAATAATTGATGATTAATATAGTTTATTGTTATAATGAAAATTTTTATTGTATGCGAACTGTAAAAATATGTACTACACTATACCATTACGGCATATACCCCAAGTGGGGTAGCCAGCAGACCAGCTGCATGTAATAAACATGCAAGCTGCACTCTACGTATAATATGTACATGTTTTAATATATATGTAGAGGATTAATAAAAACTAATACTTTACATATTATTACACAAATTATAAAGGGTTCAATAGCAAAGGCACACTGATCCAGGAAGATTGAAATTGAAAAAAACGGTTAATAGCTGCAAGTGCCGAATCCATAAAAAAAGTCAATGAAAAATACTAACGTAAAAAACAATAATATGAAAAAAATATAATGCAATTTAATAAGCAAAAAGAGAAATATGTGAGAAAGCGCGGCGGACAATAATAAATAAAATAAAATAAATTATAAATCACTATTATAATATATTTCACTGAAATAATATATTTAACAGTTATAACTAGTATTTCTTCTTCTTCTTCTTAATCATTTATTAGACCTAAAGGTCTGTTCATGCAGGAGGTCCAGCTGTCCTTCCATTGTTTAGGGGGTCTTCCTGGTAGGTGTCGTCCATCAGGTAGTCCATGTAGAACAATATTTGGGATTCTGGTGTTACCCATCTTCTGGACATGTTCATACCAAAATCTTTGGCGTTGTCTTCCCCATCTAACAACATCCTGGACCTCACATATCTCCCAGATTATAGTATTTCTCACACGGTCTCGCAGACTTTTTCCGGCAATGGCTCGCAAAGTTCGCATCTCTGTTGTACGTAGCATGCACTAGTATTTAATTATAGAAATTGCATGAAGTTATGATCAAAAAACAAACTGAGTTACGAATATTAAGATTTTGTAAGTAAAAGGCAGTTCACATTGAAAATCGTGTGTTTATTTATTTAAGTAATGTCATACATTTTTTTACAATATTTTTGTGTTTAGAGCATATCGGAGATGAAAAAATGTGTATGGGCAGATAATTATTTAAAAGAATTTATTCATGGGGTATTGTCCAAAGGTGTTTTTTTCAATAAAATTATACTGAACATGTGAACCGCGGTTTATCAATCTGTGTCTATGGTTCATAAGCAAAGTTTTGGGCCTTGCTGATAACCTTGTTATGTTTTTCATTTCAATTTTCTTTCCATAAACTGAAAAATAACTCACAACATTACCCACTTTTGTGGCTTTCAAAATTTTCCCATCACCAATTTTCAGATTAACTGGTTTTTCTAAAAGCTAACAATTGCTAAAATATTTATCATCATTAATAATATGATTCGTACTACCGTTGACAGCAGTAAAACCAGCAAGTTGACAGCGGTATAACCTGGTTTTCCACTATCCGCTGCATGTACCTGAACTTCAGTGTTGAAAGATGTCCTGCCTCCACGAAAATTCCGTTGTGCACCTTTATCATAATACTGCTTTCCACGCTGATAACCACTACCATCATAGTGCTGCTTCTGTTGTTGATTACCTCTGCCGTCATACTGTTGCTCCCAATTTTAGTAACTGAATCTCTTGTTACCTCTTTTCCCATCTCTTCAATCTCTCGCAAAGTGTCCAGCTCTCCCGAAGTTAAAACAGACTCCTTTTTCGCGATATGTTTTTCGATTTACCATAAAAGCATTTGTCTTTGCAACTTCATTTGTTTCTTTGTATTCCCTCTCTTTTAATTCATTCATCTTAATTTTATTCATGATATATTCCACAGTTTGTTCTTCTTCTGGTAAAACATCTATCAGGTCACCAATATAGCTAAGTTCATTGAGCAACGTTCTTAATAGATAATTTAACTTTTCTTTTCTACTTATAATCGCTCCAGTTTTCTTTAGGTCGTTTATGGCCCTCTCAAAATCAATACATTTTAATATTTTCCAATTTGTTTCTTAGAATAATTTGTAATACTGTTGATTCCTTATAATGTATTTTGTCCAATTTCTGTATTACCTCGAATGCTGTCTCTTCTTCACCTATGAATTCTAGCTGTTTATTTGAGATTGTATATATAATTTATTGCTTTTAAATCCATATCATCCCATTCTTCTTTATCACTTTTTCCTTTCTTCCTTTTTATTACTTCTTCACACTTCTTCAACCTTAAAAACATAATCAATCTTCTTTTCCATTTACCATACTCCTGACCATTGAATATTGGTATAACAATTTCATCCATTTTAATCTTTTAGCACTATTTTCAATGAACACTTTTTACATATTAACTATTATTTTAAACCACTTTTTCTTTTCATTTCGTAACAATGTTCTGCTACCATGTAAAATATTTGAAATGAAAAACACACATACAGTGCAACAACACTTTATTGACACAATTATTTTTAAACAAGAAAAAAGTAGTTCCTTTTTAAAACACATACAATGTATGTTTTCTAGAAATATTTAAAAATTCGCTGTTCATATTTGAAGAGATAATAATAAATAACAATACAAACATAAATGAAAAATGATAAGTGCCCAAATATCGTCATTAAAGAATGTTAATTGTTAAAAATAATGATATTATAAATCGCTAAATCTTTCTTGAAAAAATAGAAAATTTAACAATGTTTAGGCACATATTTTTGTATACCATGAAATAAATGTAGTTTTAAGATAAATTATAAAGTTTGGATACTTACTTGCCATCCACTGCGTCAAATATTTTGGCATCAATTCCAAGTTCCATGAAACTGTCTAACATCTTCTTTCTTCGAGCAGGCCTCCGTACAAGATTTATCATGTATATTTCATCAAATCCTAATTTATTTGGAATGGAATAGTGTAAGAAATTCTTATAAATTTCGTCAGACACTATTGGTGTGTCGTCAGCTATAGATTGCAGTACAACATTAGATGTACTATCTGTACTCAATTTGTCATCTTGTTCAAGAGGTGTCATTATGTATCCATAATGTCTGTCGTTGCATATGTTTAATGGAATACCTAGAAGTAATAAATAAAAATAAACTGTGAAATAAGTTTATTATTTACTAATTTCATAGTACTCAAACTTATTTTACTATTAGTCAAATTATGGGAAGAGAAAAACAAACAGCAGTGATAACCTCGCTAGTAAATGTTTTTTGTTATCTAGTTTTCTACATATCTTGTTATTGTTTTGTTCGATTAATTATTGTGAACATATTCCATTAAGTGATGTGTAAATTAGTACAAATATTAACAAACCTGATGCATTGGATGATATAGCAAAGGCAATGATATCATCATAAGGCCCATTATAATGTGCTAATTGTTCAGGATCGTAGCTTAACTGGTCACTTTTTGTATTTCGCATATTTATTAGGACAGCAGAGTGGACCATAGGAACTTCAAAACATCCAACACGTTCTCTGTCAAGTGTTGGCAAGTAGTTTTCAGTTCTTGTGTAGTAATATCCAGGTGTCATTCCACACCTGTGAAATAAGAAAAAGAGTTATTTACATATGAGAGAGATGTGATCTATACAATTGTAGCGTCTCCCACAAATAGTGAGTAAATTAAAATACCGGTCATCCTATTCATGCAATGCAGATAAAGCATTCAGGGTGAATTGAAGATTTGAAATATCTCATTTGTAATATTTTATGTCCTGTCTTTTACGGGACACTTGAAAACTTACATAAATGAGCAGGTGTCTTTATCTTTGCAGAGTATAATTATGATGGTATTGAAGAGTATAAATAAAGTAGTGAGTCCAATGACTATGTTATTTACAACAAGTGTAATGATAGATTATAATATAATTCTAATATTATATATTCTGGCATTTATTACATGCATATAATTATACTATTATATGTAGGCATTAATTACAAAATATACAGAAGTAATGAAAAATTCTCACCAAAAATTTGAATACAGACTATCTGACTTTAGCATTGGTGAAGCAATGTTCAAGTTCTTCTTAACAAGATGTTTCAGTGTATAATTATCTATTAAGAATGTATCTGCATCCAACATCTGAAATGAAACAAAATAATATTAAAATGGGTAAGCAATTTGACTCAGAGATACACTAATTGATACTATAACAGCATTTTTAACAAATGTCTGGGCAGGGAGACGATAAATAAAATAAATTAATTAAAAAACTTATACTTTTTTATACACACTTATATTTTTATTTTTGTAGACAATATTGTTTCGTCTCCCAATTCTCAGAATATTCCCACTTGTTTCATACCCTCATACCTCCATTGTTCCCCCCTCTACCACTACCACTGTATTTTCACCATAATTGAATATTATTTGTTTTGCATAGTTTAGTATTGATAATGTCTCATTAAGAGACGAAACAATATTGAAAACACCATCATTGGTGAAGGTCATAAAAATAAAAAAAAAAAAAATAAAAAAAATATTGTCTACAAAAATAAAAATATAAGTGTGTATAAAAAAGTATAAGTTTTTTAATTAATTTACTATGGATACACAAAAAGTGACGGATTACATTGAAAATAAAATAAAATAAACTTTATTGTGACAATAATAAGTACATTGTACAAAAGGCGGGTTTATTGCCAAATGGTAATTTCTGCCAACCAACCTGATGTTTGAAAGAAATAAGAAAAATAATAAAGTACATGCCAGAACCATAGAAAAATACAAAATAATAAATTAATATACCCATACAAAAATAAAAAAAAATAATACAAAAATAAAAAAATATAATACAAGCATACATACAAAATATACCATATTCAAGAAATACATAAATATTGAACATGCATAAAGTGGAATGGGGAAAGGGAGACGATCTTAATGGATTTCTCTATTTTATTCTTTTCAAGGGTGTCCACTGGAATTTGATCAACAATTCAATTAATTTATTAAATAAGAAAGGAAACAGACCAATCCGTCTGCCTTTACATCAGTATGAATTGTTTACATTTATCATTAATAACAGACTAACGACTGAACTGAATAGGTATCATCCAAGGGTACAAGCAAGATTTGACTGGAGCCCTAGATAGTTACACAGAAGTGTGGGTAGATAAGATGGTCCATTGACATTAAAAAAATGACGTGCCTGCACTGGAAGACAGTTGAGTCAACAGAACTGAGAAAATCAAAGAGGGTGGCCTTTTTCCAATATTTGACAAGACAGAAGAAGACTGAAGTTAAGGTAAGGTAAGATAGGTATTTCAAAAGACAAATTTATCAATATTTTGTATAAGTCAGCCGCCTCTCCTTAAAAACTTTGTAAATTAAATGATCAATGATACTGTAAAATACTTACAAAAAGGTAATCAGCCCATACATTCCTAGCTTTTGTTAAACAATTGTTCCTTAGATTTATAACATGTTGAAATCTTGATTTAGGCCAATGTGTTGGTCCAGTTTCACCGTCTATATGCGTGTTAGCATCTTCATCTATTCTCATATCTATACTGTGATATTCTTTTTCATTCTTTGCAAACCACTTTTTTAAAACTTCTACAGTTTCATCTTCATTATGATCACTATGAATACTAAAACAATGGAAAAACAATTAATAAAATGATGGTGCAGCTATACATGATAGTATTGGTATATATTACTAGATATAAACTTAACAGCTTACAGCTTTAAATATTTACAAGTACAGAATATATTTTTGATTCCAATTTACAAACAACGCGTAAATTTGGAGAATAAAAAATATTTTTATATTTACCTTATTGCTATTCTATCTTTAGGATAGTCGAGATTATTCATTAGAGTTAGAAAATATGGAAGTGTGTGTTGTTTGTTTCGCACGAGTATGCAATATATAACCGTTGGCCATTTTTCATTTTCAGCATAATCATTTAATTCACAACAAATCAAAGTATACGATGTTAAAAATATAAGAGCACAAAAATTGAAATATTTCTTGAGCATTATAAAAGTATATTATGGCACAATAAAGGTATATTTTTGTCTTTATGATTTACATTTCAATATCAATTGAGGACGATCAGTAAATAATATTATTTTGATTATTGCTTACAGAACACACACGCAACTCAAAAACTATTAATAATATAATCTGTGCTATTAACCAAATAACCAAACGTCAAAAAAGTTTAGTTCGTAAATATTGTCAACCATATGTCGACCACAGATTAAAATATTGTGACGCCAGGTAGCTCTACCGACAGACGCCCAAAACATTTATGTGCATGAGAAGATATGAGCATAGAATTTCAGGTAACGAAGGGGAATATTATTCATTTTGTATATTCATGAGTTTGTTCGTTGCCTTCAAAGTTGCTTTGCACATTTCGAGACAGAATGCAAATTTACAAGTCTGATAGAAAGCTTTAGGCGTTCATCGGTAGAGGTACCTGGCGTTGAAAGTTTTAAAAATGGTGTGAATACTAAACTATGCTCCTATGTCAACGTGTCAACTATCTAACTCCTGTCTATGGTTGATTGTGATTTTAATCATAAAATTGTTATTATTGTAACTACCTAATGGAGCAATGGAGCTATCGTATGACATGACGAGTGTCTCGGGAAGTAGCATGTCAACAACGCACCAAATTCAAACGATATTATACCGCGTTTATCATGCTGAAGACCTTTTAGTTGGACCACTGGCTTCTGCCCGACGTTTCGTGCAGTATTCAACCTCGATATCAGCTGGAGGGTTGAGGGGTGGTAGCAGGCTTCAGCGGTGCGGGAGTCGAAGAGGCAGCAGGCGTCGATAAGCATCTCGTTGTTGTACATGTAATATTTTCTCTAGTAGCTACCTTGTAAGTGATACATATCTTGCGCCTGAACCACACCTATCGTAATATTATATATATACACACACACACACACATATATCGTCCCTCGTCTGACTAACTGTCGTAACTGACTTTTTTGGCAAAATTGAGTTATGACCGCCACCATGTATTGTGATTTGATACGCATGTTCTCACCGAAGATCACAGCTGTAGCTGCTGCCATTATCCTGGAACAGCTTTCTGATTTGTTGTCGTATCTACGAATTAATCAAAATAATATCTTACTAACGGACGTAAGTGCAGATACTACAGTTAGTGTGATTTTTTATAAATGAAAAACATATCCAATGTAGGTCCTATCTTGAAATACGATACTTAGTATAGACATTAACTGGGAATAACTTTTTATTTATTTTCACATAGGATAGTATTTTTCTTTGTTGGAATCATTTTAGTAGAAATTCTCAATATCCCGATCATAATTTAAGTACTGAAAAAATTAATATGTCAAATATTTACGAAGTGCAGCCACAAGATTTTGAAGTTGACGGCTCACTGAGGGAAATACTAAGAAAAAAATCTTCTAAGGTCAATAAAAATAAATAAAAATAAACAACTAAAAGATCACAGAATGGAGTATATGACCCAAGTATCCAAAAATATTGTTGCATAGTGAATACTAAAACCTGCGTGAAACATTGAAATTTGTTAGGCAGCATCTCGTCAATGTTTTCTTTTCAACGAATATACTCCCGAAATAATTTGAGAAAATTTTCGGAGTCTTGAAGAAATTTTACAATTTATTATCATCATCTGCTAGACGGACATCAGATATGCCGGCCATTTTTTTAAAATACATAAGTGTTGGAAAAAAAACGGTTGAAACAGCTATCGATAGTTACTTCGGCGAGGATTTTAGATAAAGAAAATCGAGGCGATCGAAAAGCTTTTTACATTGATCTGAGAATGAGTCGCAATATTGAGGAACAAATTGAGAGATTTCCAAAAGTTGAGTCTCACTATTGTCGTGAAAAGACGACATGAAAATACTTGCATAGTGACTTGACATTGAGAAACATGTACGCTATGTTTCTGGATACTTTGAAAAACAATACTGAAAAACTAGGTTTTGTATCATACAGAAGAGTTTTAATATAAAAAAAACCTGTCTTTCCATCTACCGAAAAAGAATCAGTGTAGCTTGTGAACGACATATTGCGAAAGCTCAGAAGATGTTAAAACTAAATTGAAAAATCAATATCTTAAGCATGAAAATGAAAAAAAATACTTGTTCGTCCTGCTAGAATGGTTGGCAAAACAAAAGCTCAGCAAGATTCTATAACACAGTGTGCTACGTTTGATATGCAGCAAGTTATCAACTTACCAATCAGCAATGTAAGGGCAGTTTTCTATAAAAGACGTTTATTAGTATATAACTTCACAATATACGATATACCTTCTGGTGAGTGCTATCGTTACACGTGGCATGAAGGTGCAAGCAAGAAGGGTTCCTCTAAAATTTAATCTGCGATTTTTCTTTTCTGAATATGTACTCGTATGATGAAAAATGTTATAAAAAGTATATTTATTTGCCGACTGCTGTTGCGGTTAAAACAAAAATTCAATAATCGCTTCTACCTTAATTTACTTTATAAATAATTCAAGAAATAATAATGAAATAAAATAACGTATCTGTTCCATGTCACGGACAAAGTGAAGGCGATTCGGTACACAGTGCTATTAACTATGCGCTTAAGAAAAGTGGTAATATCTTTGTTCCTAGTCAATTACTTCCTGTTTTCAAATTAGCAGGTAGAAACAAACCTTACATCGTTACACCCCTCAACTGTTCAGATTTTTTGGATTTTAAGAAATTATCCATTGAGCTACGTCTTCTTTCCCTTCGAATGACGACACAGGGCTAAATGTAAACTGAACGGAGATGACGTAATTTTCAGTAGAAAAACACAGTCTTACTAAGTTTTCTTTTAAAACTAGTGATGGCGAAACAAATTATCGTTCAATATACTTGAAACGACAAGTATTTAACATAATATTGCATAACGAGATTTCTCAACTCAAATCCACTCCATCTAAAATTTCCCAGGCAAAATCTGCTGACTCGATGTCTTTGACTACTGGCGATACACCGATGATAAGATTACTCAAGCACGCTGAGTTTTATAAGTCCCTCCATCACTAAATTCGTTGTTTTGAAAATAATCACGAAATTTTATTTATTAACATCTGATGATGAGGATGAGAATTCTCGAACACCATAATCTGCATAATAATTTATTTTTTAGTGATTTACTATCATTTTATTTCCCATAAAACTGCTCTTATTACAGTGTAAACACTCTTGTTAATTAATATACTTTCTTAAATTATAAAATCGTTTTATTTTCACCTTTGACTCTTAAAATAGTTAAGTCCTATCTGAGCATAACTAAATATGGCCATGGGAAAAAAGTCTCACAAAGGGTCCTATCTACTTTGACGGTGCATAAAAATAAATCCAATATACTTATGGAAATTTAATTATCACAAAAATAATTCAGAGATTCATAAAAATACAAATAAAATAATAAAATACATTTAGACTCTTTCGTTTAGCTGGGAGAGACGAAACTATGCACGCCAAAACACTAAAAATGCTCTCCTGAACAATTTACATTTTACCAGTTACGACAGTTAGTCAGATGAGGGACGATATATATGAATGACTGTGTGATCAAATTTTCATCGGAAATGCATGTGCAAAATGCATTCCATTAATGAAAGATCACTTGATTTTACGCAGGAGATAGTATGAGGTGAAGGTTTTACTCCATTTCACTGCGTACAGTCGGGCAGAGACTTGGCTCTTGTCTCTGCCCGACTGTACGCAGTGAAATGGAGTAAAACCTTCACCTCATACTATCTCCTGCGTAAAATCAAGTGATCTTTCATTAATGGAATGCATGTTGCACATGCATTTCCGATGAAAATTTGATCACACAGTCATTCATAATATGCGATACTCCCCGCATACTGGATTTAATGTTGTGTCGGCCATTCTGCGAGATGGTCCTGAAGAAGCACATGTATGCACAATGTAGAAACACAACACCTATTTTGCAAATCCAATCTGCATATTCCGGTGACGGGCCGTGTCTCGTCCCATATGCAAAGGCAAGAGCCAAGTCTCTGCCCGACTGTACGCAGTGAAATGGAGTAAAACCTTCACCTCATAATATAATATATATAGTGAGTTACAATTAGGGTTGCCACCCGTACTTTATTATAAAGTATTGTACGTTATTTCAGGTAATCGTACTTTATACTTTATGAGAAAAATAAAGTACGCGAAAATACTTTATTTCGCATGATTTGATTTCTTTGGGATTTTGAAAAGTTTAGTCGTAAGTATTTATTCGAAATTTATCAATTGGTGCTGAATCGCCGAAATATGTTTAATTATTTCTTTACTTATTTACTTAAATGTAAATATAGACTGTAAAGATGCTGTGCAATTATTTAGTAGAGATATTTATTTGATACAAACTGCAAAAAGCAGTAAAAACATGTTATTTAAACATGAAAATAAAGAAAAATAAATTGTACTTTATTTTGATACTACGTACTTTTTTTTCTTGTCTATAATGACCAATGTACTTTATCTGCAGAAAAAAAAGGTGGCAACCCTAGTTACAATCCATTAGATTGGTTTGATTAAAACTAGTGTAAATTTTATTTTCCATTCCTCCCGATTTACTGCTAGACTCTTTACATTCTACCTATGTGCCACATGAAATTCAAATGTAGGTATGTATTACAAAAGGTAACACATGAAATTCAATAATGTAGGTACCTATGTAATGTATGTATCACAAAAAATCACTAAGCAAAATAAATGCTTTGTAGTGGGGGGGGGATGAAGTTGATGCTTTAATAATAAACTTTCATTTATTTTCAATATGTAGTATGTAAAATCATCGTCGGTAGCTATTTTTATTACTTTTTCGAAAGGATGGTTGTTTTTGAATGGTTTAAAAATGAATTATGTGAAGACGAAAGTGTTAGTTTTTGAAATAGAGAATAGAAGAACGATTTGCGAAATAAATGCGTGTTGGCCATTTTGTGAGATGGTCCTGATGAAACACATGTACTTACCAATGTTGAAACATAACATCTTTTCAACAAATTCATACTAAATTATCAAATAAAATAAATATTTATTATTATTTTGTTTTGTGTTACTGTTGAGTAAGACTAACGCACGACCGGTTTCGTGGACTCCGAGTTCGCATCATCAGGTGCTGATCTATACTGAATTAAACAAAAACAAATACAAAAGTTCGTTAGGATTTACAGTGAGGGTGTAGGGGTAGGCGGGGTCGTGTTGGTTTCAGGCGTGGAGTTCTTGGAATATGAGATAGGGAATAGTTGTAGTAAGGGAGACGAATTCGGAAGATTATTATTATTACCACCACATCACACATGCACATAATATGAGCCAAGTCTCTGCCAGACTGTACGCATCAGTGAAATGGAGTAAAAATTTCACCTCATATTATCTCCTGTGTAAAATCATATGATCTTTCATTCATGGAATGCATGTTGCACATACATTTTGGATGAAAATTAGATCATACAGTCATTCATATAATATAATTTAACCTTCTGGATGTTATGCTATATATTATTATGTATTAGTAGATAGGTGTTGTGTTAGGTTTATGCAATGTGTATAAAAATTAAATTATGTTGGTAATTTTAGGTAAATTCTTTTCTTTCTGTGAATCTATAGTCTTATGCAGTGATATGTTATAACATATCTTTCCCACATGCAGTGTTATCTTTTACTCAAAAAAAAATTACCTGAACTATCATACCCGACTTCTGTAAAATAACAGCGTATGTAAATTTAACATGTAAGTTTTTGTTTATAGATGAAAATTGTTATCTTTCTCTGAGAGAAGCCGAGTTTAACCCTTTATAAGACACTTAGAACAAAGTGGTATATACATGTACCACCTCCTATAAGGTTCATAATTCATACATTTATATTCAAACAATGAGTCTTATGTCATAAAGACGTTGTCAATAACGTACAGTAGACCATTAAAGGTCACGTGGTCTTGTCTATGGATTTGCTTTTGCTTGGGGGGCAAACAGTCAGATTGCGCAAATCATCCTTGTAAGATGTTATGCCATAAGAGAAAAAAAAGAAAGTCAGACGACAAAATAATAACAAAATCGACACTGACAGTTTTTTTGATTATTAGGTATTCTTTAGGCGTTCCACCTAATATTACACCGTAATCGTCTGTTGTGTTGGGATGCCTGATGCCCCTCAATGATTTTTCTGTGACGTCATCCTTTAATGGTCTGTAGTAGCTGAGACTACCATATGATGTGAAATTCGTACATGTGGAGTTTGACAGCTAAAAGGGCGGGTTGGTACATACATGCACCACTGTCCTTTATGGAATAGTAAAGTAGGTGTATTCAGCGCATAAGTAGAAATAAAAGCTAAGCACATAAATTAAAATATTATTCAGTATTATTATTGTTTTATTTGTCGCACATGAGCTGAAAACTATAGTGGTAGATGTATATACCACTGAATATATGTTGTCGTAGTAGGTTCTCCAGAAGCTCAGTGGTACATACATAATATACCACCATAATTTTCATAAATTTTCAAAAAATAAATTATGTTTCATACCTCCCTCATTAACATTATTGTCGTAGGTTATATGGTTGCAACTAAGAGAAAAAAAAAGCGTCCTATAAAGGGTTAAAGTCAGTATAAAATTCAACTACATTTATTTATTTATTAACAATTCACAGCGCTAGCCTTAACATGTTATATATTTACATACATAGTTCATAATATGATGTACATACAAGTATAGAAAATTAAGACACAATATTATAATAAAAAGTCAACCAAACAAAAAAAAGAACAATTCATCAGTATCAGTTGATTGAATAAATAAATAAATCACAGCACAAGTTATGAATAGAGAAAAAAAGTCAATGGATCACAAGTCAATTCGATAGTAGGATATTTTGTCAAATTTTCAATAAACAAGGAGGAGTATTTATGTGATTATTTCAAACAAAAATAAATGGGACGTCAAGTAGTGCACAGTATTTATCATAAAAACTGGTAATACAATTTCGCTACTACGAATTTTATGTTTATGATGTGGTACATTGTTGATGGTATACCTACTGGACCCACGGTTAAAGTTAAATAGTGTTCGATACTTCCTGATAAATAAGTTGGTAGGTACCTACTCATTACATATAGGTACTACGAGGTATGTACGTTTGTACAATATTTAGATGCATCATGTTCCTATTAATATATCTACCTATTTTACTTACGTATATACCTACTTACTTGTAGATCGAAAGGTATTCGGATACACATCGTCTTTTTGCAGTTGATTTAAACATTATTATGAACATGTGAAGATTAGGGCATGGAAAAACATTATCAATTTTTTTTCAGTTTTATTTTCAAAACTGTGACAATAACGGATTATTTTGTTATAAATTGAAATACATTATTATGTAATTTAGTAGATATATTATATAAATAGATAGAAAAGGGCTAGATATGTACTTATCAAGACGTGATATAACCTGACTAGTTGGAATATGCGTCTATTTCAGGATATCAAACTTCTACTTTTTTTCTTTTTCAGTCGCTTTGGGTTTATTATTGATAAGTTCTATATAACCTACCTTTTCAGTTTTCTCCCAATCATCTGACCATTTTGGCAAAAATGTCTTCTCACAATTTACTTACCTTCTTTTTTTCGATTGCCACTTTTTTTCACTTCGGGTTGAAGTAATAATAATAATAATAATAAACTTTATTGTGCAGAATATGATAACAGGAATTATATACAACATGCATGAAAAAATCTGTACAACGGGCGAGTTTATCGCAGAGTTGCGATATCTTCCAACTAACCCAAATAAAATAAAATACATGAAATTGAAATAAAATAAAATAGATAGATATATGCAAACAATTTTGAATGTTTTTAAATATTCTACAATGCACATCCGTTACTTGATTTTTTAAAATAGCGATTTTAAAAAATCAAGTAACGGATGTGCATTGTAGAATATTTAAAAACATTCAAAATGTCTCGTAACTGTTACATAGTTAATCCTTCTAAAATAACTGATATGCAAACAAAATACTATACATAATGTACTTATACAGATAGCGAGAAAATACCGATACATGAACACAAGTAAAAGCTAAAAGTAGGTCCAATAAGAAAATTAGCATCACGTTCTTTTTGGCTCCATTTATAGGCAGCTGATTATTTGACTACGATTAGTATATTATACCTAGTTGTTTTTGTATTAATCACTTACAAATTTCAATACTTATCCTTTGTCCTCTTTGCCGAGTGCATCCCTTCCCCTGATATTGTCTTACACGTTTCCAGATAAAGCAGAACCCTGCTAGCAATTGCACTTGAGAATACAGACCTGGAAATGTCCAACACTACTACCACCGTTTAATTACCAAAGGACAGATTTAACTTGCTGGCAGACAGCGCAGCCGTTTTGGCAAGTTGCGTCACTCGCGTTACAGCCGGCCGGCATTACATACAACTTATTACAATTTTCACATACACACAAAAGTACTACAAAAAAATATTTATGTGTTATAAATTTATTGATAAACATTCCGGGAAACACTCTGTTTAAAATTGTATTTCATTAATAGCCATAATTAACTAATCGCTACAAACGAATGTTTGATAGACTATGTAAAATTTCTCCTGCATTATAATTCCGATGATAAAATATTATATAATATTATGAAAATAATAAAAAAACATAATAATACTAAATATATATATTTGTATACCTACCTAGGCGTCTGAGATGACGCGTCTGACAACATTTTTAACATTTATACTGTATTTTTAGACATTCATGCAATGCGCGCCGTAATTCGCCGGATCGGCAAACGCTAATAAAGTTTGTTCTTTTAGAGAAAATAGTTTTGTTTAGAACAATGTCATTAGTTGGTTAAGTTGTTTAGTGTCAAATCAAAAGAAATGCATCCGGAAGACCCTGTTATAGTGTATGCAGTTGAAGGTGAACCTGTGATATTGGTGGCGCCAGTTACGGACGGTGAAGATTTCCAATGGTAAGCTCATCTAACATACAAAAATACATTTGTTTAGACTGTCAATACAATGTCATGTGCTCATCCGTGTGATCCATTACTATTTATTTTAACCTTCTTAATTCGAATACTTTGATAATTATTTGTATTCCATTTATATGAATAGGTAATGGAAATGTCACAACATTATAACTACTGCGAAGAAGCTCTATAAAAATAAATATCTTTTCACACGAAATGAGTCTATTATAGTTCCATGCCAATATATCTATAATCTACATTCATTTATGTATTTACCAACAGCTTTTCATTCTCCTTGAAACTATTTTGTCAAGAATTTGTAAAACATCTACACATTTAATTTTAGAACAACATTGGATAATATACATAATAATAATAAAAGGATCCATCTAATATGTATTATTTAACTCATGTGGTACCTGCCAAGGTGTTTATTTGATTATTCTAATAAGGTACCTTTTTAATGAGTAGGTACATTTTTACATATTTTTAAAACAAATGCAGATTATAATAGAAGTGTAAATACGAATGACATTTTTATAAAGTATTTTTTAAATATGTATTATTTTCGTACAATGTGTTCAATAATAATTATCGTTGACATGTTTTTGCTTTCTATTTTGTTGCTAAATAAAATTAAAGGCAGTAGAAAATATACATCACCAAAATCGTTTATTGTTTGTTGATGAAAATACCATGAATGATTCTATAAGTTATTTTATACACTTTCTTTTTTATAATCATACTTTTCTCACTAAGGTATAATATACCTTTTATATTATTAACTCCGTTTTCTAAAAAAAATGCAAAAAAACACTAGCAAAGATTTTCCTGATGAGCTTCCTATACATACCTATACCTACCTATTTTTTCTTATAAATATTACCGCACATGTACTGAATAGAATATTAAGGGAAATAAATATTAAGTATGTTTCTTTTCTATAATTTTTATCGTATTCCGGAGTTATTTATGTTCAATACGAAAATATAAAAAGCTTATTTACACAAAGAAATAACGTCTACCTATAAGCAGTTACATACATAATAATAACCACTTAATAGGCTAGATAAATATATTTTTTTTTATTCCAATAATGATAAGTACATTTTATTTTAATGTTATTCTTTTCATTTATTGATTATTGAAATGAATCATAAGAATAAACAATGTACCTCACTAAGTCGCAGAAAATTTATGATTCGTCTGTTGATAATTCGTACCATAAAAACAATGTTGTGCTGCGAATAAAACATATGGGAATCGTAAATTCATAATGTATCTAGACCAGTACCTAAACATCTGGATAGATTTTATTCTGATTTTAAAATACGAGTAGGTAGAATTGCACGTAATACCCTTGAAATGTCTGCATTTGTTAAAGATGCATTTCTCTGTCTGTGTAACATTATCATGAATGGTAGGTATATATAATTAATTTTAATTTTGTTTATTACATAATGCCTTAAATACAAGGTATGCGAATGTAAATATTCTAACATGTTATTACAGAGAGATGTCACATCACATGTGAACATAATTTACTTGTGAGATTGACATGGAACAGGCATCCACATAGTTATATTATTATTATTATTTGGTGAATCGAATCCGAAGATGCAGCTTGTATACTTGGAGTGCATGGGTAACTTAGTGGATAGGTATATTTACCCTTTAACATTTGAATCAGAACAAGACAACATAATGCGCGCATTGGTTATTCTTGGTTGTTTATTAGCTTTTGATATGCATATAATATATTTTACTATCTCAGCTACAGCTTTAGTGAAAATTCAGTATTGACCAGAGGTGTGAAGTATTTCAAATAAAATAGGTAATTTAAAATACTAAATACGTATTTGTGTTTTGTATTTCAAATACCTTTTGTATTTTATTCGTAACACTTTTATTGAATATATTTTATTATAAACAAAATTATAATAAAAGAAAACTTTTATTTTAAACAAAAAAAAATTGTTTGGTACAAAATCCCGCCAAAAATTGATATGTGCATTTATGCATATTTTTTTGTAAATAATTTGTACCTTATTACAAATACAACGTTGCCTGATTTTTAATATTAGAGATGTACCTACATACAATTGAGTTCCTCAGTAGCCTGGAGGCAGAGTCTCGGCCTTATGGAGTGAGATTCGCTGTTCGATCGTAGGTGCCGGCAAACTCCCCTTTCACGACATAAGCTTTTAGCTTACTGTGAAAGGTATATAAGGTTGTATTTGGGTTTACAACAAAAACCCAGATAAGTACATCTTTTTGAAAAAATACAAACATAATAATAAGAGTGGATTCAGCAACACTACACTAATTGTATGTGTTGCTATGGTTACGGAACGGGCCCGATTGTCTTTTGTTTTGGAGATGTAATGAAACATCAGTCTGTATTAGGTACTGAGAAATAAATATACCTACACCTGATAATCCTGATAAGTATTTTCTACTTAATCATGTAAGATATGCAGATCACACACTTCATTTGGTTTCTGCAATAGATATGTATAGACCACGCTAGAAATCAAAATAAAATTTGCAAAAATTACTACTAAAAACTAGAAGCTTTTATATGGAGAGATAGAAATACTTTATGAATGCTTACTTCCTGCATTGATGAGAATCAGAGATCTTACTTTTTCGAACACATTCCTTTTGCATCCACTCAAGAAGTATTAAACTTAGTTTATTAGGTATGTTTAAAAATTTAGTGTAGTGTAGCTATACGAGTAGGTACCTACCATAGACGTATTATTATAATAATATTGTATTAACATATCACTGACCTGACTTAAGAATTATATGATTAAAAATGTTTGACATTCGCGTTGGACAATAAATTGCAAATAGTCCATATTGTGTCATTTTATGAAACTATTTTGTTTTCACTTATTAAATAGGTACCTACCTGCCTGGAAGCTATAGACCATTAAAGGTCACGTGGTCTTGTCTATGGATTTGCTTTTGCGTGGGGGGCAAACAATCAAATTGCGCAAATCATACTTTGTAGGATGTTATGCCATAAGAGAAAAAAAAGAAAGTCAGACGACAAAATTATAACAAAATCGACACTGACAGTTTTTTTTTATTATTAGGTATCTATTCTTTAGGCGTCCCACCTAATATTACACCGTAAACACTGTGAATGTGTTGTGTTGGGATGCCTGATGCCCCTCAAGGATTTTTCTGTGACGTCATCCTTTAATGGTCTATATTGGCTTCCTTCACTTACTTATAATATGTGTCATATTTACCTACTTCCAATATCTAAACCAATTTATTTAATAACTTACTAAGTACGTAAACTCATTTTGGTCAAATTTTTGGCTTATTTTTTAATACCGTTTCATTATCTTGGTAAGTTTATTATTCATACAAAATAAAAGTTTCGCATTTGATCATTTAAACGATTTCAGCATACTTCAACAGATGGCAGTAAGAGTAACGCAGTGAAAATTCTATTTCAGACTTTTTAACTATGTTTTATTAGATAACTTTAGTTTTAGGTATTAGAATATTGGATTTTCTTATTGCATCATGCAATTTAAAAAAAACAGATCATGATGATAATTTATATTGCGTGTCTTACGTATGTAGGTAGGCAATTATTAGAAAAAAAATGTAAACTATTATGTGTACCTACAGGAAAAACATGTCCCAAAATAAATATTTATGTCATTATTTTTATTTCAATGGTGATGAGACACAAATAAATTTCTATTATTTTCTATATTTGTGGGCATACCTACTTCTAACCTACACATCTACATAAAACATAAAAAAGTACTCCGCCACATACATTTCTGGCGAAACATCAATACCTACTATTTACACTAGGAATACACAATATTTCATAATATATGTTTGCGGTTGATATAGTCAATAAGTAAAATCTAGAATGTCTTTAATACATGTTTTTCATTAGGTCATAAAACTTTGACGAATCTAAGTAGCATTCACATTGCTTCACTTTGGATGATCATCCAGAGTGTCAGGGTCAAACCTGTTCATCGAAAGTGAACACGTCTGTTCACATTGGTTCATCCTATGCTTTCACTGCCATGTTAACACTCTCAGTCATGTCGTATGTAGTTTGACGTATTCTCGTACAAAAATAATTAAACAAATTCAAAAATGGAAAATAACACTTAAAATAAATAAATAAAGCTCTCTACTGCATAATAATTTTGTACATGATTCTGACATTCAATACAAATTCATAGAGAATTAAACAAATAATAAGATAAAACTTGTTTATGGTCGTTTCAGTGAAAGGACCTTTCATCAAAATTATGACGAGTGGTAATCTCTTTCCTCCGTCATCGCTAGTGATCACTATTGATGAAACGCCTGTTCACACCTGTTCATCTTGGAGGATCATCCGGAGTGATCACTGAAAGTGAACAAATGTGAACGCCCCTTTTAACTTAAATTATTTTTATCTACAACTTTGTTGAAAATAAATTAAATCTTTATTAAATTCTCCTAACATATAATTATTATAGCAAGAAAAACATAATAAAACACTAAAGGTAAGCTTGTGTCGACATTTCAGGTACAAACAAACAGATGATTTTTATGTTTGGTCTCACCCTCTTGGGGTGGATTCCGTATCTGCAGTAGCTCTGAGGGGATAGAAAAAAAGCGATGACTTTTCGTAGCTGGCGTATTTCCTTCAAACTTAGAAATTCTTTCCAATGTGTCCAGGCGTAAGCTTTAGGCGGATGGTAGAATGAATCATCTCGGAATATCCGTTCAAATGGAGCCGACTTATTCCATTTCAGGACAACCAGACCATGTTGCTCAATGTCTTAGTTTTTTTGTCATATTTTGTCTGTTAATTGCCTGATATGTTGAGACTTTAAAACAAGTATTTTGTTTCCTTTCGGATTTTTTTTTGGTGGCCATTTTTCTAACGTACCGTAGGTGATTTTTAATGAAAACAGATCTTTAGAAAAATTATTGTATCTTCTTTATTTATGAACATATCAAAATAATAAAAAAAATATTATAAACTTTTCTAGTTAAGAATATATTTTTGATCATCGATATTTATCGAAAAATTTACGTACTAAATTTTGCTTCAAAGTTACATTTCTAAACGTTTCACATTTTCGCGTCATTATTTCAAAACGATGACAACAAATATTACCATTGATATTTATTATTTACGGAGATATTTATGTCAATATCCTCAGAAGCAATACAAAAAAAAATGAGAAAGTCTTCATTTTTAAACTTGTCAAACTTTGTACATAGGTGAAAAATAGCAACTTCTGAAACCAAATATCTGAAAAAGGACCGAAAAAAGTATAAAAAGTATTAATCGTATGGTTATCGATAAGCGGCAGGAATTATGTGAGTGATATCGGAGTGGTTTTTGGAATATGGATTTTTTCACGCGGGCGGTTTTTGTAAAAAAAATTAATACAAAAAACGTTATATTTTAATTTTTGTAAAGGTATCAAAATAATTTAAAAAACAATAAATTAAGCGGTAAAGGGTCTATATTTTAATGTTTTTTTTTTTGATTTTGCATTAGGCATATAATTTAAAAAGTACCAAAACTTAATTTCAAGGTCATTGTATGTGGTATGAAAAAAGGTGATGTTACACGGAATTTTCAAATAGAAAATAGTTAGAATCACCATTTTTTTTTAGGAAAAGTACTTTGTAGTACTCTTAGTTAAAGAAATATGGAATGTCCGAAATTAACGTTTAATTTTCTATAATTAAAATAATGACACCACTTTGACCCGAAAATCCGTAATTTAAGGCTCTATATCTAAAACGAGGAAATATCGGGAGACTGAAAAACCCGAGAAATGATTAACCGAAGTAACGTGTAAAGTCAGTGCTACTCATTGAAGAAAAGTATCTTAGCCAATTCCCTTTATTCTCGATTAGAGTGTTGATGGACAAAATAGGAGTTAAGCAAATAGGTTTGATAACTTGTACTCGTATATATGTATGTAAATAAATAGAGAGAAGTTAGACATCTGAAATGAGTGAATGGCGATGCTTTTGTAACTCTTTATGAGTTAGGTTCTGAAGATTTTGAATTAGTGGAAGTGCGATGGAATTATAAAAAAGTACGTTGATATTGAAAACATCGATTTCCTTTTTTTTAATATCATACATTATAATTTATAAAGGTGCATTGTATTTTCTTAAGAATATAGTTTATATTTTGAAGAATTGTTCACTGAAATAATATATAATATAACGTCTTTCTGGTCAATATCACAAAATAATGACCTTAGAAAATAGACGTCTTGTGAGTGACATGATTTTTTATATAAAATTATGATCAACATTGTCGACTCTGCTGACTTATTAAACAGACTTTACTTTAACTGCCCTATACGACGGACTAGAACCACATTAACATTTAACAACAACCTTCTTGCACGACTAACTATCTGCAGAGCTCATTCATATACCGAGCATGTAACAATTTCAACTCATTTTTTAATAATATAACCCCTAAGGATGTTCAGTACATCCTTAGGGCGTTTCAATGACACTATAAAAAGATCCCTAGTGACTTCGGGGTCTCATGGGGTTTAATAATTTGATGCTTTCCTTTCTGCTCCAATTTCCTGTCCCATTCCTTTATTCCCTTCTTGATTGGAGATGATTGATTACATGTGCTTTGAAGCTTTCTTTTTTTTAAGTGTCTGTTTTTTTCGTGTTTACTACAAAATGTTAATGTTGCATTATACTATACCAAACAATATTTGCAAACTTTGCTGGTTTACTAATTGTTTTAAATTGATTTGTCTGTGTATTGTTATTTATGTTAGTTTGTAAAAGAAAATAAAATAAAATAAAGTTGAATAAAAAATAAATACATGTAAAATAAATACGTGTATATATATTGAATTTATGAAAAGAGTGCGTCACATCAACGTTCCTAAAGAGGAACCGCCGTTAGTCACTGTTTATATAGTGATCCAACAAAGAAATAATAGCGACTTCGGATCATTGGCATCCGTATAGCATTCATTCTAAGAAAATCATCCAAATAAGATGTAAGAGTACCTTCCTATATTGGATCATCTATTACGGAATGATTTTAAATATAATTCTCGTATCGTACACATGCAATTTATTACCATAGGTACTAGCGGTTGTTACATTATCTACAAATCTGTTTATTTTGATATTGAAGGAGGCCCACCGTTCACCCGGATACTGCAGAGGTTCGGGGGCCTCCAATATATATTATAAGAGTGGATATGAATATTTATTTTAATTTGAGTTTGAAAATATAAAGTTAAATAATTGACAAAACTCAACGTTGCCTCAACTTTAGTACCCTAATCGATCGAGAACCAGTGCATTCAACACACTGTGATTGGTGCAAGCGAATTCTATGGTTTATTTATTTTTACGTACTACCGTAGTCTACCTATACCTTTAAGTAACACATGTTTAAACCGAGAGGGCGCTGTCGAATAGTGTACGTCAAAAGATAAAAAAAATTGCCTCGTATAACACAATGAGCTTTGCGGATCAAATAATGTAAAACAATTTATTACGTTGCATGTAGTCATGTATTCTTCTTCTTTACGTGTCTTATCGGGTCCCTCCGACGTTGACGATCACCTGGGAGAAACCTTGTCTGTTCTGGACAACACGAAACAGCTCCTCCATACCTCTCATCCCGGTCCACTCTCGAATGTTCTGAAGCTAGGAAAGCCACTTTCTTTCAACCCCTCTACAGCTTTCAATCTTCCCTTCTATGACCAGTTGTAGGATGTCATATTTTTCCCCTCTCTAGTCATGTAGTCAGGTTCATTTGACGCTTTGGAGGTCACGTTGAAAGTTCGTCGAAATCACACATGGTATAAATTTGGGCGTGCTATTTTCAATGATCTGACTGTTAATTGGGAAAAATTGTATATTTTTAAAATTATTCTTAAACATGAAAACCTCGAAAGAAACCTTAAATTTTTTTTATAATATTGTTGGTATTGGATATTATGTTATTCTGTTTAGGTTTTTGAACGAGAATACAAAATTTCATGAGTTTATGTAAATAGGTGTATACATAAATGAAATGAGTTTATGTAAATAGGTATAGGTATATGCATGTCCAAGAATTTTTCAGAAACTTCTTGAAACTATATTGAATAAAGAATTGTCGAATTATTTAGATATCTTTCAACTAATGGGACAATGAATATTTTTCACCAAAATCGGTTCAGCAGTAGATAGACCAAAATTTAATATGTTGTCAGTTTATTTTGTGTAACTTTTTACATCGACTTGTTATTTTTTTTATTTTTTATTTTATAAATATATAAGCACAAAACAGACAATAACTACATAAATATAGTAAGAAAACAGGTTAATCATTCAGAGATCAGCTATCATCCAATACCATGCGCCACAATTAATTTTAAAAAGATAGGTAGGTACCTAACATTCCGGTCATCTCAACATGCCTACATTATACACAGTCTCGCTCGCTCACTCAATCATCACACTAGCACAAAAACAAATCAATAATTAAAATAAAATAAAAAATATTAAGCTTAGATCAGAGGTTCCAAAACTTTCAACCACCACACACTTTGCGAAATAACCATAACTCTAATGCCTCACCCAGGGCGTATCTTTTAAGAAGGCAGAGCGTATCTTTTAAATAGGTTAGAAATAAGTACAAATAAGTTCGAGAACACGCACCGACAATTGTTTTTTTTACTAAAGTTTTAAAAATCACTAAGTAAACTTTCAATAATTAACTTTCGCACATCGTCAATCTTCAGTGGTGAGTACTATAACTTTTATAAGATTTTTCTCAGTGTAACAGCCGGCTGACTTGCCGCCCTGGACAATTGGCTGGCTCGCCCCCCCCCCCTAGATAGGACCACGTGTTCGGAGTATCTACCTGTGTCTATATTATGTTTATGCTGCATTTACCTATCTATTTACCTATATACTTATTATTCCGCCATCAAAGTGACATCACAGTAGCGTTGCGTCTCTTTTGTACCGAGAACATTATAAAGTGCGTCATGGGTGTTGGAGATCAACCAGAATTTCACGGTGCGTCCGGAGTAATGCAGGGTAGGACTCAGATTGATTTAAACGTTATAAAGACGTTTAGTCAACTCGATTAGTTATTAATAATTTAACTGCAAGATGAAAAAAACATGTAGGTAAACAGAAATTTAAATATCGGTTAGACGCTCCTTTAAGATTGTATAAGTAATAAAATCATCTCTTATTTTTTCTTATACACTTTTATGTTTTTAAATTCGCTTTTAAACTTGAAAATATGTACAAACCTAAATGCGTCCCCACGTAGTAGGCCGCTTTATATCATATTATTACTAGTCGGCAAAAATAACTCCCTCGCAGAGTTTGAACGAGTCCGTTGGTTACTAAACTTCTAGTAGCTATCCGCTTGCACTACCGAGACGATCATCCATTCAATATATAACTAAATATACCTACTATATTCTGAATGGATCATGTCGGTGTACATACGACCTATCGTAATCGATGTCGGATAGATACGAAAAATAATAAAGTATCATACATTTCCAAAAACATATGTAAACGAACGAACTTTTCAATTATAAAATAAAGGAAAATAAATCCGAAACATTTTACTTAACGTAAAACTTTGTTAGATAAACAGTACGTTTTGATTAAAAATGTTGTTTAGATTTTGTTTTATTTTTATCTCGAGCGAGTGTCTTTTGATGTGTTTGAGTATGTAAGAGTCTTGTTACGTGTATAGGAGCGTATAATATGGAATTGAAAACTATGTAGTAGTACCTACATACATTGCAGTACTTTCTTTTAAATATGGGAGGAAATTGTTGTAAGTGTGATTCAGCAAAGAAGAGAACTGCTGCGGCAAGTTCAACATACACCAGCAGGTCAGTGAATAAGCTACATATTTCCAATAAACTGATGTTCTTATATTACACAATTTACATGAATATATGAAATATTATTATGCACCTAGTAAGATATAAAGCTTTATTACTTTGTATGACTTGGTGTACTGTTCATGCCAAACATTTCGCCCGGGACTTGGGAAATGTTCACTTTGGTAACAAAGTTAATCATTCTGAAACAATTTTGAACATAGGTAGGTATTACGAAATTATTCGGTGGATAAATTCAATGTGACACAACTTCGTATTGTTTTGCTATTTTACAGTGATATTTTTACTCCGAAGACATTATTATATAAAGCTACTCGCAATGTGAATTCAACAGTCCAGTGTGTTCCGAAAGAATGTTAAATATTTCACTAATTATTTTGTGTGGCGTTAACTCCACAAAATACATATACCTACATATTACATGATCTTACAGATTGATACTATTATATTGTTTTATTACTACACAAAATATATATGTAATATTTATGTTAATGAAACCGTTCTGCTTCACCGTGTAATTGAAAAACGTATAGGTACAATCTCTTCTATATGTCTATCTAGTTTGATAATAGTTTTATTTTCATATTCGTTTAAATGTTATCATGATAGATCCTTTTTTATGTATCTTGCAAAAGTTTTGGCCTTTATTGTTAACACTGTACACGAATTGAACGAAATATAAAAAAATATACATTAATTAAAATAGCTTTTAATTGAGTTCGTCGGTAGCCTGGAGGTAGAGCCTCGGTCTTGTGAACAGAAGGAGCGTGGTTCGATCCCAGGTGCCGGCAAACTCCCCTTTCACGACGCAAGCTTTTAGCTTACTGTGAAAAGTGTATAAGGTTGTACCTATTTGGGTTTATAACAAAACCCAGATATATCTTTTTTATAAAAAAAACTAGGTATGTAGGTATATGCAAATGTGGAATAATTATTTGTGAGCGTCTAATAATAATAATAATTAAAATCTTTATTGCACAAAAAAAACAAACATTAATAAAATATAAACATTGTAGAACCAGACAAATAAATTTGTGCAATGGGCGAGTTAATCGCGGAAGCGCGATATCTTCCAACTAACCCATCTACTAGCGTCTACTTGTTTCTAGAAAGCAACAGAGTATAACCGAATTGTAATCTTAGACGCTTATTTCAACACATTGTTTAATTTTTATAAAACAATGTATAGAATCTACAGT
Organism: Athripsodes cinereus; assembly: GCA_947579605.1. NCBI lineage: Eukaryota > Metazoa > Arthropoda > Insecta > Trichoptera > Leptoceridae > Athripsodes > Athripsodes cinereus. The sequence continues at coordinate 13,358,288 of OX388329.1, forward strand.
TTAGTTACCTACATAAAACACATTATGTGTAGTATACATGCCATTTGCCTGTTGTTTCTATTATCTGGAGCATACAATTACTATCTCAATAGACGTATATTCATCACCAGATTGCGAATGCGATATTGACAGCTTTCGTGACCTAATTATTTTAATATAGATAGACCCATCTCTCGATCTAATTCTACGCAGACTTGATATATATAATATACATATTATGTATACCTAGCGCTATAGCACTGCTACTTCCTTTCCATTGTTGATTGCTCTCTATATCCGTAGTCCAAAAATCCAATGTTTGGATATGATTTTGATATCTGATATTTATTTGGCTTTTAAATTAACATGTGAATATTACTGAGCTTGAATTTAATAGATCATCAAAAGAAAGGCGTAAAAAAATAATTTTCCCATATTTTTGTAAAAATTAAAGATTTATATGCATCTGAGATACGCTAAATTTTCGCTTATTTGTAAGACATTTACTAAACTACTTTTTAGATTGCATGTAGTAAGTAAGTACATTTAATTTAATTATCTAGGATGGAATATGCGTACGTATAGAGAAAAATACATTTATGAATATTTCATTGTAAAAATATTGATGATTTCGGACATTAAAAAAAAATCATATTCTTTTTTTATTTGTTGAAATCAATATACCAGTACAAGTACAATATACATACCTTATTACGTTAATATGATTTAATAATTAAAGTTTAATAATCCCCGAAATGAATAAAGTTCGTGTTTTAGGAAGTACTCTCAACTTAGGTATCATCAATTTATTATTTGGTCAGGCATAATAAAATATACCTAATAAAAATTAATAATTACTTAAAATTTACTTATAATTAGAGAACAATAAGCATAATACGTGCTTAAAAGTAGTAATTGTGATTACAATAGCTATATACAAAACCACAATCAGTAGACGAAACACAACAAAAAAAAGAATGCACGGCATGAATTGTCATTCTAATAGATAATAATAATAAATTACTTTTTTTTATTCCAGAAATATTATACAACACAAAATATAGCATTTTTACAATTTAAATTCATTTATACATTTTAATACTACCTCACTGGGTTTGCACCCGTATCGAGGTAATAATTATTATGAAACAAATTTTATAAAAAAAAAAAACAACAGCAATAAAAAAATGGATATAGCAAAACAAGATATTGTCTTCAGACCGGAACGCTACACAGCAGGCTCACTAACTATTCGTTTATAAAATATAATACCTACCTTTAGTCATGACAGCTGCAGGGGCAGCTCTGAAATGTTTAATAAATTATTTTCAAAAATTAGTAGGTACATAAAAGTTCAAAAACCTATTATATTGAATACTTGCAAGTTTTTGATCACAGATATTTGAGGTAGGTACAATGCAAATATTTAAACCCACGTTTAGAGCTTAATCCTTTTATATCCTGTATATGTGGATAGGTGAATGTTTCCCGACATTAGACTGTTAAGTTTTTGTGTGATCATAACTGATCATAATAGTGACTAATGCTGAGAAATGTGGACGAAAATTACGCCGATACAATATTTTTATTGTACATAAGAAAATATTTTCTCATTTGTATTTTCAAGCAAAAAGGAAATGTATTTACATAAAATCTATGTACAAACAAAAAAAAATATTATGAAGCAAGAGTGAGAGTTTTGAATGAATAATCTATTCTCTAATGAATACTTTGGCATTGACTTTGATCTTTTTCTATTCCAATAAATTGATATTGTATAGAAATACGACAATATATAGATGTAGGAAATTGGGACAGAGACTCCCGCTGTTCGACGTCACAGGTGCGAATCGTACCTACTACCGCTAGCGATGGCCTTCCAGTCATCACTGGCGTACGCTGATTTTGAAATCAAAGTAGGATCAAGACGGACGGCAATGCCAAACATCTCTGTATTTCCTTTCAGGCGAAACCCTAGAACAAGGTAATCAGTTGGGCATATAATCCGAATCAGAGAGAGAATATTGGAAAAGTGGCAAAACATGGGACCGGGGGAGAATCATTGAAAGGTGGTGAGTCTGGCAAACATAGGGGGTTCCACCTAGAAACCCAGATATCTACAAACTTTCTGAAAGCTCTAAATTTCAGAGGACACAGCAGAACCTCACTAAACCAAATATATCTGAGGGTATTTTCACTAATTTCCTTGAATATCAGATCCCTAGCATCCGTCATCACCGGATACACCCAAAGGATGTGGTCTGCATATTGTTTTCCTATCCCACAAACACATCACGGTCTTTTAGAAAGTCAAAGATAAAAAACATGGATGCCTCTTAGATGGCCGTGGCCTGTCACTAGCTCGACAAAAAAGTGGTCGAAGAACAGGAAATTCTTCCTCAATCGGTCACAAGCATCTGGGAAGAAACTGTAGACTAATCCAGCAATTCTTCCCCAATACGACTGCCAATTCTTCATCTTCCACCCGGATACCATTCGAAGATTCATTTTAGTATCCTATAATAGAAAATTCGAAATATTTTCATAAACTGTAGAATGTTAATTACGTCGATAAACTTTCAAAACATTTTCACATATATGTAAGAAAACATGAAATAATTAATAATTTGGGTTAGTTCGAATAGATCGCGCCTTTGCGATAAACTCGCCCTCTGTATATTGATTGTATCTTATTTGAATGTTTACCTTTTATGTAATTGTTTGTAATCAATGTCCAGTAAAGAATGAATAAAATAAACAATTTATTTATATGAACTTCCACCGAGAACCGTCGGTCGATAAATTTAACTTTATGAAATAATTAATCTTACGTATCCCTTGAGAAATGGTCTCTTTGCTAATATAATTTAGACTATTTATATCAATGACACATGAATGAAACTTTTTAGCGGATACATATTTTTAGCACAACGCTTTTCAATTATTTAATATGTGAAATTATTTACTACGCTTGCCTTACATACCTACAACTAAAATAACAATATAATACAACATGCTATGTTGTCTGCTGTAGTAGAACGTGGCTGGGTAGGTACGAACGCATATTTGTTATATCTTATTTGTTATATATAAGTTAACAGTATGTTATAATGTATGTATGTATACCCATATAACTGTATGATTTAATAAAGAAATAGTGATTTGAATGTTTGTCTTAGTATTTATAAGAAAACTAATCGGTTTATATTCAAACATTCGAAATGGAGCTTTTACTTTGAAATGAAAAGTAATTGTAAATCATATTTAATAGGAATTTCAAACATAGCTATGAAAAAATATTAAAAGACGAAAAAACTCTGAAAAATTATTTTGGTTTGTTGTAGGTATATTTATTTACTAAATACAAACATACGCCAACTCATACACATATATAGTTTGTTCGAGTTTGAAAAGTTTGTATAAAACTTTTTTCAAATTTGTCTCTGATTAGGTACATATGTATTGTAGAAAGGACCAAGAAGTTAACCTCGATCAGTAGAGATTTGCCATCAATCCCCTCTGCAAATCTTGCTCAATTGAAAGATACCTATCAATAAGTTTTCTCCTGTAAGAAACATCCTACAAGGTTGCCTGAGTCAAATTTATGTATCCACGTACACATATACGTAGGATTTTTTTTATGCAGCCTATAATTTCCTCCACATATTATCTATCTTAGTAAAGATTCCTAACAGCTGAATAATACTCCAACTTTGAACGCATCAAATATATTATGTCTTTTTCTTGTTCTCCTTGGATACTCTTTGTCCCACATGGTGGTGTAGTCTGCCTTTCTTGATTTATTTCTCTACTTGGCTGTGTCGAGTGCGTCTCATACAACATCCGCAAATGTCCCTTTTTATATGAAAAGGTCTTACAACAAATCCATCTCAATACAGACCTAAAATGTGTATACTGATAATTTATAAAATATTAACATCATCCTTAAATAACAAAATATATTATAATCACTGCGCGCAAAATAAAATTTTAAATACACTACAAAAAGCGTTCCGTAAAAATCATTATGGGATATAAGGAACAGCTAATAATAGATTCCGTAAAACTTCATCGTACAACTTCAAATACAAATGCGTAATCGAAATTTAAATATCTTTATATTGAACACCTAAAAGCATTTGTAAACTTTTCAAAGTGATAATTTAAAAACATAGTAAGAAAACTTGTTTCTGTTAATCATGACATTTGTAAATGCCACTAATATTTATTTATTTATTATTTACGGCTAATTAGCCTTTTACACAATATTTTACATAGGTACAATATCATAAGGAAACCTAGGTATCAAACGTCGGTAGCCTCGAGGTAGAGTCTCGGCCTTCAGAACAAGGGGTCCGTGGTTCGATCCCAGGTGCCGGCAAACTCCCCTTTCACGGCACAAGCTTTTAGGTCAGTGTGAAAGGTATATAAGGTTGTATTTGGGTTTATAACAAACCCAGATATCTTTTTTTGAAAAAAAAAACACAAAATTAACAAATCAATAATACAAACATACATCTATCATTACAATTTTAAAATAAAACAACAGAAGGCAACCAAAATAAAATATCAATAGATAAAATTAACAGAAATTTAACAGAATCTGATAAAATTATATTTCAGCAAATGAAAATTGGGTTAGTTGGAATAAGATCGCGCCTTTGCGATAAACTCGCCCTCTGTATATTGATTGTATTTAATTTGAATGTATACCTTTTATGTAATTGTTTTTAATCAATGTACAGTAAAGAATGAATAAATAAATAAATAAAATTAAAATGTTTTAGAAGTAGGTATACACACTTAAGACAAAAGAAAAATATTTAAAATTTAAAAAAAAAACATGGGTAGGTATATAAAAAGAGGAAGGGTTCCTACTAAGATGTTGATTCCTGATTATTGTTTATATAAATGTAATTGTAATGTGCAAATAGATTCAACTTTAGTATGTGGATTGGATTATGGAACAAGAATAATTTTATAAAATTAATCCAACAATTAAAGTAATAATAAATTCTAGGTCCGTTTATATAATACCTTGAGTCATGTCAGTTACAGGGGTATCATCGAAATCTTTAAAAATAATTTCTAAAACATCGATTTGCTGGTAATTTAATTAACCAAAAATCTATTGAAATAAATACCTACTTGTAATATTGTTTTGTTACTCAATTTATAAACACAGTGATATTCAAGCTCAACACTGGTATTTTTTTATTTTTTGCAGTTATTATATTGCAGTTATTATATTATTATCGTTGATTTCGGGTCAGCGTTCACCAGGAGTTGCCTTTAAATAATTAATAAACACACGTGAGCACCATCGAAGTTGAGATAAAAATAGCAACCTATTTCTATCAATATATCTAATCAAGCAGATGCTGGTTAACGAATTATGTTACGACATAATTATGTACATCTAGAGTATAGTATAATATGGGATATATAAAATGAGCAAGTGCTGATTGAAATCTGTTACACTATTTAGTTAACGGGTCACGTGTCTTCACCCCATGATTATAGTAATCAACTTTCTTGAATACTCTCCTTTTACCATGATCCATTACTAACAAAAATTGGGTAATAGCTCTATTTTGCTGTGCTAGAGATAAGCACCCAAGTAATTCCATCGGAATGAAGTTTTAAATATGTAAATTACTGTAACAACTTTAAAGTTTTAAATTATATTATCCCTCGGAGGTCCCTGGCAATAAATAGGTCTCCTTTCTATAAGTTTTGCGTGTACTGTTAATGACAGGTATTCGTGAAAACTATAAGATATTTTTAATACCTGCGATTCAGCGATGATGTACACCAACCATCCTAAGCTTTTATTAAGCACGGAGAGGATGACTTGCATGTTTTTTTACATGCAGTTAGAACAAGTTTTTCTTTTCTGATGTAATGATTTAGAACTGACAGTTTCAAAAATTTGACAATCATAGTTTCAGAAATTTGAAAATCATAGTTTCAGAAATTATGCGATTAGTCCCCAGTTATCGGCCAAATAACTATTTGGCGATAGCTGGACCTCCTTCTATGCTCATATTTAAGGTTTTGAAAGACTAATTGTAAAAAACGCTTAAATGATATGATTGATCGGTAGGGGAGCATGTTGATGAGAAATACTTAGCATATTATCTAAAATACCATGTTAACATATTCACTTCTATAAATAAATGTTTACCAGTACTCTTAGAGTTTATAAATATTTTTGTTAGATAATCGTACCTATAGAATATGACAGCATTTATTCAATATAAAATTTTAGTTATTACTATTTTTACAAATCATTCTGTTTAAGGATAACGGAATCTTTCAACTAGGTTTGATTTTCTGAGAGAAAGTTTTTTGAAAGGATGTATCCAGGTTTATTTTATAAACCCTGGTTACAATTAATGCACCTTTCACAGTAAGCCATAAGGTTGTGTCGTGAAGGAGAGTTGGTCGGCACCTGGGATCGTACTGCGCACCTCATGGGTATGGGGTCGAGACTCTACCTTCGGGTTACTTACGACCTCATAGTATTAAGTAGGTATATTGTAGATATATATTTCGCACGTGAGCTTTGGAGAGAATTAATTTCTTATAATGATAATATTATTATAATATATCAAAACAATGTCCACGCTATGATATAGGGCGTTGTGTACATCGATATATTAGTATGGAACAGGCGTACAAGAAGTGAATCTTTTGGCAGCTATTCAATACGATCAACTCTTTCTGGTTGACCGACTGGGACGAGTTCCTGAAATTCAACAAGTCTAGAATATAAAGATACTATTGTACTGTACATATATTATACCCTCACGCCGTATCCCAAGTGGGGTAGACAGGGAGAATGGAACGCCTTATAGACCTATCCTTATATACTTATTTTGCGTCTTCTACGTTGATGCAATTTCTCATGCACGCACGTCGATTTCTATTACTCAGCACACGCCCGTCCTTGAAAATTCAATACACGTGGTTCCCGAGCGCTCGCGTTTCCTCACACCCCTTTTTTCAGATAAGTATATCATCTTTATCATTCTCTCTTCATTCAACATCTCCAAACCATCGTAACTTATTTACACGCATTCTTCCCACAGCACTCCTTTTGCATTCGCTCATTCTTTCAATATTCTCATTCCTCAGTTTATCGTTTTACCAACCATTTTCCTCAGTGATCGCATATCCACAGCATTTATTCCATTTTTGTTCCACTTCATCATACCAAATCATCTGCGTACATCAACACCCGGACGGGACTTGAACCCGCAATCCCACCTTGTCGCGAAATGTTCTTTGTCCAATTAAGCTATCGGGCGACTTACAAGAGGCTCCGATATTCTCTCTTGTAAACCCCAATGACAGCTTCATGTATAGGTATTGTTCTGGGATACCTAGTATGGGTATCATTCCAATTAGCCTTGATGCGAAGCTAGATGCCGCTAGGTATTACCGAACTTATATCTCACTGAGCAGGTGACAGGTATGTTTATCGATAAACATTCACCCGGTTTACATTCAGTTCAACACCAACATCCGTCTCTTTTAAAGGTCGGATGTAGCAGTCAAATAATATATTGAACAGCCACGGAGGAATGACACAATCTTGCTTCACTCACTAGTGAGGATAAAACTCTCTCAATCAAAATTCTGCCACATAGTTTACCCATTAATCTCAGTAAGCTAATAGCACGGGAACTCCCGCACTCAATTCTAGGACCCTTTTACGTGTATAGGGGACAGATAATCAAATCTGGTATCCGTAGTTACTTTTCTACGATGAGAGTCCACACACACAAAGTTAGTCATCAATCTTTCATTCCCGCTCACCCAAGCACAGTGATGGATTTCCTTACGGAAAAATGTATTTGCCACAAAAAGATCCATATCCAAATATGCTTCAATTATATATCTTCCATAATCGTCGAGAGTTCGAGTTAAGAGTTCGTCGGTAGCCTGGAGGTAGAGTCTCGGCCTTATGAACATGAGGTCCGAGGTTCGATCCCAGGTGCCGGCAAACTCCCCTTTCACGACACAAGCTTTTAGCTTACTGTGAAGGGTGTATAAGGTTGTATTTGGGTTTATAACAACGTGTCATGCTTTTAAAAAAAAAAAAATCATTCACTATTATATCACCATTCTTTACCAAGACACTTTCTAGATCATTTCTCTTTACACCAACCCATTCATTTAGATCATCTGCCTACATAAATATTTCATTCTCTTTCCTATCATCCAAAATCTTTCGCACGCTGTCCCGGACTCTTCCTTTTCCGTCTCCATGGCATCGTTTCCAGGATCGTATCCAATTATTAGTAAGATCTTAGTCCTCCTAACCTTGAAATTGATCCACATAAGCCTAGGGTCTACGCATGTTGCGAGTCAGGGACTTTTGACGACAATTCGATTCATCCATCCACCATCTCAATCATTTGATTCTACTATCCCAACATTCCTCCTCTTACATTCAATATTCCTAGCCGGTATTCCGGACTCCCCGTTATGCCTTTCTATGTTATTCACAAAACGGCGCGAAATAAGTTATCTAAAATATTTTCGTTATGAATTTTACAATTTAATGTAGATATAATATTTTAAATATTAATTTGCACTTACATAGTATGTATAGGTATTGGTACCTACTAAACTTGTGGAATCATTGTGTATAATATGTTTGTGTAATGTGACATAACATAATGTTATTATTTCGTGAGTAATGTTGCCAACTATGTCAAATTATGTTTTGTCTGCATTAAACATCTATGCTGGTATACAACTGGAAAAGTGTGATTTGTAATGTTTACGAGTAGGTATCTAAATAATACCCTCACTATAACATATTTTGAACTACTACAGATTAATCATTCCAACTGATCACACTCATCCATAGTCAACCTATTTGAATAGGTATTAACTAGGTAGGTATGTTGTATATGATACACATACATATGTGAACTTCCTTAAGGAGTGCACAACACAGAGTTTCGACGCTTATGAATCGACTTAGGCTTAGATCGACCTAGGTAACATTCCCAATTCCTCTGTGTCATGCTTATCACATGACTTGAAATGATGACACAGAGGAATTGGGAATGTTACCTAGGTTTAAAGAGTACTCTTAACCAAGCCTAAGTCGATTCATAAGCGTCGAAACTCTGTGTTGTGCACTCCTTAAAGAAGTTCACATAATTATGTATGTGTATCATATACAACATACCTACCTAGTTAATACCTATTCAAATAGGTTGACTATATGGATGAGTGTGATCAGTTGGAATGATTAATCTGTAGTAGTTCAAAATATGTTTGACATCTACACTTCTAGTAAGTAAAAAATCCAGTCCCCGACATCCAATTGTGTCAAAAAATTCATAACATAAACCCTCACTATAGTAAACTGTACTATACTGTACTGTCACGCCGAATCTCTATTGGAATAGGCAGAGGACGCAACGCCATACATATTATGTAATTATTCTTATAGACTTCTTTCGCTTCTTACACATTAATGCAATTTCTCATACATTTATGCAGATTTCTTTTACTCAACACGCGGTCGTCCATGAGAATTTGACCCAGGTAGTGGATGTTTCCTCGATGATTTGATCTACGTAGTGGACGTGTCGGATGTCTGCACTTTCTTATAGTCCCTATAAGTAGAGTTTTTAATCACCTTTCAATCAAATATAATCAATTTTAATACTTGCTTTTAACTAGAAATTTTAATTAAATTTATCCTGCACTAGACTATGACAGTTTTTGACCATGGCGATCCCAGCAGAAAATAGAAAAAAAGTTAATTTAAAATAAAAAAGAGAATAAGAAGAAAAAAACACTTATCCAAAAGAAACATTAGAACCAAAGGAGAGTTCCTATCCTAGCGATAGTCAATATAAGTACCTAATATTGAAAACATCGACATGATAATTCACTTCATTAAATAATTTGATAACCTTGCAGACAGGAAAATTTGGGATTATGTTTATTCTGCCATGTGTAAAAAAGTATATAGGTACTGTAAAGAACGATTGTACGATATTGGGGCTTAAATACTAAACCCAATCAACATCATTTTTATGAAGCCACTTAAGATTTTGAACAAATGCCTCGTACACAACATGTCGACGGTACATCAACGTATCCTATCACAAACATTCTAGTATGAACGCAGATGGGAACAAATAAGGGCAATACCTAAATGTGTAAAAGTACACAATACTTTTTCTGGCATTTTTTCTGTTCTTTTTCTAGTATGCATGTAATTACAAAGGTAATAAAACGATAACAAAATAAATTAATATGGCTTGTATTTTTGTTAAATATTCATGGTACATTGAATAAACTAACGGTAGTTTTACTAAATTTTATGTTATAGGAGTCGCACAGATGGGGCCCTCGATTCAAGATGGGCTTCATCATCCGATGGAGTCCGCGCTACTCTAACGACCGAATGTGCAACTCTAGCGGACTCTGGAGAATATGTCTTGCATATGTCTGGTGCCCCACGCAAAAAGATGCGTTTGGAAGTCAGAGGAAGAACTCCAGCGGATGCGGAGAGCACTTCACCATTTTTCCTCAGGCGACTAACAGATTTAGCTGTGAAAGTTGGAGCGAGGACTAGATTAATCGTTGAGATACAAAGTGACTCAGAAGTACAGGTAATTAAAAACGGATTGTATTATTTTATTCAGGACAATGTTGTATTATAGGTCAAAATAGTTTTATTAGAAATCTGTTGGAAGACATGCCTTATTATTTTTTTATATTGGAATGTTATTACGTATAATAGGTATATTTAGCAAAATTATTTCATTTTAACGATAGCTTCTCTTTAACTTATAGGTATAGATATTTTAACAATTTAACATGTTTAGGTAACGTGGTATAGAAATTCTCGTCGTCTTCAACCAAGCGTTGCTGTGAACATTACAAGCGAAGGTCGCTTCCATTGCCTGGAGGTCAACGCTGCGGCACCAGAAGATTCTGGAAGATGGACATGCGCAGCTGCAAACAAGACAGGCAGGGCAGAGTGTTCTGCGCATCTCAATGTCATTGGTAAATAATATGGGTTTATCTATAGACTGTAATACGACGTTTTAACAAATTTTAGTATGGCGCCGAGGATATATTGTTGGAGTCCTCGGTAAAAAATGAGTAGGTCTCCTACTCTTTTATCCATTTTTTTCCTACTCTCTATGATAGTATAGAGATGCCATATTTGTCAAGTTTTTGTATCCACCGTTTTTTTGTGACACTAGTCTTCTTTTCGTGTCGGTTAGCAAACGATAAAAATAACAAAACATAAAAATCTATATTCCTATTCCCTCCCAGAAAGCCACAACCTCTTTTGCAGCTCCTCCCAGGTGAGTTCGCTTTACGAATTCTTCTCAGTGACACTGTCTCGGAGCCATTAATGATAGTTAATATGTAATGATAATGGTATTTAAATTGTTTCTCCAAGTATTAATATGAAATAGATTTTTAAATCTGAATGTTACTATGCTCATTGGGTTCATCCTTTATATTACAGTACCAAAGGCGTATAAACGACCGGAATTCTTAGAAGAATTGAGAGCTATTTTAACTGATCAAGGTACGGTGTCATTGGAATGCAAAGTTGTCGGAGTACCTACACCGACATTACGATGGTTCAAAGATAGCGAGGAAATCCGAGCAGGAGATGTGTTTGCATTGACTGCTAATCCGGAAGATGCAACATCATTAGGGATATATACATGCGAGGCGACTAACTGTATGGGTAAGGCGTATTCATCGTCAAAAGTTCATGTCGTTGGACGTGGCAGTAGAGAGGGATCTCTCAAACCTGCGGATAGGTAGGATTAAAAAAACATAGAAGGTATTATTGTGGAAATAAAGTTGGCGTATGATTACATACTATCATTGTTTTGTTATAATTTTAGTGCGATATCTTCTGAACCAGCCCCAATATTTATATCAGAACTTCAAGAACAACGGGTGAAGGTTGGTGAGCCTTTGGAATTGTCATGCAGAGTTGGTGTACCTCCGTGGCCTAAATCTGTGGTGTGGTATAATAAAAATGGCAGAGCAGATCCTGCAGAATGTACTCCTCTAGAAGACGGAGCTGGGGGCTTGAGACTTTCAATTCCATCAGTTACATGGGACCACGAAGGTGAATGGAAATGTGTTGCGGCAAGTGCTGGTGGAAGATTATCAGTCTCCACTTGTTATGTCAACGTTGATGGTATGTTAATATCTCACCGTATTATAATTCACAGTGCAATTTGATTATTAATTATCAACATTATTAACATATATTTTGATATAATCTATTTCAGTTCCTAAAAATTATAGAAAACCACGATTTATGGAAAATCTCAAGGCTGTATTAACCGAAGAAGGTCTTGTATCGTTTGAATGTAAGGTTGTAGGTTTTCCAACACCACAACTAAGTTGGTTTAAGGACGGCCTTGAACTTAAGCCAGGTGACGTGTATCAGTTGACTGGAAGTAATTCATTAGGATCATATTGTTGTATAGCTAAAAACTGTATGGGCCAAGCGAGTAGTCAAGCTGAATTGACGGTTGAAGATATCCAGAATCAATTGGATGATGAAGAGAGAATGCAATTGTTTTCAGAAAACAAAGCACCTAAGTTTGTTCAGGTACTGAAAAGTCAGGAAGCAAAAATAAACGAAGATTTCAGATTTTCTGTCAAAGGTAAAAATACTTGAATAAAATTTCAAATATTTTAAACTTACCTACTAGTATATTCATAAAACAATAATTACAAAATGTTTTTTTATTTTCAGTGAGTATATCACCTGAACCAACTCTTACTTGGTACAGGGATGACCAGCCCATTGATGATAGCCTCAGGTATAAAACAACAAAAGAAAGTAAAGGAATTTATCATTTAGATATTCGTCAACTTGAGATTGCTGATCAAGCAGAATGGAAATGCATAGCAACAAATGAATTTGGTCACAGTGTAACTTCATGTTTTTTGAAGCTAGTGATTCCTAGACATTTTAAGAAACCGCGATTTCTTGAAAATCTGCGAGCAATTCTTTCGGAAGAGGGAGCCGTTAATTTAGAATGTAAGGTCATTGGAGTTCCTCAGCCAGTTCTCAAGTGGTATAAAGATGGAGAAGAATTGAAACCTGGTGATATTCATAGAATTATTTCAGGACAAGACGGTACATGTTGTTTGGGAACATACACCTGTGAAGCTCAGAATTGCATGGGAATAGCAGCTAGTTCAGCATCTCTTTTAGGTTTTGAAGATACAATGAAAGCTGGAAAAACGCTTACGAAATCAGAACCGGAACCTCTTCAGCGCAATATTTCACTATCCACTATTCACGAGGAAAGGACATCGCAACTCTATGACACTCCTGTGGGAGACATTACTTTGGATGATAAAGGAGAAATATCTTTCTCTTTTAGTGGAAAAGAAGTGTCTGTTTCACTTTATGAAACTCCTGATTTGACGGAAGAAGAAGCTTTGCAAATTGTCGAAATGTATGCAGATCAATTATCTGAGAACATTACAGAACAAAACGTAGTAGAACTACCTCCTCTGAGATTTGTGAAAGAAACTTCAACATCAGGAAATCTTTTGATGGAAGCTATAGTAATCGACGTATCTCCTGATTATTTCATGTCAGCAGAAGATGATATGAGAACTGAAGCAGACATGGAAGATATTTCCATTGTGGAAGAAGTTGGTGTACCTACGTTCCCTGTTGAAATTACTGAAGTTCCAGTTCTTCATCATACAATTGAGGAATTGCCAGCAAGGCCTCCACGCAAAAAATCTGAATCTATAAAGAGTGCAGATGATTATTACAGTTTGTCAAAGGAAAAAACAGAATCAGAAAAACGAAAATTAGGTGAAGAAAATTCTGAAAGTGATCAACAATCATTTGGTACGGCAGCAAGTATAGATGCAAATAAAGCAAATAGTACGAATAAAGAAATTGGTGAAGAAATTATTAAAAAACCTGAACACCCTACGATCGATAAATCTCCAAAAAGAATGAAACGAAAGGAAAGAAGAGAAAGTACAGGATCAAGAAAATCTAGTTCAGGTAGTGAAAAATCATTAGATTCAGATTTTGTGAGCAATTTAATGCCCAAAGTTGTTGAAGATATGTCGAAGAGGTTAAGTACTATTCTAAAAATATCTAAAGTTGTTCAAAGTCAACTTAATGCTATTGAAGATGAAGTCATACTTCAATCTGCACAGATGAGCTCGTCTGCTACGGCAAAAAAGAGCCTTGAAGTCATTGATAGTTTAAAAAATCCTTTGACTGACCTGCAGAAAATTACAAATTTGATGAAAGAGGATAGTATTCATGGTGAAAAAGTAATATCAACATTTCAAACGTATATTGTACCTATAAAAATATTACATCAAAATCTCGCTATCATTGAGAAATGTGTCGAATTCGAAGGCAATGGAAGAACATTGGTACAAAGGACAAGTATATGTCTGGTAGAAACACTTGCAAAACCGATTCAAAGCATATTTTTGGTCCTTCAAGATGTTTGTCGTACTCTGCAGTCTCATCATTCATCAAAAAATATGAAAGAAATGCATCATCTTTTAACTGATACTATAAATGCTCTATTACTATCTGAAGAATCGATCAAGTCCGCTAATTTGATTAGAGAAGCTTCAGAAATACTACAGAAAAATGAAAAAGAACAATCTAAACCAGAAGTCAAAGAAAATACTGGTGTAATACAAAATGTTTGGAAACCTATACTTAAACTTCAAAAGTCCTTGGAATCAGTAAAACAAAATATTTGTATTGAACAGGGCATAAATATGCAAGAATATGCATTAGATTTAATCACAAGACCAATTCAAGAGTTGCAAAATGCACTAGAAACAATTGAAGAAGGAGCTGTTAAAGAATCAAATGAAAAGTTGTATGATATAAACTCAGTAATATTACAAGGTATAGTCGATCCTATGTTAGCTCTTCGAAATGATTTAGATGTGCTTAAAACGAAAATGTCACCAGTAATGGTTGAAAATACCTTGGATAATCTTATGAATTCTATCCATAATATAAAATCAAATTTAATCAGTATTGGTGAGCAATTTAATATTAAAGATATCGAACCATTTGAAGAAAATCAACGCATGATACAAAATGTAGCCAGAAACTTGCTTATTTTACAAAGTAATGTTGAAATGTTATCTGCAAATGATACTTGTTCTTCATTGACAGAAAAATTTGATAAATTACAAACCAATTTAGCAAAATTATTGGAAGCTGTATTACATTTAACGCCATTTGAGAGCTTAAATGTTCTTAAAAGTATGGCAGAACCAGCACAAAAATTGAACGAAAGTTTTGAATTCCTAAAATCGAATGATATTGACAAATTTGTTATTTCTGCTACAGCTTCTATAGATACATTAAGACATTATATTTCGAAAACTACAATTCTAGAAAATATGGATGTTACCGATTGCCTACATTCTTCAATAACATCGATAGAAGATTTAAAACTATCATTCCAGAAACGAAAACAATGTATATCAAATATGAAATCGAATGAATCTGCTATCGACGAATCTGAAAAAAAAGATAACGTTACTTGTCTAACAGACATAGCTAATAAAATAAAACATCATATATTAGTTGCAACAGAGACTCAGCAACCATTGGAGCCGTTAAAAGATTTTGGAAATTTGGAAAATGTAAGTCAATTGGCAAAGTTAGCTAACATACTGATTGAATTACGGGATCAAATAGGAACATCAGAAGTTAAAGTACATGAATCTCAAGAGTCTCCATTATCTTTTTCTGAGCTGACTGTCATCAAAGAGCTAGCCACTCCACTGAATGAATTGAATTTCAGTCTGAATGTTGCAACTCAACAAGTGTTAGATGACTATGAAAGTATTAAATCATCAAAAATTGACTATTCATCTCTTCACATGTTAATCAAACCTTTACAGGATTTTCATGAAAATTTGACGGTCATTCAGCACAATATACAATCTCAATTAGGGGAAAGTTTAAATACTTTCAAAGCGGAATCAAGTATAGCAAAATCTTTACGAGAGTTAGATTCCTGCATTTTGGAAATACAACAGCAATATGTTGTAGAAATTGCAGATGATATGTCAACACTTCAAGATATTTCTGGTATGAAGTCAATTGCCGACTTGAAACATTCAATAGAAAAAGCTGTTATCAAAACTGTTAATGTTCCATTAGAAAATGTAGAATTTCTAGACGAATGTCAAAAAATGAAATCTATTCATTCTTTACACAATGATTTGATAGATATAGAAAAATCGCTTCAAATTGATGACATTGATAAATTTACATATTTGCCTCTAAAATCTTTTGTAGATTGTGTAACTAAATTAAAAAATAAATTAGAAGACTCTGTACTCACTGAGACCGGTTCAAATGATAGATCTGCTATAGCACAACAAGATTTTGCAAATTCTTTGCTGGAATTGCAAAACTTACTTGAGTATATAATTAATGTTAAAAGTAACGAAACAGTATCAACGATGTCGGACGTAAACATAAGTGATGAAATGTTTAAAAAAATAAACACTATAACGGATTCACTATTAACATTGCAACAAGACATAAACTTGGTTAGTAAAATAATAGAAAATGAATTTTTGCCAGAGAAAACAGTCGAAAAATTATCTAGCCAAAGGGAAAATTTAGCCACAAAAATAGAACCAATACAGTTCGAAAATGTTGATGATATGTCTACTATTACTGATGTATCTCTGTTGAAATCTCTTGCTACACCATTACAGGACTTAATGCATGCAGTAGGAGCTATACAACAGCAAACTCGTTTATATGAAACTCATGATAAACTTTTAGTGGAAGATATTCCCAAAGTAAATGAAAGATTAATTTTGTCATTAGAAGAAGTATTAGATGGAATAGCAACTGTTCAAAACGTATTGACCCACGAGGGAGTTACATCAATATCAAACAATATTGTAATGAATGAAGTCAAGGAAGTGGCACAACCTTTACAGGATCTTTCCCAAAAATTATTCGCTGTTAAGGAGAATCTTATAAGTCAACCTCACGATGCAGAACAATCATTAAAAGATTTTTCATATGATTCAACATTAGCAGAAGCCTTAGTAACTATCGAAAAATGCTTTGCAGTTTTAGAGCAGCATGATTTATTGGATATGACACATATTTCTGATATGTGTTTCCTGTCAGATAAAGAAGAATTTGCAGATATAAATATAGAAAGAGAAATTCTTACTAAAACAACAGTCATTGATAACGCGTTGGCAGTTTTCACAGATATCCAAAATATTACAAATATAAGTGAACATGTGAACAACATGGATCAACGGGTAAATGGAATGAAAGATAACATTAAACAAATTCAGCTGATGGTCAAGGAACCGCTGGCTCAAATTATTCAAAATAGAAATAAAATAAATGACTTGGTAATAGCAACAGAAAAAGAACTCAATAGCTTAGAAGTCGATATACTAACATCCAAAACAGAAAACACTGGAAAAGAATCTGTTCAAAAGCATAATAATGTTCTGAGAAACAACTTAAAGAAAATAAATGACATGTTGACTTTAATATTTAATTATAACAAACAAAAGGAAATTATAAATCCTTTGAAAAATATAAAAACCTTTACAAGTTTAATGGATTCAATTCCCATATCGTTATCCAGGCAAATACCTACTCTAGAATTAATTATTGGACCCTTACAAGAAATTTGTCATCAATTTGAGCTTGCAGATTTGAATTCTAATGCCACACAGCATGCTGATATAACAGTAATATCTGATGATATAATATATCCTGTTAACACCATGCTAACAGCTGTCAAAGACAATTCATTAGTAACAGAAGATCAAGAGTGCTTAGAAATTTCTAAACATTTGCAAGATTTAAAATCAATATTAGATGCTAACAAACAAGAACTTTCCTTAAAAGGGCAAATAATCAAAGGCAGTTTCTTAAAAGAAATTTCTACCCCTCTACATTACATAACAAATATTATTTCTAATAACAATGGAGAATCTGTTATAGCACCCGATACAATAACTCATACATTGTTATCACATTTGGCTGAACCTGTAAAAAAAGTACAAGATTGTTTGTCAGTACTACAAAGACAGATAATGAGTCCAGTAGATGATGATACGTTAACAGCAGATATTTCTTTAAATGAATCGTACGCTGAACCAATTATAGCGATGCAAAAAGAATTATCAAACTTTGAGGAGTGCGTTATGATGAGTGATCAGCTACCAATAGAATCACAAATAGTAAATTTCAGCCAAATTGAAAAATCTCTTAACTCATTCCAAGACAATATTTTGACAATACAACAAACGTGTGTTTCGCCTGAAGAAAAGGCTTGCATTGATATGTTGAAAAGTTCTATCATTGATATGGAAAAAACCATGCATACAGTAGAAGAAAACATGACTACAGATTTATTAACTGATAAATGTTTCAATTCAGAAGAAAACATACTGCAGCAAAACGAATATTCACTCAAAATTTTGGAGTTATGCGCGCTCGTTTCCTGTGATGATGTAGCAAAATATTTAAAACCTCTTCAAAATATATCAATAGCAATGAAAGCTATTCAAGAATGTACAGAATATAACATTTGCAAAACAATTCCGTCACTAGAGTTAGTTGAAAAAACCAGTGCAAATATTGAGAAGTTAATCAATGATATTTCTCTTCCTAATTTTGGCAAAGAAAATTTAGTTCTATCAGTGTCTCAGATTGAAATGATTGAAAAAGATGTGTCGAATATCGTTGAACCTATTGAAATAATATCTAGATATGTAGCAGAATTAAGAGAAACGTTACCAAGAGAAGATGTGAAATTAACACAACATATTCTTGTTATGGAAAATGCATTAAGTACATTTTACCAATCTTTAAGTGCATTTCATGACGTTTTTGTAGAGAATATTTTACCACAAGATGAAATCCTAGATAAAGATGTACAAAAAGATACTTTATTAAAAATAAATAAGACTTGTTACAATAAAAAAGTGTACGAAATGAAGGATAATATAAAGAAAATGATTTTGTTATCACCAACTTTATTACCTAGTATTATTGAACCCTTGAAAACAATTGGAGTAATACTATCGTCATGTAATGTAGAAACATTGGATGACTCTAAAACTATTTCAAATATCTACTATACTGGTAACATAATCGAAAATATTCTCTCCAGTGAAGGAGAGTTAACAAATTTTGATATTGACAATATTAGTTTGTGTCTTACAAATGCTATACAAAGCATAGAGGCTATCCAAAATGTTAATCAAATATATGATCAAAGTACTTTAGAATCTGCTAAAGTACTGATTTCCAAATCCTCTATGGAAGCTTTTGAAAAAGCGGTTGAAGTTTTAAACTGTTACATAAATAAGACCCCAGAAGTAAAAATTGTTGACTTGAAGAAAATGCACAATGCTATGGAGAATATTTTATCATGTAATATTGAAGATGCATCATTCTTGGATATTCAGAATATACAACAATGTGTTCAAGATATTGAGTGTCATCATATTATTCATAATGAAGAAATAACGCCTCAAGTAGTTGAGTCATTACAAAATATTTTGAAACAATGTGATGGAATGCCTATTTCAAATAAGATCACTTCTGTTGTATCTGTTGATGAAATTAAAAATTGTGTACTCAAATTACAAGAAAAAATCCGTTCATCTCAAAATGTAGAGGAAAATAATGATAAATTACAATTGGAAACATTAAAAGAACCTCTGATTGAACTAAAATCATCAATAATAGCAGCTCAACAGGGAAAACTTACCAATATGACAGAAACATTTGAAAATTTGTCAAATTTAGACGAAGAACATTTTACTCCATTACACAACCTTTTACAAAACATAAATGTCATTATTGAAGATTCTAATAATTTAACAACTAAAGAAGTTGAACCTCATTACTTGAGTGAATTGACTAAAAGTATACATTCCGTAAAAGAAATGATTATAAATGAGCCATATGAACAGCAATTGACGGATGAACAATTTCTTTCGACTGTGGTATTGGCCGAAGTATTAGAAACGGCTTGTGCACAAATAAACGCAATTACCAACGAAAACAAACTAGAATCGGAATCTGAAATCGATGACCTACTTGTTCAAAACAAACCAATTTTAGAAATATATTTGGACAGAGAATTAAACAACCAAAGCTATGTAATTGACAGTGCCGTAGCTATGATAAATGAATTTACTGAACTAAGCAATGATAATAAAGAATTTGAAAGTATTTCATGTGCTAAAATTTCTAAAATAAAGGAGTGTTTTGTGCAAGCGAAAAATCTTTTTGATAAACCATTAGCAGAAATTGTAACAAAAAGAAAAGAAATATCGTCATACATAAATGAGGCAAATTCGTTAATACAGAACTTTGTAAATACCGAATTGGTGAAATCGGTTAAAAATGAGACATTAAAAGAGTCTTTATCAACATCTCTTAATGTAATAAAAGAGAGTTTACTTCGTATGACAGGAACAATAAATAAATTGAACTATTATTGCAGACAGTCAAATTACCTGAGGCCCACAAAAGGTATCGATAATTTTGTAACATTTTCTGAGAAAATAGTGGGTCATAATAATATTCCGAATGCTATTATGGTACTTTCAAAGCTGAACAAACCACTTCAGGCAATATGCAAAAAATACGTAGAATCTGACAATTTGGTTCAGTCTGATTGTAAAAGTGACGATATAAAGGTTAATATTGTAGATATCAGAAATAATTTACAAAATATACAATATATTATTAACATTTTTCATAACGAATTACATGATATACCAAGATCCACTGAAATAGCAGAGAAGGCAATTACTGATAGTTCAATTATTATTAGTTCAGTTCTTGATGATACTTCAAAGACATATGTAGATTGTGAATTACTAAAATCATTATCAGGCCCAGTAGCACAGTTTTCATCTATTTTAAGAAACGAGTACAAAAATATTATGAATAAGGAAGTACTTTTATCTCAAGATATGGAAGAAGTAAGTGAAGTTAATAAAGATGATTTAGAAAAGAAAACAAATGTATTAATTTTACCGGGGTCCAAAGAGAACGCAGAAAATAATATAAATGAAATAGTCGAGACCAATCAAGCTATAAGAAATGAAGAACAGAATGCTGATTCAATTGAAAATCAAATATTAGAGACCAAATTTTATGAAACAAACGAAGTTAAAGAAAACATAGATACAACTGAAAAAGAAAAGCAAAAAATAGAAGTCTCCAAAGAACATATCGAAAATGATGTACGGGAGGAGAAAAACTCAGAATGTAAAGAAGAGAAAAGAGGTACAAATGAAGATAAATCGGAAAATGAAGCTCATATGTCAATTAAAAAGAAAGAAATGAAGGAAACAGAGTCACTGAATATAAATGAAGAATTACAAAAAAATGTACTGGAGGATAATGTACATATAGCAGAAGTATCAGAAGCACAATATACTGAGGATAAAGAAACTGAAGGTAACGAGTTACTTGATAAGGAAAAATCTGAAAATAGTGAACTACCGTGTGAGGAGAAAGCTGATAAAGAGGAAAAGTATAAGATTGGAAAAGAACTTGAACAAGATATAAATAACACAGCTGATAATGTAAAACAAAGAACTGAACTAGATTCCAAAGTCGAAGGTGATATAAAAATTAAAATTAAATCAGCTGAAGAAGAAAATGAAAACAATGACACTAATGTTGTAGAGGAAGATAAACATGCTGAGATCGCAACGAAGTTCAAAAATGAAGACGAAAGAGAATTAGATTTAAATAAAAAAGCTGAAAGAGGAGCATCTAAGGAAATTCAGTTAGATACTAATAAAAAAAATGAAGAAGAAGTAGAGCAGAACTTGCCATTAGAAGTAAAACAAGAATGTGAGGAAATAACAAAGGAAAAAAAATACGAAAAAGAACACGACACCACTTTGGAAGATGCAAACAAAAAAAACGATGAGAAGAAAGTAAATAAGGAAGAAAACATAGATACTCTAGATAAAAAAGCTATACAAATACCTGAGGAAAATACGCAGTGTACAGCTGAAGTAGAAGTGATGGAACAAGCTAAGGAGGAGGACAAAACTAAAGTTGAGGAGGAAAAACTAAAAAAAGTTGAAGATGAGTCGGTAAACAAGAAGGCAAAGGAAGATCAAAATGTATTCACTGAAAAAGAAGAAACGAAAAACGCAGAAATAGATGAAAATAAAATAGACATTGCAGAGGCAAAGAAAAAGGTTGAAACTGAAGCAAAGAAAAAGGCTGAGGAAGAGGAAGTGAAGAAAAAAGATGAAGATGAGTCTAAAAAAGAGGCTGAAGATAATGCCGAGAAAATTTTAGAAGATGAAGCTGCAAAAAAGAAAGCAGAAGCCATGAAAATTACTGACAAAAATGAAGCACAGGAAAGTTCTGAGGAAGAACATAAGAAAATAACTGAGGCAGAAGCTGAGAAAAGATCTGAGGAAAGAGAAGCCAAAAAGATAGCTGATGAAGAGTCTAATAAAAAGGTTGAAGAAGAAAAAGAAGAAGGGGAACTTCAGAATAAAGTTGAAGATAAATCTAAGATAAAAGCTGAAGCTGAAACTAAGAAAAAAGAAGAGCAAGCCAAGAAAAAAGCTGATGAAGAGGAATCGAAGAAAAAATCAGAAGCTGAAACTAAGATAAAAGAAGAGGAAGCAAAGCAAAAAGCTGTTGAAGAGGAATTTAAGAAAAAAGCTGAAGCTGAGGCCAAGATAAAGGTTGAGGAAGAGGAAGCTAGAAAGAAAGCAGAAGAAGAATCTAAGAAAAAAGTTGAGGAAGAGGAAGTCAAAAAGAAATCTGAAGAGGAATCTATGAAAAAAGCTGAGGAAGATGAGGCAAAAAAGAAAGCTGAAGAGGAAGCTATAAAGAAGGCTGAAGAAATAGAGGCAAAGAAGAAGGCTGAAGAAGAATCTAAGAAAAAATCAGAAGAAGAAGAAGCAAAGAAGAAAGCCGATGAAAAAGAAAAGAAAAAAGCTGAGGAAGAGGAATTGAAGAAAAAAGCTGAAGCTGAAACTAAGATTAAAGAAGAGGAAGCAAAGAAAAAAGCTGATGAAGAGGGGTTAAAGAAAAAAGCTGAAGCTGAAGCTAAGAAAAAGGTTGAGGAAGAAGAAGCTAAAAAGAAAGCTGAAGAGGAAGCGAAGAAAAAAGCTGATGAAGAGGAAATGAAGAAAAAAACAGAAGCTGAATTTAAGATTAAAGAAGAGGAAGCAAAGAAAAAAGCTGATGAAGAGGAGTTAAAGAAAAAAGCTGAAATTGAAGCTAAGATAAAGGTTGAGGAAGAAGAAGCTAAAAAGAAAGCTGAAGAGGAAGCGAAGAAAAAAGCAGATGAAGAGGAAATGAAGAAAAAAGCAGAAGCTGAAACTAAGATTAAAGAAGGGGAAGCAAAGAAAAAAACTGATGAAGAGGAGTTAAAGAAAAAAGCTGAAATTGAAGCTAAGATAAAGGTTGAAGAAGAAGAAGCTAAAAAGAAAGCTGAAGAGGAAGCGAAGAAAAAAGCTGATGAAGAGGAAATGAAGAAAAAAGCAGAAGCTGTAACTAAGATTAAAGAAGAGGAAGCAAAGAAAAAAGCTGAAGAAAAAACTAAGAAAAAGGTTGAGGAAGAGGAAGCTAAAAAGAAAACTGAAGAGGAATCGAAGAAAATAGCTGATGAAGAGGAAATAAAGAAAAAAGCAGAAGCTGAATCTAAGATTAAAGAAGAGGAGGCAAAAAAAGAAGCTGATGAAGAGGAGTTAAAGAAAAAAGCTGTTGTTGAAGCAAAGAAAAAGGTTGAGGGAGAAGAAGCTATAAAGAAAGCTGAAGAGGAAGCGAAGAAAAAAGCTGATGAAGAGGAAATGAAGAAAAAAGCAGAAGCTGAAATTACGATTAAAGAAGAGGAAGCAAAGAAAAAAACTGATGAAGAGGAGTTAAAGAAAAAAGCTGAAATTGAAGCTAAGATAAAGGTTGAGGAAGAAGTAGCTAAAAAGAAAGCTGAAGAGGAAGCGAAGAAAAAAGCTGATGAAGAGGAAATGAAGAAAAAAGCAGAAGCTGAAACTAAGATTAAAGAAGAAGAAGCAAAGAAAAAAGCTGATGAAGAGGAGTTAAAGAAAAAAGCTGAAGTTGAAGCTAAGATAAAGGTTGAGGAAGAAGAAGCTAAAAAGAAAGCTGAAGAGGAAGCGAAGAAAAAAGCTGATGAAGAGGAAATGAAGAAAAAAGCAGAAGCTGAAACTAAGATTAAAGAAGAGGAAGCAAAGAAAAAAGCTGATGAAGAGGAGTTAAAGAAAAAAGCTGAAGTTGAAGCTAAGAAAAAGGTTGAGGAAGAAGAAGCTAAAAAGAAAGCTGAAGAGGAAGCGAAGAAAAAAGCTGATAAAGAGGAAATGAAGAAAAAAACAGAAGCTGAATTTAAGATTAAAGAAGAGGAAGCAAAGAAAAAAGCTGATGAAGAGGAGTTAAAGAAAAAAGCTGAAATTGAAGCTAAGATAAAGGATGAGGAAGAAGAAGCTAAAAAGAAATCTAAAGAGGAAGCGAAGAAAAAAGCAGATGAAGAGGAAATGAAGAAAAAAGCAGAAGCTGAAACTAAGATTAAAGAAGGGGAAGCAAAGAAAAAAACTGATGAAGAGGAGTTTAAGAAAAAAGCTGAAATTGAAGCAAAGATAAAGGTTGAGGAAGAAGAAGCTAAAAAGAAAGCTGAAGAGGAAGTGAAGAAAAAAGCTGATGAAGAGGAGTTAAAGAAAAAAGCTGAAGTTGAAGCTAAGAAAAGGGAAGAGGAATCCAAGGAAAAAGCTGATGAAGAGGAATTTAAGATAAAAGCTGAGGCTGAATCTAATTTAAAGCTTGAGGAAGAGGAAGCTAAAAAGAAAGCTGAAGAGGAAGCTAAAAAGAAAGCTGAAGAGGAATCTTTGAAAACAACCGAGGAAGAAGATACGAAGAAGAAAGCTGATACTGAAGCTAAGAAAAAGGTTGAGGAAGAAGTTGCATCGAAGAAAGCTGAAGCTGAAATTAAGAAAAAAGCTGAAGAAATAGAGATAAAGAAGAATGCTGAAGAAAAATCTATGAAAAAAGCTGATGACGAAGCAAAGAAAAAAGCTGAGGAAGAAGAAATGAGGAAAACTGCTGAATCTGAAGCTAAGATAAAGACTGAGGAATTAAAAGAAAAGAAGGAAATTGAAGCTGATGCTAAAAAAACGGCTGAAGAGGAAGAAGTAAACAAAAGGGCTGAAAGTGAAGCAATAATGGAAGCCGAGAAAGAGGAAGCTAAAAAGAAAGCTGAAGAGGACTCTAAGAAAAAAGCTGAGGAAGAAGATGTGAAGAAAAAGGCTGAAGCCGAAGCTAAGATAAAGGCCGAGGAAGAGGATGCAAAGAACAAGGCTGAAAAAGAATCTATGAAAAAAAGAGAAGATGAAGCGAAGAAAAAAGCTGAGGAAGAAAAATTGAAGATACAAGCTGAAGATGATGCTAAGAAAAGGGCTGAAGAAGAGGCAAAGAAGAAAGTTAAGGAAGAAGAAGAGACAAGGAAGAAAGCTAAAGAAGAAGAGGATGCAAAGAAGAAAGCTAAAGAAGCAGAAGAAAAAAAGAAAAAAGCTAAGAAAAAGGCCGATATAGAAGAAGCAAAGAAAAAAGCCGATGAGGAATCTAAGAAAAAAGCTGAAGAAGAGGAAGTGAAGAACAAAGCTGAAGTAGAAGCTATGAAAAAGGCTGAAGAAGAAAAAGCAAAGAAGAAAGCAGAAGAAGAAGAAGCAAAGAAGAAATCTGATGGAGAAGAAACAATGAAGAAAACTGAAGAGGAATCTGAGAAAAAAGCTGAAACAGAAGCTAAGAAAAAGGCCGAGATAGATGTAGCAATGAAAAAAGCAGAAGAAGAGTCCAAGAAAAGAGCTGAGGAAGAAGAATCGAAGATAAAAGCTGAAGCTGAAGCTCAGAAAAAAACTGAAGATGAAGAAGAGGTAAAGAAGAAAGCTAAAGAAGAAGAAGAAAAAAAGAAGAAAGCTGAAGAGGAATCTAAGAAAAAATCCGAAGCAAAAGCTAAGAAAAAGGCCGAGTTGGAAGTAGCAAAGAAAAAAGCCGAAGAGGAATCAAATAAAAAAACTGAAGAGGAATCTAAGAAAAAGGTTGAGGAAGAGGAAGCTAAAAAGAAAACTGAAGAGGCATCTAAGAAAAAAACTGAAGAAGAAGAGGCGAAGAAGAAAGCTGATGCTGAAGCTAAGAAAAAGGCTGAGGAAGAAGAGGTTAAGAAGAAAGCTGAAGCAGAACATAAGAAAAAGTCTGAAGAAATAGAGGCAAAGAAGAAGGCTGAAGAAGAATCTAAGAAAAAAGCTGAGGAAGAGGAATTGAAGAAAAAGACTGAAGCTGAAGCTATGAAAAAGTCTGAGGAAGAGAAAGCAAAGAAAGAAGCCGAAGAGGAATCTAAGAAACAAGCTGAAACTGATGCTAAGAAACAAGCAGAAAAGGAGAAAGCAAATAAGAAAGCTGAAATGGAATCCCAGAAAAGTGCTGAGGAGGAAGAAGTCAAGAAGAAAGCTGAAACAGAAACTAAGAAAAAGGAAGAGAAAGTGAGGAAAGAAGCTGAAGCTAAGAAAAAAGCTAAAGCAGAAGCTAAGAAACAATCTGAGGAAGAGAAAGCAATAAAAAAGACTGAGGAAGAAGAAGCAAAGAGGAAAGCTGAAGAAGAGGAAGCAAAGAAGAAAGCTGAAGAAGATCAAACAAAAAAAATAGCAGAAGAGGAGTGTAAGAAAAAATCTGAAACAGAAGCTATGATAAAGGCTGAGATAGATGTTGCAAAGAAAAAAGCAGAAGAGGAGTCTAAGAAAAGAGCTGAAGAAGAAGAATCGAAGATAAAAGCTGAAGCTGATGCTATGAAAAAGGCTGAAGATGAAGAGGTAAAGAAGAAAGCTAAAGAAGAAGAAAAAAAGAAGAAAGCTGAAGAGGAGTCTAAGAAAAAAGCTGAAACAGAAGCTAAGAAAAAGGCTGAAGAAGAAGAGGCAAAGAAGAAAGCTATAGAAGAAGTTGAAAAAAAGAAGAAAGTTGAAGAGGAATCTAAGAAAAAAACTGAAGAAGAAGAGACGAAGAAGAAAGCTGATGCTGAAGCTAAGAAAAAGTCTGAAGAAGAGGAAGCGAAAAAGAAAGCAGAATCAGACAAAAAGAAATCAGAGAGTAAATCTAAGAAAAAGGTTGATGTAAAAACGAATAAAAAGAAAGAAAAAGAAGAAGATAAAATAATGGCCGAAGCGGAAGATAATAAAAAGACTGATGCAAAAGCGAACAAAAAAGGTGCAGAGGAGGAAGCGAAAGAAAAGAACTTTGAAAAAGATCAAAAGAAGAAAGATGAGTTGAAGCAGGGGAAGGAGAAGGTTGGGGAGGAGGAAAAGATGAAGTTCAAGAATATTGAAAAGATTAATTACACAGATATTAATGTAAAATCAGAACAAGAAGCGAATACACTATCGGAAGATGGCAGTGAAAAAGATGAGCAAGATGAGAATAAATTCAATGTGAAAGTTGAGAAGGAAATTGATCCATATTTTAAGAAAGTAGGGGAGAAAGTTGATGGAGAGACTAGGAAAAAAAATAATCTAATAAGCTCTAATAATCAGTTGATAGACTATGGTTTTAAGGAATCAGATCCCACAAGTAAAATTGAGAACTCATTTTGTAATAAAGAAATAGATAATAATATATTTTATTCGTCAGAAAGTTCTTTTAAGAGTAAGGAATATTCTGAAGAAAAACACTCCCATCGATCAATTCTCAAAGTGGATGAATATAAAAGAAATGAGGCATTATCAAAAAGATCGGAGAGAAGCATTAAAAGTTCATCTGATGCTTCCTCATCTTATGTATATTCACAGTCTTCTAAGCAAAAAACACCGGGTCCAAGAGACTCCAAGAAGAAACCAATATTTAGTACTCGTTTAACAGATAGAACAGCTGTTGAAGGATCGAGGGTTAAATTAACATGCAGTGTTTTAGGTTCACCTGAACCAAATATTCAATGGTTTCGGAATGGAGTACTTCTAACAGACAAAAATAAATTTATAATCAAATTTGGAGATGGCTTAACAACTTTAGAAGTTTTAAACGCAGAGCCTCACGATTCAGCAGATTATACTTGTACAGCAACTAATGAAAACGGAACGGTCTCTTGTTCAGCGTCCCTTAAAGTATACGCAGGAGTTGAAACCACTCCAATTCCTCCGACATTTACGAGATCAATAAAAGGTTTGTACTTTTCCTGAGGTGTAAGTAAAAATATTTGCATCACAGTCATATTCGCCGTTCACAGAATGTATTTTAGATCAATATATAATTATTTTTTACAGATACATATCATGTTACTGAAGACGAAATGGTTCTTGAATGTAGAATTCGAGGACAACCACGTCCAGTAATTACGTGGATAAAAGATGGTAAAAAATTAACTTCAGAAAGCAGATATCAAATGAATTATTTAGCAGATGGACTTTGCAGATTAATTGTCAATCGTCCAGATCCGTCGGATAGTGGAATGTATACGTGCAGGGCTGAAAATCCTCTTTGGAGTGACGAAATTTCGCATCGCGTACAATTTGCAGGTACACTATGGTGTATAAACCACTGTTTTTTTTTGCATACGCCAATGTTATTTATTGTGTAAATAAAATATAGTTTTTATTCTTTTAAGGACGTGATTTACACCTCGCAGCCTCATCACATGGTTTTGAGACAGTTCGAAGTGTAAGATCTGGTCACGAATCTCGACGCCCGTATTTCTCACGAGTGTTAGCTGATCACGCCGTACCAATTGGTGGCACCATAGCACTTCAAGTGGAAGTTGGTGGTGGAGGAGCAGAGGTAGAATGGCGAAGAGGAGGTGCACCTCTACCTAAAAGTGCTAAAATAAAAAAATATGTAGAAAAGGGTGTTCATACGTTGGCAGTTGAAAATGCAAGTATAGAAGAATCTGGAATTTACACTTGCACAGTAAAAAATGAGCATGGAAGTGTTGATACTACCGCCACAGTTTCTGTTTTACCTCCAGGCACTTTGAGATCTGGCAAAGCGGCTTGCTTAGTTTCAAGACCTGAAGCGGATGTAAGTGTAACAGAAGGAGAAGACTTTACTGTGTCTTTGAGGGCACAGGGGGATCCCAAGCCAAAAGGTACATACCTAATATGCAAAATTAAGTTTTACATCATTGCATGGAAAATATTGATAACATTTAAAAAACACGTCAAATCGATATTTATTTCTAAGATTGACATTTTACATAGTAACAAAAAAAAAATAACCTGTCAAAGCTTATATAATTATTCTAAAGTATAACTTAACAACCGACGGTTCTTAGTTGAAGTTTATTATTATACGAAATCAAAATGAAACAAATTATATTATTATATTATTAATTCTACTAGTGACTATTGATTTGCCAGTCAGCTATCGAAAGTTTCCGCTCTCATTGACAGGCAATAATTAATAGTCACCAGGCAAGTTGACAAAGGAACTACTATAATAATATTGTTTCATTTGAATTTCTTAATAATTTCATTGTATTTATTTATGTACATAGTAAACGGCTGTACTAGCCCTAAAAGCAAATATAAAATAAATAAAAAATACAATTATGTAAAGTAATCCATATTAAATAAAATATTTTTCATTATGTTTTTTCTATGCTTCTACTTTCAAAGTTTCTAACTTGTAAGCTAAGAAGAATTCTGTTTATTTCTTGGGTTTCAGTGATATGGATGAAAGGCTTACGAGATATTACTAATAATTGGAGATCTCTAAAGGAGAACTCAGATGATTATTTCCGTTTTACTTTGAAGCGTACACTTATGTCGGATGCAGGAACTTATTGCATACTGGCCAAAAATTGCTATGGATGCGATAGAGCATTTGTGACCGTATTTGTAAGTATTTGTATCGATTACAAAAAATAGCACTCTATATAACTGTTAATGACATTAGATTATTTTCCAGTTCTGCTCTTTCTCGCAAATTGGTCCTCCAATGTAGATGATTGTGGCTTTGGCCTTGAACGTATTCGTACAATCCAACTGAACGCTTTTAGCATTTGCCCCTTGTGGGGTGCTTTATTAACTCATTTATTTATATATTTTATCTTTTCAGGTCAGGCAACGACTAGATTCAGAAAGCTATGAATCAGATAAATCGGAGTACAATTATTCTGATGCATCTTATATGAAAGGTATTATTATTGTCAGCAAATAAATAGTTTTAATCAACCATTTTCATGCTCAGTCAAAATTCTTCCAATACCTTACTTATTTTGTTTCTTGATCAAAGTAAAACATAATTAGGTATATTTTCAAAATCTAATGTAAAAAATAATTAACATATTTTTTTTTTTTTATAATATTTTGGAAACAAGTAGTTTTACAGTACAAACACGAAATAGAAAACAATATTATAAAGAAAAAACTAATCAATTTTACCAAAATGTACCTACTTGTGTGTTTTGATATACTCGTAATTATGTTTCTGGTAGAACATTATTGATACATAATAATATTATGTACGAGAATGATATTTACCAGAGATCGTTGGCCAAGATTTTAACTTTCACACTGTGTCTCAAAATAGATAGGTACATCAATGATATCAAACTGTTGAACAGGTGGATTTCTACAAATAACGTTTTGAAAATTAACAATCCTATATTATATTCTATACGCAGGTATTTTACGTAATAATTTATATTTACAGTAGGTATTGTAAGTATACACAATTAAAATTATACTTATGAACACGTTATTTCGTGAGTTTAATAGACCCCGTTTGTTTATTATATAATTATTATAAGATTTAGTTAATTTCAAAATTTGTATACAATTAAGAAGGAAACAAACATTTTTGGTCTATTATGGCCTACTTAATCTCTGCATCGAAGGGCAATTTAGTTTGTAAAGAGACTATATTTTTAATCAATTTTATTGGCACAAATCCACAATGACAGAATCAATTTATTTCGTATTGTGTTGCATCACTGTCATCAAACGAGAGTTATCGATCTGATTACAAGAGTAATCAGTCTAATGTGAACCTGTAGTTGAATTCATATTTGAAATGCACGATTTTTTTAACATTTTATTCAAACATAGAGTAACTTTTTAAAGTGCAAGCCTATAATTACCCATAATGAATAAGCCGATTCTTTATGCCGGATGTAAGACCAATATTTGATTAATTAGTATGGAATATTTTATGGTGTATTATAATAGATTAAAATAATTATTTGTTTAACTTTAATGTACATAGATGTTCCTCAAGCTATTGTTGGAGAGCCTGAAGTATCTGATAGAGGTAAAGACTGGGTGTCATTGAGGTGGAATAAACCTCCCAAAGGACCACAAGCCCCTGTCCTCGCGTACCGAGTTGATGCATGGTTGCAGGGTGCTGAAGGTGGAGCAAGGTAAGTGCAGTACCTACACTATTGTATTATTATTGTAAATACCTACATTGTTTTTGATAAATTTATAAAACTGAGTAGAGATACCTATATAATACATATATCAGGGAGAAAATTATAGATTAGTTTTGCACATTTTAACATTTTAGATGGCAGTCTTTGGGACTTACGCCAGTTAATGGATTTGATGCGTTTCAATTGACGCCTGGTGCCTATCTCTTTAGAGTGACGCCAAGAAATAGGTATGGCTGGGGACCACATATTCAAACAAAAGAGCCAATCAGTGTAGGCGGTACTATGAGACTTCCAGAATTCACAACTCCTCTTCCAGGACAGGTATTTAGAATTTCATTATTGCCAACCTTGGATACTAAAGTAATGTAATTTTGTTAATTATTTTTTTATGTATTTTAACAACCATTCAAAAACCAATAGTTAAATACATGGGCTGAGTAAATTTTGAGGTTTCCAAAAAACAAAACTATGCTAATTTATCGACTACAAAATCCATAGTTTGTTGATTTTATTTATATTTTCTAAAAACTAATAAAATCTACATCTTCAGACTTTTTCTACATACAAACGTGTTATTTACTGAACAAAATAGTGCTATCTTTACACCAATACATAATATATCATAAATTATGATGATTAAGAAAAGAATTATTTACATACACACAATATGCATTGGCGATCCTATCAATCTCAGTACAACCAACTATTAAAGTATTCAACTGGTAGGTTTATTCAATGCTTAACTACCAGAATAAATAAAACGAAAATTCATTTATAATAAAACATTGTAAGCAAACATAATAAAATAACTATATAAAAGAAAAATTTAAATTGTTTAGGGCATCCTTGAACATGGAACATTTGTGAATGAGAAAAAAACGTATTAACAAAAATCAAACAATTAACGCTCAAATGTTGGAAAGAGTTTCTAAAATAATATTAAATTCTTTCCTCTATGCATTCGAGCTTGTATAAAGATGGATGAAGAATGATGCCCATGCACGTGATTTCAAACAGTTTGTGTGTATATTTTCTTATTTTTTGTTTATGTTTTTAAATTGTGTTAGTTAGACATCCTACACGACTTTTACCGATATTCCAAATTCAGAACTTTATTTACAAAATTATATAAAAATTGGTCTCAGTGCTAAAATAGCACTCTTTGGTCGACCATTGTATAAGGCCACTCAAAAAATTACTAAAATTTTAGCTAATAGTGTATTTTAGTTTATACGAATATACAAATATGTTCATTTTTATCATATTGTGTTTACTAAGCTGAAACGAAGAAATTATTCACGATGTTAAGCAGTGTTTCTAGCAATAAATATTTTCCTATTAAAAGAAACACCGATGTCTTGAAAGAATATTAAAATATATAAATTTCAATAAATTTTACCTAGAAAACTCCAATCAAAATTAACAATCACAACATTTTTTTTATAAAATGATTTGATAAGTTACTAGGAATATTTAGTTAAGTTATAATTTTAAAATTTATGTTAGGAATTTTCTTAACTCTTAAAATTTCAAATTTCTTCTTTCCAGAAATATTATATAATTTTCACAAAGTTTACGTGTTTGAATTCCCCAACACGTTTTTCATGTTTATGTTTTAATCTGCTAGCTGTGGAGCAGCTGACAAAGCATTGGTTTTCCCCCTCTTTTCCGTATGTTTTCAGATGAACTGCGAAAGTCAGGTATGCAAAAAATAGATACATTTTACATCTCAAATTCAGCGTTGAGGTTTGCCACCCATCCTGAATGTCTTTATTTTTTGCTGGCACAGAGAGGACGGCTTACCTGTTAATTACATGCAGCTGATCCACTTTTGTGGGTTATACCGTGATGGTATAATAGTACCTAATAGTTAATATCTTATTTTTTGTCATTTTGTTAATTCACACGTATTAACATAAAAGTTTAAGACAATGAGTAATCATATATAAACATACATGATTACTTATACCTATATGATTACTTATTTGCATAAAGTAGAACACTTTTTATATATTTTTCTGTGTCATTTTTTGAGGCCTTGGCTCTGGTAAATACATAGTAGTATGGAAGAGAGGGTGTGATTTTGAAAAATAAAATGTCAAATTAAATATAATTGACTACACGGCGACTAAAATGTACAGAGAGCGAATAAAATAAATATCACGTCTTGACAATAATTAGGTTGAAATATTGTTAAGAAAACCTCTTTTCCCGGACATTTTTTATATGAAATTTTAGTTTTTAAACACATAAATAAAAATGTAAGTAAAACTGAAATAAGACGTACCTAGTTAAATATACTCGAAGAAATTGCCACTAGGTAATAAGCTCGCCAACTGATCATTGTTTTTGAACAATAAAATGTTAAGTATGAAAATTTTTCTCGAATTTTGATTTAGGACTGTATACTAAATACATCAAGTCCTTTTTGAAGGCCATGGACGCTCTTGTTATTTTTGCTCGCTGCATAGACCACCACTCGTCGAAAATTTTGTAGTGAACGTCGCGTTCTCCTTACGGACGCACACTGGGTTAAAGATAGTTTGTTATGATGTGTAAATTGCATAATACCAGGAGTATGAATATATAGGGTGTCTCAAAATTAACGCAAGATTTGAATTTGCCGCCATTTTTGTAGTAAGTTGTTGGCAACCCTGAAATAAGAACAGCTTAACAGCTGAGAGTTTAGGGCTAGTAAAAAAGGAAGCCTAATGACCATGAACAGCAAAGAGAGTTCGTGAAATGGATTATTAATCATCAACAAGTGGATGCTGATTTTTCAAACAAAATAGTCCAAAGCTATGAAGCACATTTTCACCTCGATGGCTTTGTCAATCGACAAAATTGCCGTGTTTGAGGTTCGGAGAACCCACGTATGATTGGCGAACAACAAATGCACCCACAACGTGTCACTGTTTAGTGGCGATTTTAGGCAGGAGGCGTCATTGGACCATACTTTTTGGAAAATGAGGCTGGTCAAGCAGCAACTGTTACTGGTGCCTGATATCGCGACATAACACAGTTCTTTGTGCCGAAATTGGATGCTATTGATGTGGCCAATAAATGTGGTTTCAACAAGACGGTGCCACATGCCATACAGTCAATGAAACAATTCAATTACTGCATGAGACATTTCCTAGTTGTGCACTCTCTCGTTTCGGTGATCCGAATTGGCCCCTAGATTATGTGATTTAACACCATTAGATTTCTTTTTATGGGGTTATTTGAAGTCAAATGTCTATGTCAGCAAGCCCACAACCACACGTGCATTACAAGAGAAAATTAAATAGTGCATCAACAAAATTCAGCCACAATTATGCAGAAAGCTCATGAAAAATTTCGATGAAAGGGTGCGTATGTGCCAGCAAGGCCTTGGAGGACATTTGCCCGATGTGTTATTCCATAAATAACCCTATCCCATGTACTTTATGTTTCAATGAAAAATGAAAAATTTAAAGGCTTAAAACTCTCTTTTATGTTTAATTCAAATCTTGCGTTAATTTTGAGACACCCTATATAAATGGCAATTGATCAAATTCCAGATCAAAGTTCTTGTTGGTGACTCGACAACAATGAGCTGCACAGTAATAGGAACACCAACTCCCACAGTGGCATGGTACAAAGATGGACAAGAAATTGACGGTGCTGTTATGTCGTCTGGTGGTCGCTGTGTTCTTCATATTGCACGAGTTGAACATCATCACGAAGGACGGTACACGTGTGAAGCAACTGGGCCGGAAGGAAGAACTGCCACATTTGCCAGACTTTCGGTTGTTAACGATAAGAAAATTTATGAAGCTGATGAAAACTTTAAAAGGTAGGATTCTTGATAGAAAAGAATTATTCAACATCTATTTTATGTTAAATTTGGTTTCAGCAAGGTTACTTATGACGCGATCTAAATAGATCTTGCCTGCATTTTAAACTACAATGCGCGAAGTGATATAGTGAAAAATGCGTGCATGTCTATCCTGCCATAGCTGAGGACAGTAGTTTTCAACATTTACATGAGTGTTATGGGTATATTATGTGACATAACCCCAATAATGAACCAGATAATCATGTACACAATAATATTGGTGTGATATTTATCAAGTTTTATTTTCTTATATTAAGGACAAAATAATATTAGAAACCTTTCTGTACCTATTCATATAGATATATGGAGAGTGAGACCATCGAATGTGCTCCAGTGTTTTCAATGCGTCTTAGAGACCGTAGAGTACAAGCAACATATCCTGTAAGGCTCACATGTCGCGTTGAAGGTAGACCCGCACCGATTATAACATGGACTAAAGATGACGAAATAATTGAACAAAATGGTAATTACATAAATATTACTTATCCATAATTTGATTGAAGTAATGTAAGTTGATTCATTTATGTTAATGGTTAATATAACACGTATAGATATCTTTTTTAAAAAAATATTCTTTTATTAGACCACTATTCGTTCTGGGCTTCTGAACGTTTTCACACTTTGGAAATATCTTCTACAACTCTTGATGATGCTGGAAAATACTCTGCTCACGCAGCTAATCCTTTGGGTGCCGTGAGATGTAGTGCAATATTAACGGTAGACAAAGGACTTCGAGCATATCTGGCACCTGACTTTGTACTAGCTCCTGACACTTTGTATAGAGTTCCGGAAGGTACAGAATTGCGAGTAAGAGCTGTCGTAGAAGCTTATCCTAGTGTTGGTGTATCATGGCACAGAGATGGACTTCGATTAAGACCAAGCAGAAGAACGCTATTTACTTTGGATAGAGATGGAGAATTGGAAATGGCATTAGCACATGTGACAAGAAGGTATGCTTAAAAAATATGAATAAGTGAAAAAAATGGTCTAAACAATATCAATTATACATTAATATTGATGAAGAGTTATTTTTTTAGGGATAGCGGCATTTACACAGTGACAGCAAGCAATGAAGTTGGTAAGGCAACGTGCAGCACAAGAGTGGAGGTTGTTGCTTCAAATTATGATCAACATTATAAAGATGATGCACCACTTCTTTTCACTCCATCTGTTCCGTAAGGACCTACTTTATCCATACACTTTCAATTTAATTTACCATATTATAATAAAATAATCGAATGGATATATTATACTTTATTTTAGATACAGCAAAGAACCAATATTTATCAAGAAACCTAGATCTAGCGAAGCTAAGGAAGGAGATACCGTTGTAATATTGTGTGAAGTAGCTGGCGATCCCAAACCTGAAGTTTTGTGGCTCAGAGACTTCCTCAAGGTAAATTTCCTTAATATATATTTTTGTCACTAAATGTCAAGATTAGGGCCTTAATAATTGTGATGTAGGTAGGTATACATAATATGTTCTTACCTACATACTTGTGTCTAACTTAGTTATCATTTATATGTAGGTACCTAAATGATACATAGTATATGTAGATAGTATAGGTGTCTACTTATTTTATAATATTATTCGTATATAATATTATATCATCATCATCATCATTAACATCACACCCCTTTCAGGGTAGACAGAAAAGATCGAAATCTACATATTTTTATCTTTGCATACATTTTTCGTTTTCGTCATTGTTACATAATTCCTCATGCATGCTTTTCTATTCAATGCGCTCAGCACATGATTGTACTTGCGGATCTGGTTTGTATTGTCATGCCATTTAGGTACTCCTTGGACGTTTCCTTGTACATACCATTCCTCTCACCTATATTAACATCTTAGTCATTATGTCCTCATCATGTCCTCGTAATTCATAAAATCAACATCACTCTATTAATCCCACAAACAAACAACTTTAAAAAATACACGGTTCCCTTTATATATTAATTATAAGGTTAGTGAAAAAAAAATAATGTAGGTACCTACCTATTTTCAAGTCCACAAGTAAATATTTGGAATTTATTGAACGGAACAAAGACAACTTAATGCCTCTAGCGATTATTATATGGTATATTTAACTTTTTGTTGTGTTTTTAAAGTATAAAATAAATATACCAATACCAATATTACGAAAATGGCAATTTCTCGAATATAAGACATTTCGGCTTGGTGAGTTGACCCCACTACTTTAGTTACCCAGTACAATGTTCCCATTCGTTTTCTAATACGATTTTACTGTTAGGTGATATTATATTCATAGATACCTTTAAAAATGATTATTATTATTATTATTTGGATGATTTGTAAAGCGCCGTTTTGTGAAGAAAAATCCACCTCAAGGGCGCTCTTTGCTAACTAAGGTTGTGCTTGAATTATTCCGTGAGATTTCTTGAATAGATAAGTTTTCAGTTGGTTCTTGAAACGAGATATGTCCTGCGTTTCTCTGATCGTTTGTGGAAGCCTGTTCCAGACTACAGGTGCAGATATTGCAAAGGCACGCTCCACGTACACTGGTTTCGATACAGTACTGGTCACCTCCAATTTAGTTGTTATATCTTGACAAGACCTAAGTGTTGTCTGTCTATGACTTAACGCCTGTCTACCACAGAGTTCCATGATATATTCTGGGGCCATAGCATGAAGTGCCTTAAATACTGTCAAACACAAATTCAACTCTCTCCGGACATCTGAGCCAGTGAAGAGATTGAAGGGTGGCAGATATGTGTGATGAGTGAGATTACTAATATTGAATTGATTAATTCATTAGGTACTCAAATTGCATGCTAATAAGACCACCGAAGGTCGTTTATCTATTCCTTACCTTTAGATAAAAATAGTTTTGCTAAATATGAAATAAAAAAAATCATTAGCGGCCACAGAAATGGGCGCGTTAAAATATTGGGTCGAGGATGACTTATATGTATGTTCATAATATTATAATATCATAAATAAAGAGAATCTTTAGGTTTTTCTTTCTTGTGGTAAATGGTATGATGTTTGTATAAATGTGTACATAATAATGAATAGGTAATACCTAATAACTATCCATATATTATTATGTTCAATAAAACTTGTTCTACGAGTATGTAGTTTTTTAAAATAGATTTTAATAAACTTTTTTTTTATTTTTTTTATTCTACATTGTACAATGGTTATAGAATTTCAAATCAATACAAAGTATCACGGCCGATAGACGCCGATGTGGCGCGGAGGTGACCCTCTTGCCTTTGAGTCATGAGGTCCCGGACTCGATTCCCGGCCAGGGCAAGGTGAAGAATGACCTTTTTCAAATTGTCCTGGATCTGGGTATTACATGTATACATATGTGTTTAGTGCATTGTATATATGTGTTTCGTCGCATTAGTACCCGTAATACAAGATTCATATCTTAGTTTGGGACTCGCTCGATCGGTTTGAATTGTGTATGCATGTTATATACTACTACTACTACTATACCACCACGGCATATCCCACAAGTGGGGTAGCCAGCAGATCAGCTG
The DNA here is from genome assembly GCA_947579605.1 of Athripsodes cinereus. Classification (NCBI taxonomy): domain Eukaryota; kingdom Metazoa; phylum Arthropoda; class Insecta; order Trichoptera; family Leptoceridae; genus Athripsodes; species Athripsodes cinereus. The sequence continues at coordinate 13,397,111 of OX388329.1, forward strand.
CATGTAAGAAACATGCAAACTGTCCTCTTCGTGCCAGTATAAAATCAAGACATTCAGGATGGGTGGCAAGCCTCACCGCTGAATTTAAAATGTAAATTGTCTTATTTTTTTCGAACACCTGCCTTTTACAGGACACTCGAAAACTTACGCAGAAGAGTGGGAGACCAATTCTTTACCGGGTGCTCCACGGGATTGCATGTTATATTATCATAAAAATATGAGTTATACAACTCAATGTATAAAGGGTGAGTTAATCGTTGGAATCCGATGTCATCCGAGTAACCCGGTTTTTAAAATTAAAGATATATAATATATTTACCAACAGAGATAGTAAAAATAAAAATAAAACATACGCACATTTTCATAACATAAACGCAAGCAGTATGCAGAATGAAAGGATATACGTGTATAAAAAACAAAACAATGAAAAGTAAAAAACGCACATGCACTTTTAGAGCTTTAATAATATTTAACATTAGATGTCGATTAATTGAAATTTTGTAATTAATCACTAGAAGAAACACATGTGGGATGTAGTGCAATTGTATTACTTTTATTGTCAGTGTTTATAAATTCAATAAAGTGATGACGCTGTTGACTGTTTCTCTTGTCTGTCTGTTGATGGTTTGTATTGGATTATTGGTGATTGTGTGATGTAGGTAAGTAAATAATTTCTTGCAGGACAGTCAAATCAGTGTAGTGCGAGAGTTTGACGAGTCTAGTGCGTGGGCGATGATAGATCAATAGTACAGTAATAGCTTGTTATACATAAATAATTAGGTACCATATTATATTTATGTAATATTTACAATTATCGGTTTTGATACACGATTTTAATAAGTAAAATAATAATTTATTTATATTAATATATTAAAGTATTGTGTTAAATTTAGATTAAAGGATATGCAAATGCAGTGAGAATTTCTCTGTGAGTACCTATAATACTTATTTTTGTATTTTTTTTTTATTTTTCCTAGTAACATGAATAACTTATTGTCGACAGGTTATTTCATCTGATCAATTCGATTATATTCTACATTGTATAGTTTTATGCAATGACATAAGTAGTATAAATTTTATTGAAACTAAAAAACTGAACTTTTTTTATCTCACGCTTTTATTATCGTGTCTTTAAGAGACATTTACATTTAAAGATGATGTAGGTCACTTATTCTGAATGTCTTACTTTTTTTACTGTCACGGAGAGGACAACCTGTATGTTTATTACATACAGTTTGCCTGTTAACTACCATACTTGTGAGAGATGCCCTGATGGTACAGCAGTAGTACCTAGCTTATGAATCGAATAAATTACTAATAGGTACCTACGTACCTATAAGAAAACTAGGAACATTTTACACCGTATTTTTTTATGTAAATTGCTTCGCTGATTTTGTTATGTTAATGGTTATGTGTAAAAAGAATAAAATGAATTTAAAAAAAATAGAATTGTGTGTAGGTAGGTACCTACGTGCTTTAAGTAGAAATGCACCGAATGCTCGTAGGTAGGTGTGTAAATATACGAGTTCGCGTATTTCAGATGGGTAGGTAGGTGGGTAGGTACCTTCTAACTATGTACGGAACTATGGGTAAATAAATAATGAATACATAGTGCTGGTCATTGTATGTAACTTATACCTACATAATGTATAGATAGGTATACATACCTATACCCTTATAATTAATAGCAGTAGGTATATCATTCAATTCATGAGACGAGATAGTTTTATAAATAGTGCCATTGTATTCTAAAATAACATTCCGATTGAATACTTCACTTATCGTCACACGTTTCCATGAAATTATTACATTACAAATACTCCACATCCATTATGTACATATTATAAATATTTATTTATATAAATATATTTATAATATGTACATAATATACATATACCTTAAAATTAACATTATACATCTCTGCATATGATTTTCTTTCTCTTATTTCTATTTTTTTTTAAATTAAGATGATCTAGAATATTAGGTTCAACTAGACGAATCTTCTCTGTTTTTTTTATTTCTATATAATATCTACATATTATGCTACTTTTGTTTCTGTATAATAAATACTTACTGCAATATGAATGCCATATTCATTTTGTTGGGAAAGCAATAAGTAGGTATAGATTAGTGATGTAACGAATATTCGCATTCGCATTCGCGAATATTCGCATATTTCAAAGTATTCGCATTCGTATTCGCAAAAAAATATGCGAGTGTTTTGCGAATATTATTTTGGTAATAAAGTATCGGATATTCGGTAAAAGTACCGGATACGTAACCGGTACATTATAGAGAAAGGTACTGCAAGAAAATAGTCTTTAAGAAATCCGAGGAATTTTGAAATATTTAAAATTCCTATACCATTTTGAAAATTGGGCGACGGGGGGGGGGGGTAGAATTTTTAATGTTTGAGCAATTGTAGAAATTTAAGCAAGTCAATATTCGCTATTCGCATTCGCGAATATCCAAAATCACACATTCGTTACATCACTAGTATAGATACACAATAGGTACATTTCTTAATTTTAGTGAAATACGTAAATTGTGCAAATTTTGACTCATATAGGTATGTGTTCATATAAAATATGCCATTGACTAACGATTAGACTAGAGAAGATAATAATAATGTACCTATCTGTTTATTGTACCATTGTAAATAAATTCTTTAAAATAACAATTGTGTGAATGTATCGATTCATTATAATTGTGAACACAAAGTTAAACTGCATACCATAAATATGAATCATACAATATTGTACGGATATTATATATTTATTTATTTACATATCCACGGCGTGAACTTTTTACATGATTAAGAATACACAGTTATACAAATCAAATTTCTCACTCACAACACAGTTGGAAAACAAAAATTGACAAAGAATAAAACACAAAAGGGAATCAATTCATAACAATTATTTATTTATTTACACAATATACGGCGTGAGCCTTTTACATGTTAACAAAAAAATGTACCTAAGGAACAACAACAACAAAAACAAAGTAATCGTAGTCTATACAAAACAATACACCACAAGTCAAGATTAACAACAATATAATGTACATAAAAACAATAATAAAAAATTGTATATGAATAAGGTCACAATACAACACATAGTTTCGGGTTGTTCTCTTCTCGCTCAAACTGAATATACTAATAGACATAATCATTTATTAATTTAGCAATTAAACATAATCTATTAAACTCACAAAATGTAGTTCCTTATTATAAATACAACCCTGAACCGGTTTTAGAAAATCAAAATTACAGGTTCTATTATGATAAAACAATAATAACAGATAGACAAATACATCATAATAGACCCGATTTAGTATTACATACTTTACTTTTCGTATGGCTCGGTGTTGATGAATCTTAACCCATGTGGGCTGCGTCGTGTCCTCTACAGTCTTGGCTCTAGTGTCGAGAGCCAGCTCACCGCCTCCGGTCCCGCTTCGTGGATGTCCCGCAGATCCCCGCTAAATTTTTTGAGATGGCAGTCCTGCACTATGTGCACTAAGTAAGTAAGTAAGTATTACATTATAAACGTAATAAAATAACGTACCTAATAGACATCGCTGTCCCAAATACACATAATATACAAACAACCGTCGCAGAAAAAATACGTAGGTAAATATACAGAACTAGCAGGAGAAATAAAAAATATTTGGCAATCTAGGTCCGTTTATATAATACCTTTAGTCATGTCAGCTACAGGGGTAACTCCGAAATCTTTAATAAATAATTTACAGAAATTAGATTTACCGGTTAATTTGTACATTAAAATTCTAAAATCTATTATAATAAACACTTGTAATATTGTAAAAAAGTTTTTGAACACAGATATTTCAGGCACAATGCTGGTATTTTGAACCCGCGTTCTGAGCCTAATCCTTTGATATCCTGTATATCTGGATAGGTGAATTTTTCCCGGCATTAGACTGTTAAGTTTTTGTGTGATCATGACTGATCATATGGAGACTTATCTGGTTGTATAATGCTGAGAAGTGTGGATGGCAATTCTGCCGCCGCGTAAAAAAAAATAAAAAATAATAATTCAATTTTGGTATGTCAATATAAGTAAGTCAATACAAACAAGTACATAAGCATGTAAAAAATATGTTAAAGAAATAAAATTTAATTATAATTTGATGTAGGCATAGTTTTTTTTAAAGGGGAGTTTGGTGGCACCTGGGATCGAACCGCGCACCTCTTGTGCATGAGGCCGAAACTCAACTTCTTTATTTCGCCATAGTTAAATGGTAACAAGGTGGTAGAAATTTTTTCTGCAAACTATGTTACCAAATTGAGGAAACTGGGACTAAAAAAGTCCGCAAATTTGATAGTTGTCAGATCAAATAATAAAGAAGGTTCTAAAATATTTATTACCAAAACCGAACAGATTGTGAAACATTTCAAATTCCTTTATCAATTTGCAAAGCTGGTGCCCCCCCTCCCCACCGTTCTTAGAAAAATCCTGGGTACGCCCTTGGCGTATAAAATAATAGTGGTCTGCCAATAGTCATATCTACCTATATTGTCAAATAAAAATGATATTTAGGGAAAACTTAGTTACACGTAGAATACCTTTAAGAAATAACTCACCTTTGTATGGAGCATTCTGCTTTATGGTTGTGAGACATGGACTATCAGCAAGAGTGAAAGCGGACGGTTGGCGGCCTTTGAGATGTGGTGCTACAGACGCATGCTTAAGATCCATTGGTCGGAGCACGTCGAAAATGAAGAAGTATTAACCAGGGTAGGCGAAAAAAGGCAACTCCTTAAGAGAATCAGCCAACAACGAGCTAACTGGATTGGCCACAACATCAGGCACCCAGGACTACTCATCGCCATCGCAGAGGGTAAGACCGAGGGGACAAATGGCAGAGGCCGACCAAGAGACGCATATATGGACCAACTGAAGAGAGACATGAACTGTGGCTCATACGTAGGACTAAAAAGACTGGCTGAGAATAGAGACGAATGGAGAAGAAAAACCAAACTCGTTGCAGACCAATCCAATGGATTGTAACTCATTATATATATTAAAAATAGTAGATACTTTCTGGCAGTAGGTACCTACATACCCAATGATTCTTTTACGGTATTCTTACTTAGTGAAGAAGCCAGCGGAATAAGTGCAATAGTATTGAAATATATAATATATGTGCAAATTTTATTGCTGGCAACATGGATATAAATCAATAAGCCATGTTTCTTTCATTTTAAGCAATATTGGTGCCAATCATTGACCCAATACACTGGTAACGCAGAACAAATATTCTTAGAAACAATGTTCCAAAATTAATAATATACTGTTTCAATTCGTAACATTAAGATGGCTACGATCTTTTTCTACTGGTACTTAACTATCTATGTGCATATATAACTAACAATAAAAATACCTTTACAATAAAAAAAAAACAATGGATGTCCTTCCAAGTCTGCGATAAAAATATATATATATATTCTTATATGAACATAATAAAATTATGAACAAACAATGGTGATTGTTGTAAAAAGGTGTACTTCCAATATACGGACCATCTATATACTCTACAATCTACATCAACGCTAACATACTTTTGTAAATGCATCTAGAATGAGGGACTCGACGGAGATAATGTATTAACGTATATTTTAACCAATTTAAAACTGATTGTTATGGAAATGCAAACAATTAAAAATTAATAGATAAATAAAAAATGAATTCTCGTATTTCACTTTTGTGTTTTCTGTCATTCACTCGACATAGTACATAGGTAGGTAGGTACCAGTGGCGTGCCTTCCATACATGCAAAAAAGCAACGCATGCCTAGGGAATAAATCTATAATTTACGAGAGAAAGTATCTAAAAAAACGACGAAGTAAGTTTAAATTAGTTTGAATCTTCCGCTAAACGATAGCTAATCTATTGCAAACTTCAGGTCAATTGCTAACATAGAAACTCTAGATGTACCTATAAACGGTATAAAGTAAATTAACCTTGATTCAAATCTCGCGCTAAACGTTAGCAAACCTTTTGCCAACTTCACTTCAATGGTTACAATACGGATAAATTCGTATGACCCCAGAAAATAGTTCTGTCCTATTTCCACCTCCTAGCATCATATGTAGCTTTTATGTTATCTGTCACACGTAGGGAAAGTACGTTAAAAATATTTGTGTTGTGCACAAATACTATTAACGTACTTAATACAAGTGTTCAATACTAGTGTATATGCAAGTGTAGTGGTACAATACATTTGTACGCCAGATGCTGTGCCTTTAGGAAAGGTTTGTATGTGTTAGTGCAAAAGACAATAATACTATGTTTTATTATTTGTGTATGCGGCTTCGGTCGAGTCATTTTTATTGAGTTATCTTTAATAGATTGAAGTTGTGTTTTGCGTAAATTTATCCAATAGCGGTAAAATGAAATGTGCTTATTGAGATACCACATTCATGTGAACGCCAATATATTATTGAGGTTCAATTTCATTCAATTAGAGGATACAGATGAAAATCTTGATAATTTTTTTTTTGATATTATTTCAAAATTTATTTATTTCTTACTTGCGTAAGTACTGTCATTAGTTGAAATATTGTTTAGTACTGTCATTAGTTGAAATATTGTTTAATATTTTTCTTTATTTAAATTATTTCTTTTATTCTTTTTTGAGTGTTTTTTTTACCAATAGCAGAATTTCTTATAAAATATTATACTCGTTTTAGTGACTATACAAAAATTTAACATAATTATTATTATTTTTATTTCAACATCTCAGAAACACATAAAAATTCCATCTCTCTCCAAATACATTGGTTTTTTGTGTGTTAACTTTTTCAAATTTGCATCTGATTGTTGATTATTATTTTTTTTATTTATAAGTTGACTACGTATTAGTTTTTTCAGACATATTATTATTTAATTATTATAATATTATTAGTAATTTGATAAAAAAAAATCGTAACATAATTTTGATATTCAATTAAAATTGATGTGTTTGGTATATTATTTTATGATTGTAATTATGATTATATTCCGCTTTATTTCTTAGAAATACTATAACAATCTCTAGGTATTATTCTTTGATCTAAATATTTCAAAAATTTTATGTGTTTTCGCTTAGAAGAAGTTTAAAATATATAGTGAAAAAATGACACACTTGAGTGGGTGTAAATGTGTGTTACGTAAATTTAAATAATTGCACTGTAAAAAATTATCATTCCTTGTTTTGTTAATTTACTCGTTTTAAGATTGGTAAGGTATCAAGTACAATAATTAGATCGATGTCGGGTACCATGCCTTAAGAAAAGAATTCAATTATATTTAGAATAGCTTTATCACTTAAGTATTTTGAGTTATTTGTTGCTGAAAATGTTTAATATTATCGATTTTATTTACTTAATAAATATATTTCATATTTGAGTTTTTGTTTATTCACTAAGACTGGGGACTATTGCCCTTTATCGCTTTATTTTGGGAGTCTCGAGTTGGTATAAGGTATCCTCCCCACTGAGAGTGATCCTGCGTCAATTGAGACACCTTTTTCATCCTATAATATTTCTTTTGTTCAAATGTTTTTGTCATTAAAATGGTTTATTGTAAAAGAGGTCATCCAGACTATCTGGATTATTGTGGATAGAAAAATAGTTTAGTTTTTGGCCAACAATAATTGTTTTCTAATATATTATAATAAATTCTACCTACTGTACCTACACAAACTGCGTGATATTTATCTTTTTCAAATGTTGGTGTCATTAAAACGGTATATGGTAAAAGAGGCTCAGCATGCCCAATACAAAAAGTCTAGTCCCGCCACTGGTAGGTACATATATTATTGACTCATTGACATAATTAATTAATTGACTCATTGACATAAACATTGCCTTAGGAAAAATGGAAAGTATACTGCTGTCAAAGTACAACATGAAAATAAATAAAGACAAAACAAAATGTATGGTCGTTGGAAGGGATGAAGCGACTGCGAACATTGCCATAAATGGAGTGAGCATCAAACAAGTAAAAGAGTTCGTGTACTTGGGCAGCAGAATAAACCAGGACGGACGCTCCAAATCAGAAATTGTGAGCAGAATAAACCAGGCGAGAATTGCCTTTAACAAAAAATCTAAAATTTTTTGAATCCCTTTGAATCCCTTGAAAGAATCCCCTAATATTGATTTAAGCGTGAGCAAGAATCTCACTAAAGCCTTTGTGTGGAGCATTTTGCTATATGGGTGCGAGACGTGGACCATCAGCAAGAGTGAAAGCGGACGGGTAGCGGCATTTGAAATGTGGTGCTATAGACGCATGCTGAAGATTCATTGGTCGGAACACGTCGAAAACGAAGAAGTGTTAACCAGGGTTGGCGAAAAAAGGCAACTCCTCAAAAGAATCTGCCAACAACGAGCTAACTGGATTGACCACAACATCAGGCACCCAGGACTGCTCATCGCAATCGCAGAGGGTAGGACCGAAGGCACAAATGGCAGAGGCTGATCGAGAGACGCCTATATGGACCAACTGAAGAGGGACATGAGCTGTGGCTTATAAAGAAGAGACTAAAGAGACTGGCTGAGAATAGGGAGGAGTGAAGAAGAAAGTCCAAACTCGTTGCAGACCAATCCAATGGATGTAACTCATTATACATATACATTAACATATTTTCATTTTTAATTAATTAGTTAATTTATTTTTTATTTATATATTCATTGTGATTTTTTTGTTGGATATAATAATCATTTGTTAATTTTATATTGTTTATTAATTTTTATACGCAGCACGCCTCGATACAGGACAACCTAGTGAAGGTGCTGCAACTTACATAATTGTAGCCATGTTGTCTCAGCTTTTGTATGTTTGTTATTATTATTGATTGGTTGAATATAGCCGCTTAGTCACTATTTTTCGTCGCTCGTTTAGTATTTTCAGTCTCCTACTACAACTATTACCTACTGGTTAGCAAAATTCATCGCTGAATTTAAGATGTAAAGTTTATGTATTCTTTCGTGCATTCTACAGGACACTCGAAAATTAACGGAAAAGATTAAGACTAATTCTTTGCCGCAAGACCAATTCTTACTTCACGGAATTTTCGATCTCCTACCTAGTGTAACTGTGATCCATTTTTTGTATAATTTGGTCGGCAAACCTATATACAGTATTATCTATTACATATACGGACCTACTCATTCTAAATATGTGAAGCAATCTGCGGTCTTCTTCTTTTCGTGTCGGTCAGCAACGACAAGTAATATAAACACCAAATCCACATCTACACTCCCATTCCCTCCCAGAAATCAACGACCTCTCTTTCAGCTCCCCCTAGGTGAGTTTGCCCCACGAATTCCTCCCAGTGACACTGTCTGGGAGCCATTGGGCATGTCAGGAGGGCAATCTGCGGTGTGTTAGTGCTTAGAATATACCTACAAAAGTTTTATAGATGAAAATAGTTTAAATTACAATACTAGATAGATATATTGATAAAATATTACCGACTGATGGACAAACGACTAGGTACATATCTACATAAAATTATTTCATTGTTGTATATATAGGTACCTATACCTAATATTACTTTCAATGTTTTGCACGTACAAGTAGGTACCAACATATATCATAGCTTGTTTACTTTCTAAATATTATTTCAAATGGTACCTATACCTATATAATAGTGAACCAACGAACTACAAAGGAAAAATAATAGGTTACTTATTAGTTTAAACTTCAATAGAATACAACGATACATATCTACACTCTTAATCATTAGTAGGTATAATATGTATTTTAAAACACTCTTGGATTTATGCAGATATGTAAACACATAGGTATCTAGTTGGATATATTATATTTTATATTACTAGGTACTTCTATACCATCACGGCTGAGCTCACAAGTGGGGTAGCCAGCGGACTAACTGCATGAAATAAACATACGTGCCACCTCTTTTGTTTCGCCTATGAAATCATAAATGATATTATAAAGTGAAACATAGCTGAGAAAATCAATGTAGGTGTAAGTATTAGTCAAGATCTAATTAGTTTTTGGGCTCTATTGATATTTAACTGCAAATGGAGTTGTCCAGTTTCGATAATAAATCACACAAATGTTTTAGGGTGTTCTTTTTACTGGGTACTCGAAACCTTAGAAAAAATACTTAGATGCTTATCTTATTATTGAGATTTTCTCGTATAGATCTACTGTGTTTGAAAAATCCTTCTAACAAAAAGGCTTCACTGCAGTTCAATGGTACAACTATTGTGTTGCATCCATGTGCCTACGTAATTATTTTTTTATCATTTCCATGCGCTGAATCAAACATGCATTAAATATTTATGTACGTTAATCAGAAAAGCCACACTAATTTATTACATATTGCTAGATCCACGTTTGCAATATTATTTATTTATGAATGACTAGACAAGTCATTTTATAAAGCAATAATATAGACAGTCCGTGGAGTCCCCGGTAAAGAATAGGCCTCTGAACCTTATCTCTAAGTTTTCGAGTGTCCTGTAAAAGTAAGTTATTCGTAAAACTTCGGAGTGTCATTTATCATGCATTTTATTTTATTTTTTTATTTTTATTTTTATTTTTCTTTTAGATTTTGAATGCCTTGTAATTTTTATTGCCACGGAGCGGACAATCTACATGTTTATTGCATGATTTTGATTCGCTGGCTGCCTCATTTGTGGGATATGGTGATAGTATATAATTATAACATTCATATGGAAAATTAAGACAGATCGAGTTAGTCCCAAACTAAGACATAAATCTATTGTATTATGGGTACCAACGCAACGGTATGTTGATGAAACTATTTTATGTTGATAAAACTGTATCTGCACGTGAAAATTACGCAATCATTAATTTTAAATAGTTCTACCTTCTCTTTATTCGTATATTAAAATAATGAATTTACTCGTTTCGTCGAAAGGAGATGAAAAAAATCGTGTATAGGTACCTACATATATACCTTCTCTCTGACCATATGTCCATGACGATGGCCTATGAAGTAATATCGGTTTGTGTTAGGTATTACTTAAATAATATATAAATGTATTTTACAGGCACAATCAATGAGTCTTCCAATAAAAAAAAATGAAATTTTTAAATTTACAAAGTACACAATTGGTTTTAATTTATTTGAGGACATTTGAAAGACGGATTTAAAAGTTTTCAAACTTTTTGATAACATGTGCGGTGAAATTTGAATGATTATGTTGCCCCAAGGCAAGAGTTATTTACACCGTGTTTAACTGTTTTACAACATTACGTGAGATAGGTTTGGCTTTAAGACAATGATGCAAGATGCAACAACTTTTTGTTGTATGAATAGGTTTTTGAACATTTTATTAGTAAGAGTTTCTTAACAGCAGCTGTTGAAAAGGTTTATACTTTACCGAGATATTTGTACTCTACATATTTTATAATAGTAGTCATTATTGTATGAGCCATGGGAAAGAGAGATTTTTGTCTAAATAAATATATTTATTGTCAATTGAGGTATGTAGGTATTATTGTAAACATATATAATTCCTACTTTAACCATCTATTATACATTTAACGTCACCACCAAGTATGTCTAAAAAGGCTTTTTTTTAACAAATCACCTACATGCAAAGGGCTCGCACGATACATATGTACATAATAAATTAAGTATCTTGTCTTTTTCTCGCATAAATGTAAATTTTATCATATCTTTACTCTTGACATACGTGTTGACATTTCAGAACAGAAATATTATTTATGTTTTTATAAAAATATATGATTTATTCATTTATGATCAAATACATAGACCGGCATAATATTTATTAATTATTAGTAATTCATAGCCCGGGGCAATTTATATGCGTGAGTTACTTGTGTTGTTATTTATCGAACTGCCGCACTGCTGTCGAGAAAGAGTTTAATATACTCCATGTTGCGATATCATTTAATCCAAAAATGGACTAGTTCAATCAACACAACACCATAAAAGTCAAAACGATAATGACATTGCTATGCTCAACTAAAATGAATTGTTCATTGTATACAGGGTTGATTTTTTTACGAATGATCACATCTATTACCTCTAGGATGTATCAACATTTCTTACATTTGCTAAAATATTTTAAGATTTTGTTATATGTTCATAGTTTTATAAGAAATTAATACAATAAAACGAGGGAAATTTTTGATGGATTAATTTCTCAAACTAATTATCCCAACTCAGAATCCACTTAAATATAAATGGCTATTATTGTTTGTAAAGTAGTTTTAAATAATCCTCCCTTATTTTTCAATAATTCTCTACTATTTCTTGTAGAAGTTTTTTGTGACGCACTGCGTGTCAAATCAATCTAGTTCGTCTTTCTGAGATGGTCTTAAGCAGGTGCCTTCCTCTTCTGATTCCGTTAATAACATCTATCATTTGAGATGTGATCCCTTCGCGATATTAAGGGAGAGATATGTTTCTACAGCGACTCTGGCATCAGCGACCCTCGTTTTAAGTACCCAAAGAAAGCTGCTAGTCACTTTAACTCAGTGTTAAGGACTAAAATAATTATTTTGAACATATATATTATGTTGGTTTTTATTTTATTTTGTTCTCTCTGGAGATGATCTTCTTTTTGTTATTTACCTCTTCGGCTAGAGGTACATCAAAGGAGTGTACTTGGTTAAAATATTCCACACAAAGGTGGTTCTTGACCGGCTAGCCTTTCAGGCTGCCTACTACATGGCGCCAGCTCCCGTGTAAACAAATTTGCTAGTGTGGAAATTATAGAAGTCCCTATAGACTTCTGCACTATCCGGGTGGTCTATGGACCCTAAAATGCAATGATACTTTTCTAAATTTATACTGGAAGTTGGTGTACCTACTAACCAAGATGAATGTAAATAAGTAACGATGATTTGGGCATGTGGAAACTGTGAATAAGGACAGAATGACCAAGAGAATATATTAGAGGAATGGTGGTCGGAGACGTGGCCCTCCGAAGATCAAATGTATCATACAAACCAAATTATACAAGACGGCCACGTGTTAAGCACATTTTAATAGGAGAGCATGCAAGAGAAATTGTATGACAGTGACGAAAGAGAAATGTGTTTGCAGGGAAAAGAGGAAGTGGCACTCGATCCCTTCTGCCTACCTTTGTCAGCCGGTGTGGCGCGGAGGTAACGCTCTTGCCTTTGAGTCACGAGGTCCCGGGTTCGATTCCCGGCCAGGGCAAATTGAGGAATGACCTTTTTCAAATTGTCCTGGGTCTGGGTGTTACAGGTATATGTGTTTAGTGCATTGTATATGTGTGTATCGTCGCGTTAGTACCCATAATACAAGATTCATCTTAGTTTGGGACTAGCTCGATCTGTGTGAAATGTCTATGTATGTTATGTTATGTTATGTTATGTTACCCCACGAGAGAAGATGCGTGATGGTATGTATGTTTGTATGTATGTATATTAATGTAATGTGACTAGTAAGTACCAATTGATCTTTATATTTATATGTCTACCCATAATCGCTAAGTATTATTACCATCCTATGTTTTACTGCATAGGCCATTTCATTGAAAAAATAATTCTGTAGGTCATGTCTCGGGCTATCATTAGGCTTATCTTTAAGTCTTACGTATGATGAAAGGACGAATATTAATTTAGTATTTTTTATAAACAATGGGATGAGTTTAATTTAAAAAAAAATGTGTACATTTATAAGTGCGTTTGGTATGTCGTAGAGAGATGTAATATTTGTAGTGTAATTGCAACAAAATCGCATTTAGTACCTACTTCTTCTTAGAACGTTCTTATTAAAATTAGTCTTACTTTTTTGACGTAAAGAATACATCTAATGTGTACGTACGTAATTAAATTATTGATTACCCCAATTTATTTGAGCTAAATATTCAAATACGGAAACATTCAGAATAATGCAATCATTACATACATTGAGTGTATTTAAAGAATTTATAAGAAGGTATATTTATGTAAACCTCCCTTCACAAAAGTACATATGTTCTATATAAACGTACTTATGTGTGTGTGATAAACGGTTTTATTTTATATGTATACCTATATATTTTGATTGTAGATTAAATTAAGCAACAATACTCACACATTACAGGACAATACATAGTGCCAACATCAATGCGTGGCGCCATTTTATTCATGATCAGAATGTTTGTAATGATATTATAGAATGAGTGAATAATCGTATATGCAATATATAGGGTCATTGAATTTATTGAATGAATCATTATAATGAATATAAATGTCCGAATCGCAAAGTTAATATATGTATACCTAGTTATAAATTTATTCTGAATAATTACAATTAGTCATTGAATGCTTGAAAGACCACTGAAGGTATTAAATATATGTACTTATTATGCATTTGAAAATATTAAATTAACAGTAGTGTACGTGGGTACGTAGCATTTTAATTTTATCGGGTACCTACCTATCTAACGAGTTTTGGACCGATGATGGACTTTTCGATGCTTCGCGTCTAACAAATTTTTCGTCTATCGAGCGTATTGTTATTGTCAAACTGCTCATAAAGTCTTTGTTATTTTTCTTATTTAACTACAATAATTATATTGTTTCACCCTAGATTCACTGTGTTAGCAATATTAAACCAATAAATCATTTATTACCTTTTAGAACAATACCATACAGTTTTAAAATGAGTACCTACTTAAATAAATCTCAAATTCGTAGATCTCTTTCATGGTCATTACTTTCATCATAGCCGTAAATATAACAAGCCAATAATATAATTAGGCATCATTGTTGTAAATTACCGAAAAACAGACTTCACGAAATATACCAATATATTATATATGTAGGTATGTAATAAATCGCTATTGATTACCCCGCATATAAGGCATGGGTAGGTACAGTATCTGTGTCATGACCTTGCATTACGTGCACAGTACTGTGTGTCTACATAAATCTAAATTATTATAGGCATACACATAAAATAAAACTATTAATGAGGCGTGGATTAAAACTTGATGCTCTAAGTAGCTTTTACATTTAAAAGGCTATCCACCAAAAATATTCCAAACTTTTTTTTTATTTTTTGAATAAGTTATTTATTTAATTATATTAAATCATAAATAACAATATAAATAACAATATCACAATAAAAATATATTTAATTTAATTTAATTTTTAATTTAATTTGATTTAATTAAATTTTTAATTTAATACACAACTTTTATTTATTTCGATACATTTATTTTGATATTTTATTATAGTTAACAAAAAACACTTTGTATTCCCCAAGCAGCAATGAAATGCTGGTATGAGGGGAGGATGTTATTCTAAAACTCAAGCACAAAATGTCATTGCTTCTCACATAATTGTATCTGTTCGGCTTCTTAGTATGTAGTTTATAAAATATTTCTTAAATTGATCAATATTATTCAGTCGCTTTATATTTTCTGGTAATGAATTGAACAATCCAATAGCTGTATATAAAAAAAAACTATTTCTTTCTGTGTTCGTTCTAGGATTATCAGGTCGGATATCTCTTGCTGACCTGATAATCCTCAAAGTTTTCAAATCTAACTATAAATATAGTGCATATTATATTCTCGAGTAAGGTATACACTAAATAAAATAAGACAAATAATGTGTATATATGTAGATACATTAAAATTATACCAAAACGAGTATTTATCACGCTCAGGTATTTATGTAACGATATCTACATAAATGTATGTAAAAGCATGTGTCATCACGTTACTAAAGATTGGTACTTACCGGGATATAGACCATTAAAGGTCACGTGGTCTTGTCTATGGATTTGCTTTTGCGTGGGGGGCAAACAATCAAATTGCGCAAATCATACTTGTAGGATGTTATTCCATAAGAGAAAAAAAAGAATGTCAGACAACAAAATTATAACAAAATCGACACTGACAGTTTTTTTTGATTATTAGGTATCTATTCTTTAGGCGTCCCACCTAATATTACACCGTAAACACTGTGAATGTGTTGTGTTGGGATGCCTGATGCCCCTCAAGGATTTTTCTGTGACGTCATCCTTTAATGGTCTATACCGACGTATCTATATTACATAAATGTGTTATCTATACAACACTAATGGAAAGTCAAATTATTTACATACTTTAGGAAAAATCCGCTTACACAATATTGACTCACATATTGTCATAGATGTGTACTATTTAGGTATGTGTAACATAAAAAATGACAAAGAATATATTTTCATTAAAATATTCGACATAGATCAGTATTTACTTACTTTTAGCTCATGTGATGTGCAACCGAAATCACTCGTTAACGATAAAAATAGAATAGAATAGAACTAGGTTTATTTTTAGTAGAGTAAATGTTTTTTTATCGTGTATGCAACATTAGTTTAGGTATATGAATTAGCACATAAGAAATATACCTACGTAAGTAATAAAATAGCACGAAGTATATTTGTCAGTTGTCACTGACATGTCATATTTTGTAATAGGTACCTACATTCTATAAAATAATGACAGCTTACATGACAAATTGGTTACGTGATATTAAAATATGTTAACTTGATTTTACAGACATAATAAAATTATGTTCAGTTATTTTATTAATAATATATGGTTTATTATTTATAATAAGGTACATACAAGTAAATATCACTAAATATAGAAATTATAATTGTACGTAGGACTGCATATCTAATGCTTTTAAATACTGATTTCAACTGTTTAGCTGGGTTTTTTTCTTTAAATACATTTGTTCATAAAATAATGATGCCAGATGTACATAAATATTATTTATGTTATTTGTACAGTCCGTCATATTATATTATGAAGTACAGAAATGACTTTGTGAAAACTAAAGTAGCTATAGTTATTGGTAATAACTCACACAAATATGTTGTTGACAGAACGGGTCATTATAGTTAGATACATTTACCTATCCAACTGATAAGGAAACTTTTGCCAAATTGTGTTTAAGTAAAATTAACAAAGTGATTTACTAAAATAATACGTATTCTCTATAATATTGTCTCATATTATGTTAAATTTACTCTTAGTTATACTCTCGGAAATAACGAGTAAAATGTCAGAAAGAGGTAGGTGCCTATCTATATTATTTATTATGTCAATGTTATTGTCGGCGGCCACAATAAACCATGTAGATAAATGATTTTACAAAAATGGTTCGAATGAGACCTCATCACTTACTTAATTACTTAGCGTGATAGTACCTGATAGATGTGCAGGTAATTAGGTATAGTAGCCATGAGTAGGTGGACATATATTATTCACTTACCAGCTGCAGACTAATTAGTTGATAAATGTTACTATTTTACTTAATTAAGTGATTTACGAGTCAATTACGCGGATGGTATACTATACGAATACCATACTATCTCTACTACACTGTACTGTGCTATACCTACTACATTATACTATACATACACGTGCCGTATCCCAAGTGAGGTCGGCAGACAGGACTTATTAATTTATCCCTATCTTTCGTTTTCCCCACATTTATATAATTCCACATACTAGCTCACCTGTCTCTCTTACTCAACACGCGACCGTTCTTGAGCATTTGTTTCACGTGATCAAGCCTCTTTAAGTGTCGGGCATTTGCGCTTGCTCACAGCCCCGCTTTTGGATAAATGCACTTTTCGTTCCATATTTCCAAACCACCGTATATTATTTATTCGCATTTTATCCACAACACCCTTCTCGAATTCTTGATTTTCTTTATACAGTATCTTCATTCCTTGCTTTATCACGCAACGTTTTACCAACCTCCATTGTATATCTTCACAGCATTTATTCCACTTCTGCCCTTCATCAACCACGTTCAAGTTTCCCTTGCATACATAAGTGTCAGGGCCCGTAGTCAAAATACAGTTTGGCGTTACGTTTTCGTTCGAATATAGACGCGTTGCGAGAAAGTGTCAATTTTCGTAACTAATTGCGTATTTTATTTATATTCGAACGAAAACGTAACGTTAAAATGTATTTTGACTAGGCCTAGACTGAACTAGAATATTACCTATTAGGCATCAGTATTTTTGCCATTTACAGCACATAATTATTTATTAATTTATGTACTAAATACTGTGTTGTTACATAAAATAAAACACTGCTCTCTGTTTCATATTTTTTTATTGTTATTTCTCACAGCCTGAATACTATCGGGACGCAACCCAATTCAGAAGAGTAGGCGCTGGACCAGAGTATCGCCTAGAGATTCCTCACTGCAAGTTAGACCATACAGGAGCCTACACAGTGATAGCTTCCAATTGTCACGGTCAAACTAAAGCCATCATATCCTTGCAAATTTATGCTAAAGGTAAGAATTTGGATTTGAAATAAACCTAATGTATACCTCAGACACCCTGACAGTAAGCAATATATTGTTTGTATTGTGAAGATGGAGTAAGTCGGCAGCGGGTGGAATCTCTCGATTGAAAGTCCGTGACTCTACCATCAGGCTACAGACCACCTTGGATAAAACTTTAATCAGACACGCAACATTATTATCTCTGGGCCCGTAGTCAAAACACATTTTAGCGTTACGTTTTCGTTCGACAATAGACGACTTCCCGAGTGAGTGTCAATTTTCGTAGCTTGTTGCACAATACTTGTGAATTTTAGCTACGAAAGTTGACACTTGGGAATGCGGGAATGGTCACGCGGGAAATCGTCTATTGTCGAACGAAAACGTAACGCTAAAATGTGTTTTGACTAAGGAGGCTGAGGATCGATTGAATTTGTGTTAATGGTGATGATGAGAGATGTACCTACGTATTTCACCGTGAGGTAGATAAGTACATACCTTTCTTCAGTGAAAATAACATTTTTTACCTACTACCTAACTGTTTTATGCCTTATGTTATTATTGAAAATGTATACTTTCTTTCACAGGACCTGACGAAATGGACCATGGTACTATAACTACTGGGTAGGTTTATATTTTTATTAAGTTTGTGATTATCAAAATAATTTATTATTTTATTCTTAAGATTCTTAACGGTTTCTTTAAAAACACAGCACAATTTTTTAAGTATTTATTTTATTATCAAATCTTCTTGTTTTATTTCATGCCAATGCACCCACAATTGAGTAAATTATGATCACTATCACAACAGTTCATTTTAACTACAGATACTATATGGTATATTATGCCAAAACCAAAAGTTATATTAAAACAGCTACCTACGATAACTGTTGTGCTGATATAGTAAGAAAGGCAAATGGTCAAAGGTTATTTACACACAATACATTTCATTGTTTTATTTTATTTCTTTGCTCATGTATTATAAATTAGGTAATTTGACATAGCCTTTTATGGCTTATATTTTTATTTTCAAAGTCGGCAAAATATTATATTAACTATTTATTGAGTTACATAGTGATATAATTAATGTCAAGGTAGACCTGCATGGTGTATCGTGATTACCTAGAGATTTTGTGTATACATTTTGAAATTCAAAATAGTTTGTCAACTTAATTATAGTGTGAATTCATAATTCCAATACCTGAAAATGTCCTCAGTGTGTACGTTGAAAAGTGCAAATGTTTACCGAAATACGATAGGAATCCGATGAAAAGACAAGGCATATTTTAACAAGCAGTCGAATATAATGTGTAAATTATTTTAATTCTTTAAAAGATCGCATAACAAGATGAAGTAAGGACTATTACTGTTGTAACGTAAATAATTACCTACTTAATAAATAATTTTTTTTCGTGGCATATAATTGAATCGTATTGCTTAAATAATTGTAGCCACCAACGCAACGTGATAGATTCAAGTACATGAGTAGTAATATTTAAAATAGAATAAAGGGAATTAGAAATAACTTTTGCATGTTTGATCTCATCACGATAACTCTTAGAAATGTTGGATTCACTGTCGTTCACACGCTACGACAAAGATACTAGGAATTGAGTGATTGGGTTAATTCGTATGTTTGTGGATTATATCTAATTTGAATGTATTTCTTTACAAAATTGTATATATCGTGATCATTGTACAGTAAAAAACTGTATAAATAAATAAAATATAATAAATCAAATGTTTTTGTGTTAACACTTTGGAAATTCATTATAATTAAAATGATTTTAAAAACACTGTATAATTTCCAAATTAAATTTATTCACCTCAAACGTTTTCGCCAGTAGGTACAGTAAAAAACTGTATAAATAAATAAAATATAGTAAATCAAATGTTTTTGTGTTAACACTTTGGAAATTCATTATAATTAAAATGATTTTAAAAACACTGTATAATTTCCAAATTAAATTTATACACCTCAAAGTCCTCCTGATGATGCCAAGTAGAAGCCGTGGCGAAAACGTTTGAGGTGAATAAATTTAATTTGGAAATTATACAGTGTTTTTAAAATCATTTTAATTAAATAAAATATGTTGATAACAGTGTATTCTAATAGTTTATGTCATATTCTGTAATAACATTATTCTTCTTATTTAGGCGCGTCCACGTGCTTCCAAGAATAATAAGAGAACTCAAGGATATGAGATGTTGTGATGGAGATGCCGTAACATTTGAATGTTTGGTGCAAGGAACTCCATCTCCTTTGATTCATTGGGAAAAAGACGGACAGGTAATTTTGTTGAGGAAAATTTAACCACTGATTTTGATGAACTCATGAATATGTAATATAATTTACATTGTTTTTCAGCTCATCCATGAATGTGAAGATTTTATGATGGATATGGATGGAGAAGTGGCTCATTTGACGATTGGTTGTGTATACCCCGAAGATGAAGGCGTTTACACTTGCACCGCGTATAACGAACTCGGAAAAGTTTACACTTCCTCATGCTTGATTGTAGATGGTAAGATATAATATAATAATATAATATATAATATATTATGATTATATAAGAATGTTGAAATGTTCAAATTTCGGTCGATGGTAACAGATATATAATTATATATGTATATATAATAAATAATCTTCTTCTCATAGTTCCTGAAGAAAAAGAGAACTTGTTGTGTCAGCAACTTACCCGTCCACCGATGCTTCTCTCAGCTGGATCTACACCGAGATCTACACCAAGATCCACTCCTTGCCGCAGTATGTCCCCACAACCGCACCACAGAGCGATTCGTGAGTGTTATTATTACAATTTATTATATTTTTATTCATTCAAATTTATAATATTACACTAATGTTGTTTCTTTGTTGTTATTTAGGGCAACGAGATTCAATGTCACAAACCCCATCCCGAACGTCCAGATGGAAATTAGCTCCACCAAAATTCTTTGCTGTACCGTTTAATCGCGTTGCAGAAGAAGGAGAAAACGTTTCGTTCCGTTGCAGCATTGCGGGACATCCAGTACCCAAAGTTTACTGGGACAAAGATGGATCAGAGATACAACTTAATCCAAGGATTTCTATAAGGGAAAAAGATGACGACCGTGTTCTGACAATAAATAGTGTCAAATATGAAGATTCAGGAATCTACAGAGTTACTTTGGAAAATGAAGCGGGAAGAATTGAGGCTACAGCATGTCTTGATGTAATCAACCTCAAAGGAACTTCACCCGCGATGAGAGTTACCGAAAATCCTCGTACTTCGCCATATGTGAGAAGGCATTTGAATGGGTCACACTATAGAGTAGGTGAAAGGCTTCGTTTAAGTGGAGAAATAAGAGGTTCACCATCTCCAACATCCAAATGGTACCGGAATGGTAATATATTGGAAATGAATGATAGAGTTTTTGAAATAAGGAAGGGTGATGTTTATACTCTTGTCATAAATTCAGTCAAAGCTTCTGACTCAGGAATATATACATTGGTTGGCTCTAACGAATTAGGAAGTACTAGTAGCTGGACTAAAGTAATTGTAGAGAATAAGATAATGAATGGAGAAATCAAATGCATTGGAGAACACCAGCCTCATATTCTCACAGTCTTGAAAGACATAACCGTAGTAGAAGGGAAGGCGACTGAAATACAACTAACACTTGAAAACTGTTGCGTATTTTCTTTCACTTGGATTAGAAATGGCACTGTTTTACCAGATTCAGAAATTTACAAATACGTGGACTATGGAAATGGAGTCATTGGACTACGTCTTGAAGATATCTACATACAAGATGAAGGGGTATACACGTGTATTATCAGAAATGGGTTCGGATCAGTTAAGTCTTCATGCAATATTAAGGTTAAAGGTAAAAAGATTTTCAAACTTAGGGTGAAGCATTACATTATGTCTAATAATTTGTTTGTTAATTGTTTATTATTATTTCAGAAAGCAACACTGGAATAGCGTTCAATGGATTCCAGGGTTATCCAGAACCTGTGCTAGTGCAAGAGGGTGGTGATGCAACATTTAATTTAACAATTAATTCTAAAGTCAAGTTTGCTAATCCAATGGCAGTTTGGCAAATAGCCGGAAAAGAAATAGCAAATAGTTCTGATAAATATAAGGTAAAATTAATTTTCAAAATGTGTTTTAAAAAAGTATACGTAGGTATAAATAATTTTAATAAAAATATACAAAACATACTACTTTTTTCTGTAGCTTATAAACAATGGCTGTAAGTTCACTTTGAAAATATTTCGAGTTGAAGGAAAAGAGTCAGGGTACATTAGGTGTGCTATTCGAGTTCCAATAACTTCGAATGAGGATGAAACTGATGAATATGAAAGTCTGTGGTACTCGACTCAGTTGTGTGTTGTACCCAACGTTTTCATAAATGAGTTAACCGATAGTGCTGCAGCAAATAAAACAATGCATGTGAAACCAAAGTTTACCAGTAAAATTGAAAATGTTATAATACCAGTAGGAGGGAAAGCATTATTTAATGCATATTTCTGTGGATACCCTGCCCCAAGTGTCTCTTGGTTCATATTGGTGAGTTTTTAAATACTTCAATATTTTTAATGTTAACTCTTTTGTCAGTAATAGAAATTGCTTTCGAAATGTATATTTATGCTTTGCGAATAATTTGCTCTTTTTTAATATTTTTGGCGATAGCGAAATAAATATTATTCTCCTTAACTCTTACTAAGAGGACTAATTTTATGTTTATTATATACGCAGTTAGTACACTGGCTGCCCCACTTGTGGAATATGTCGGGATTGCATACAAGTGCTAGCTTCTACATCAAATACAACAAGACTGTGTTCTGCGAATTCTATCAACTTTTAAATATAAACACTCCAGTGGCAAATGAAATATTTTGATATTTGGAAATGCAAAGACTGAAAGTCTTTGTTAAAAGTTTTTTTTTAATTGACATAAAGCGATTAATTGAACATTTCATAGTTTTTCTTAATTTTTTAAGTAAATATATTTCTTAAGTTTACATATAATTTAACAAATTTCTTTAAGGATCGACTGATATCACCATGCAAAAGGTTCAATATTAATAACACACCAACGACTACTACACTAGAGATCAGTGATGCCGAGAGAAGTGATTCAGCAGTATACAAAGTGATTATAGAGAATGAACAAGGAATAGATTCAATGACAGCTTTATTACAAATTGAGGACACAGGCAAGATTAAAATTGGCTACCTTATAACAACATTCATTTTCTAACATATGAGTACAAAATGTTTACAATATTAACAATTTTTTTAATTGTTTCTCTGAATCTGGGGACCACGCACAGATGATAAAATCAATCAAACATAACATGGTTCTCCAATCGAACTATCTGATTGATTTTGTCAACTAAGTGTTGTGCCCAAATCCAGTTAAACAGTATAAACCAGTATTTTTTAAACATTTGTTGCTAACTAGTGAAACTAGCAACTGATAAAGTATTAAATAAATTGTTCCGGCACCATTTAGACGGGAGATCTTTGTCCATTCGAGATCTGAAATGTGAGATCGCAAAAATATGATTACTTTTATGGTATGCATTAAATGTTTCTTGATTGGTGGACCAGCAGGGCTACTCTTGACACAATCTTAATACGATCTTAATCTAGTCTTGATCTTAATCATACGACACACGAAGGGACTATTGTCAAAAACACCGCGCTACCGCTACCGTGCGATCGGTATGCGTGTATTTTTGGCTTATAGTCACTTCGCGCGTCGTATGATTAAGATTAAGATCGTGTTTAGATTTTGTCAAGAGTACCCCTGCTTATAGTATGACACGGAGAGGAGAGGTACTAGCACCACCAATTCGCAAGCATTGATATGCCTTTCTCACTTCTTCCAAATAGATCAACTCTTGCACAATACATTGTCATTGTGTAAACATATCCTCCAATTGAGATGTCTGATTGATAATAAGTTTGATTTATTAATGATAATTATTATTGATTAAACTTCCAGAAGAATCACAAAAGCCTGCACCTCTGTATCATGTCGATGATGGAATGCTGTTTGATTCCCATTATTCTATTCATAATGTAATAGGAAGGGGACATTTTGGATCAGTGAAATTGATCAAAAACAAGAAGTCTGGAGAACAACTTGCTGCTAAGTTTGTAAAAATTTCCAAACAAAAAGACAAAGAAGTTATCATGTCAGAATTAGAGATATTACATTGTTTGAAGCATCCGAAGCTCATACAGTTAGTTGATGCATTCATGAAGCCCAATCAGATGATTATAGTCACTGAATAGTAAGTTAAAAGTTATATATGTATGCGTAGTTGGAAGCTCTTAAAAAACGAATAAAAAAATCTTTGAAAACTAAGGTACACTATTCACGTTTTATTACTTTTTTAGTATCTCTGGAGGACAATTATTTGAAAGAGTGTCAGAAGATGACTTCACACTTACCGAGAGAGACTGCATACTTTTCATGACACAGATTTTAGAAGGAGTAGCTTTCATGCACTCAAAAAATATTGTGCACCTTGATTTAAAACCTGAAAATATAATGTGCCATACAAGGCCATCACACGAAATAAAAATTATTGATTTTGGATTAGCTAAACGACTTCGTCCCAATGAAGAAATTAGAACTCTTTGCGGTACAGCTGAATTTATTGCACCTGAAGTTGTTAACTTTGATCCTATATCAACAGCTTCTGATATGTGGAGTATTGGAGTAATATGTTATATTCTGTAAGTAAAAGACTCCAACATTTTAAGAAATATTTTTAATATTTTTTTACAAAGATGAATCAGGATTTCAAATAAATACAAACACACCGTAACTGTTTGCAATATGAAGAGACAGTTAGTCGGCAGAAAGTGGA
Organism: Athripsodes cinereus; assembly: GCA_947579605.1. Taxonomy (NCBI): domain Eukaryota; kingdom Metazoa; phylum Arthropoda; class Insecta; order Trichoptera; family Leptoceridae; genus Athripsodes; species Athripsodes cinereus. The sequence continues at coordinate 13,422,272 of OX388329.1, forward strand.
ATTTCTTGATTGAAAGTCCAAGACTACTATTAAGCTACCGACCCTTTCATACTAAAAAAATGGTATTCCTATGCCAAATTACCTTAACAACACTATAATAATTTACTGATTCTTCAATAATATATTACAATTTATTTATATTTTTAGTTTGTCTGGTTTATCACCTTTTGCGGGTGATACAGTACAGGAGACATATTCTAATATTTTGAGAGTTAAATATGACTTCGAGGACGAATCATTCGATAAAATATCTGAAGATGCGAAGGATTTCATACGAGACTTATTTGTTAAATCAATGGACAAGCGTCCATCAGCTGCAAAATGTTTACAAAACAAATGGATGATGCAGCATCAAGTTACTGGTAGTGCAACAGCATTAAGTACAGAGAAATTACGAAAGTTTGTTATTCAGTCAAAGTGGCAGGTAAGACTTTTCATTAATAATATAATCATATGTGTGTGCTTTAGGTAGTATTTAACATTAAATAAATTCTGTGAAGATCCCCGTGCAAAAAAATCAATTTCATAAATTATAACTGAAAAATAATGCTTGATTTTACTTTTTTTTTTAAATTAATGCTTTTTGTGTTTTTTTTTCTGTTTGGTTTTATTTCAATTTAATACTGCATGCTGCATGTGTGTTTGTCAATATATAGATGACAGGAAATGCAATTAGAGCTGTTGGAAGAATGGCGTCCTTGTGTGCTATATCCCGCATGAATACTTCAAGAATACCAAATAAGACAGATAACTCCTCTAAAATGTCGTTTGCAGAGGAAAATATTAATCCAGAGTAAGTTTGTTTGTAGAAATAAAATACATATCCACATGAGTTGATGATTATTTAAAATGTGAACACTGTTTTTAACTTGATTTCTATTCTTTTGCAGAAAAACAACAAACTGATAGTTGATCAAATATTTGATAGGAAGATTGTAATGTGTAAGAGCGGATAATAATAATAACCTAAGATGATCCATATGTTAAACAAAATGCTGAGCTACAGCTATTGATCTATATTGTATAGACTAAAAATTCATAATGGACCTAACACGTTAGTTTTGCAAGGTTTGAAGGACATTTGATAGTTTTTTTATATCGTAGGGATCTTTTTATGGCTTCTTTGTCATGTTTAAAAGATGTGCAATATGCAAGTATAAGACAGTAGGAAAAAGATCATAAGCATCTTAATGTTGTAAGGTGAAACAGCATAATTATTATTAATTTTGGATCATGTTTGCTGAGAGAAACAATAGTGTAGTACTATTCTAAACTACATATATAGGTCAACATCTACAGCACACAATACACTTGTAAAGTGTGATGTCATCCATCATTTGCGCTCTAACTGTCTATAAGTGTTTCTGTTTCTCATACAAAACTCAGTGTTATTTCATTAAGTATTATTAATATGCCTCATAAAAATATTCTGAAATTTCACATTAGACATTTTACTGGAGGATGAATAATTATTGAATATGGAGAAAATACATATAACAGCAGCCATGTGAAAAATGTCTTTTTTATGATGACCTGATAAGTTCATTGGACACAGTAGGTTCACTGGTTACCCCATTTGTGGGAGGTGACGTGATGAATAGATATTATAATAAATTACAGCTGCTGTTTTCTATACTTGATGATCATCAACACCCTCCATTACAAAATTGTAGCTGTCAAATTATTTCACGGAGCGCAACAACAGAGTGTGTACCATTTACTTTACAAGCATATTACAAAGACAGTCAAGTACCTAAATGCATAAAGTACCTAAAATAATAAAACATGACTGCTGATAATTCATGATAAGAAATTGAAAAAAATAATTAAGGAAATAGTATAAAAATACTCTCCTTAATAATGTCGCAATTCAACATAATTATAGTTATGTATGTTTATAAGAAATACATGTATTATAAAGATAACTTAACATGACATTTACTTTTCATTTATAAAATATATAGGCGATACATTTTCATAAATATGTTTTTGTTTAAAATAAGTGATCCGTTATATAAAACATGATGTATATCTATTTACATTTGTATTATTTGTGTAGCTAGTCACCTATTTAGTTTGAATATAAAATCCTGTTACTAAAATGTTAAAAATTCCTATCAGTCCAGTTGTATTACTCTCTGTTACCACTGGGTATTACACAAAATATTTTATGCATTTTAAGAGTAAAATAATTTAAGTAAATTAATATGATTATTTATTTAAGATATCAGATAACAACATTTGTCTGTTTATATGTACCAACTTAATATTAAAAATATTTTTAATTTAATTAAAGTGGTTGTTTATTTAAGATAGGTAAATTATTATACAATGTTTTGTATCCAACTGTTTTTTTTATAATAAAAATGTTGTCCAGTGTCCAATATAGTGGTAAATTCTTTAATTTTATTTATCTTATGTCAACGGTATTATCCTTTAATAAATGATAAATAAAATTTTATAGTTGATACATCATATATGAGAGAGAAATGCATGATTGGTAAAAAATTATGCTAAGAAATCAAAATGTATTCTATATTTGTGATTGATATTATTTATATGAATTAGATACAATAAAGATATTTAAAATAATATGTTTTTATTATAAATAAATTAGCCACATCACCTTATTCAATTTGAACTAAGAAGAACAGAAGAAAGGAAGTTAATGAGAATGAAAGACACTTATTATTTAGGTACATTATGAATAATTTATTATAACACTTTTTTTAATGTTTTAATCAACATAATTTACAGTCAATAAACTAAAAATTACTTTATTATTATTACCACATCAAATTTTTAATTAAATGATTTTATATAAAAGGTATGTATGTATAACACTGAATTAATTAAATCATTATTCAATATTACCATAATGGAGGGTTGAGAGATATAAGTAAAATCAGTAACAATTGTTAAAAGATGTTTTGGTATTATGTCATTTAATTATAAGATACTTTTATATAATAATACACATATAATCTAATTATAATATTCTATAGGAACTACTCCATAGACGACTAAAATAAATGCTTTCAACTATCAAATAATTTATCATAATCATGGAATACCCTGATTTCCATCATATGAAAAACAAAAATATGCTTTGGATAAATAAATTAATTTAATTATTATTCAATTTTCTACATTGACTCAAATATAACATAATGATATTTAATCATTTTACATTCAAGGCGAATTGAAAAAATTGACACTATTTAGTAAACTCTCACGTGACATTATTATCTACGCTTTCTAGCATTAGGAGACACATACTAAAAGAAAAGTTCACTTTTCTTTTAGTATGTGTCTCCTAATTCTAGAAAGCGTAGATAATTAAGTCAAGTGAAAGTTAACTCATGTTTTTTTTTTAATTCACCTTGAGATGCACTTCCAACAAGTACCTTCGGTCAATAACATCAATAATTTACATCCATTTAGCCTCTCTCAAATTATATAGAAACGCAACATTTTATTTTAATAAGACGAATCTAGATTTGTGATAAATCCAAATACACTTCAAAACCTTTACAGTAAGCAATATGCTTATGTCGTGAATGTGGAGTAGGTAGATTGAAAATCTGAGACTTAATCATCAAGCTACCGACCAACATTGCACTAAATTATCTATGTAAGTACAAGAAACGAATCCTATCTTCCACCACAAAACTAAGATATACGCAGCATAAAATGAGAGGTAGGTACAACCATCACCAATAATTAACCAGGTAACTAGATATTCAATAAGAGTTATTTACAAAATTTAAAAATAATGATAAATTTTAAGTAGTTATATAAACACATTGGCAAAAGTCTAGAGTATTTTAAATAAAAGAATTACCTTCAAAATAAAAAGATTACTGGTATTAATTAAATTTATTATAAAATGGTACAGATAGATAGGGACCAAGATATTTTAATTACAGTTTAAGGATATCAATGTTTCATTTCAAATATAAAATAAACTTATTTATTTTATGATACTAAAAAAGGGTAAAAGTATATACAACCAATGACAAAATTTACCATAAAAAAACATAATTATGATAAAATAAGTGATATTTTTGATGGACTCTTAAGAATTTGAATATGATAGAATTGAGTCGTATAAATGCAAACAGCGCTATCTCCAGTAATGATCAAATTTGTACTAAGTACTAGATAAGACAGAGTATCATCAAAGTTTCACCTACAATAACATGATGTTGTGCAAATTCCATTATATCCCATACAAAATGTTATCCAAAAAGAACATTGAAATGCAAATAGCGCTATATCCCGCTCCATGTGAGATGCAGAATACATCAAATCCAATGGACCAATAGGAAGCCATGATTTTTCATTGCAACGTGCGGTGTGACGATTGATGGTTACTTGTGTTATCACGGTTCATTTTTATATAAATTTGCGTACTTTTTTTAAGTAAAATGGAAAGAAAACTAGAAGAAATGAAAGAAAACAAGTCTAGAAAAAGAACTAGAAATCCAGAAACATGGAAGCGTCATGTGGAACACTTTAAAAGGTATGTAAACTTTTTAATATTTACATGTCAACTACACGATGTACAGAGTGGTCCAAAAGTTGATTCATAATCTATGTTGTGTTGAAGTAGGTAATTACTTAGCATAGAAATCATTACTTGAATGTGTCAATTGGTTGTTTCACCGATTAATTATTCCTTTAAACATAAATAACAAATTACTTTATCTGTTGTCATAACATTCACCAATAGCAGTCCATACAAATTCGAATAATTTATAATTCAATAACATTAAAATTTGTCTCTTATTAAATTTCTCATATTTCAGCTGACTTCACTGATATTTTATTCTCTGTTTATCAAATTTCCCACATATTCTTTTTATACCTAAGTATATTTTTTAAATTTATTTTTAATTTGTTTCAGATAGGCGCCTACATATTTGCTGGAATTTCCGACATGCGGCCATAAAACTAAATCGTTTGAGTGCGCGTTTCTGACGATGGCTGACATCTTTAAATTTCTATTGTATCATGACCGAAATTGACTTGAATATTTTTCAATTTTATTGATTAATTATTTATCTCTTTTTATCTTTTCTATAATAAATTATCATGTGAAAAACATACTTTAATTACATATATTATATATACACTTATTTGTATTGTTATAACATATTTGGAGGTGTCATTACTATTTCTTTTTTTGTATCTTTTATTTTTCATTTCATGATGTGTGTTGTTTCTAAAGTTATTAATTTAATGTTCTCAGTAAGTAGACTAATGTTGTTGTATACTTGTATGTGTTATATTTGTTAAAAGTGTGTTGACACGCTAAATAAAGTAAAATAAAAAAATAATCACAAATAAAGAATAATATGCAATGCAGTGTTTTTTTAACCACCCATTACTAAAGTAAATTTAAAATGGCGGAAAACCATAATGTCTGTTGCAAATCCCGCCAAATCCACTGTCATCCGCGTTCTGAGTTGCAAAATAAGTTATATCCAAATATTTGTTTAAATATCTTGTAAATAGTATAATCTCTAAGTGAAAAGATATTAATTTTTCTTTCATTAAGGTATATTTTAACTTTATTTCACATTATATTGCGAATATTTCGAATTATATTTTAAATACGTATAACTCAAAGTCTTCTCGTAAGGAGATAGCGCTGTTTGCATTTATACGACTCAATTATTAATATTAGTATGATCTTACGAAAAATATTAAATAATTATGATGCAACAATTACACAAATAATCATCAGTCTTTGTTAATATAATTGATATATGTATGTATTTCAAATTTGCAATAAAAACTGTACACAGCTGACATGGCACATTTTCACATGCAGCGTAAAATTGCATAATTAAATGTGTTTGTATTATCTTTATTTCTTTGTGAAGCTCTGGAATAAGAAGGCAATGAGAATTTATTTATTGTGATGTAAATCACAATAAATTGATAATCTTATTGCTTATATTCAGTAACCTTTAAGAAGTTTTTTTCAAACTTTTATCAAAAGTCTAGTGGGGCAATATATTCCATAATGTTAATCTGTTTGTTTGTATTTACTGTTTCGGAAAAAAATAAATAAAATTGTAGAGCATAATGGATACTTTAGCCACAATGAAAATAGAAATGTATATTATGTTATAAATGCACCAATATTTTGTATACCTTGCGCTAACTTCAAATAAAGCTAAATCATAAAGAGGACAATCTACATTTATACCAAATATTTTTGACACTTTTTTTATTTACAAGCGCATCAATCTAAAAATGCAATCTGCTGATTATCAATTTATTGTTGGCTATACATATTATTGTATTACAATATGTCATTTATTGTCAATAAATATTACTGATAAGATATAATAATTATGAACTAAGTTTTTGACTAATAAGCACACATTTATGTAAGTAGATAAATTTACACATAAATATTATGTATCAAGTAGAATCTTGGCTAGTGTCACTGTAAATATTTTGAATTTAATTATAACACATTACAGAGGCTTATTGAATCACCGTACACTAATACTACCTAATTAAAAGTACCTGAAAGTATATCTACATCATAATACTAACATGTATATATATAAGAAAAAATCACAGTTGAATGTTACAACATAATAGTGTGTAACACATTAAAATTATATCCATCACAGACATTTATATTATACTATAAGATTATAACAGATAACAATATAAACAGCTGATGGATTGGATTCTATAATGTAAAATATTTTAAACCGTGTATAATAAACCTGAGTTTATAATAAAACCCATATAGATTGTCAAATATTGCCACAAAAATAATATATTTGAGTGTAGCAAAGAATCCGAAATCTTCATATTGAAAGTCGCCCATAACAATGACAATGTAATTATGTCACAAGTTCATTCACAAAATGTATTTTTGATATAATGCATATAACTTTTTTTGGTGAGTTTTAAACAAAAACTTAAGTACATATTACAATAATTACTAAAACCTCAGTTTAGTTATTAACACATGAAAATGTTGGATAAGTATTGGGTTTCAATGAAGTTACAAGAATATATTATATACCTGTAATATTGTAAAATATTCATATTATGCACCAATTGAAAAGAGTTATTGGATTATTTGTACTAGAGTATTACATGAATCTGATTAAATTATAATTATTATAGTATTTGAATTCAGTTTCTATTAAACTAGAAAAAGGTGTACGAGTTGAGTTAATATTTGTATGAGTTAAAATTTTGATTTCCACATTATGAGATTTACATCGGAGAAATGATGTATTCAGTATTTATGTATATCCATTCCCATTTTGTATATAATACAAAATGAGAATGCATATAACTAATTAAAGTTTTGTTCATTGGTGGACATCAATTTATTGATACAAAACTCAACACGTGTACAACGCAACATCAAAGTATATATACCTATATATATAAAAACATCAAAATAATAACATCCATAAAATTTTTGGATTATGTCCAAACAATCAAATAATGAAAAGGAATGATCCATTTTTCAAATAGTTTTCAACTATTTATTTAAAAGCTACCAATAAATTATCAATATGATTATAATTTAAATTTGTTGTTGTTGTCTAAAACTTACAATTTCTAATAATCGAAAACATAAGCCAGTACCACGCTTGAAAGCTTTTCTCTTGAAAAAGAAATAAATCAACCATAATATAAAGGCAATGAATAAAATTGAGGTACAACTAAACGGTGTTTGTGTAGAACTAGACGGATAATATTTGATTAAAGACTGTTTGTTCCTCCATGACCACACTGTTTCATCATCATTATCATTAATGTCCCAAGATTTTGAAGGAGGTAAAGCTGAAATTAAATTTTACAACCTATTAGATATAAATAGTATTACTTGGTGTGATATGAGGAAGCAATTAAACAAATTCATCATTAAAAAAAATACTGATGTATAAAAGTACTTAAGAGTCAATACAAAACAAAGACTATTTAAATTTAATATTTCAATGTAACATTGTGAAACAGCAATTGAAATAATTTTAAAATATTAAATTTACACTGTTTTTTATTTCACAAAAGTGTATTCAACATATACCACAAACACACCTAGTTTTAATCTCAGCTTTGGTAATGCCGATTTGTAGGTGAAAACGCTAAGCATGTTTGTGGTGTACACTGTAACACAGACTATTATGAAACCAATTGTTCTTCTAACTTCCTGATTAATTTTAATAAAGCATAGCCTTGTATTACACATGGAAAATAAAGCCTCATCTGGATTCATCACATACCTAAATATTCAAATTAAATCCTGTTTTTTGGAAAAAAAAAATAATATGTAACCACCGGGTAGCAATAAACATTTATGAGAAATTAGAATAATAAATATGTATAGTTATGCACATACCTTTAATGGGTTCATTTTGTGACAGAAGTATGTGTGGCTTGTGTAAAGAAGACGATAATGAACTTGTAATATTGAGAGGTACCCCTTTGAGAATTTCTCTGGATGGGCAAAATGGCAATGGTCGTGTCGCTCCACTTAAATTATTTTCAAGTACTCTGGAGTATTGATGTAAACGATTTCCCTCCATCCGATGTGGGAGTTCTATAAAATTTAACTAAATGTTGGATTTCATTAAAGTAAATTAATGTAATTTATACAATCTGGTATATTTTTTAACTTACCAGAAGGAATTATGTTGACTTCTCGGTGTGGAATATTATTATCTACAAACACTTTGGGCAAATGTCCAGTAGATGTATATCCCAATATCGCATCTAGCATCCAAAAGCATGGTTTTCCAGCATGACTACCATCTAAACAATTTGAATCTCCGTATATGGCAATTCTACCAGATGTTTTGATGATATTCATTGAAACAGTTTGATTATTATAAATTGTCACATTTTCTACAGACTGAACTTGATTTCGTATCTCATTGTTATGTGCATTGGTTTGAAGAAGTCCTAGTACAGGCACAGAAGTGGTTTCATCTTCATTGTAACCTGACTTTGCATCTTTTGTATCAGACATAAGAATCTGAAATAACAAATTCAATATAACAAAACAATAATTTACATTTTATTCTGGTGTAGAAACTCATACATATACTTAATGTACCTGTTGTCCTTGATCTTTGAGAGGAACCGACACAAGAATGCCATCAAGTGGAAAAGAGTGGATATGTGTGCCACTTGCATAATACATGGAATGATCACCCATTTGAAAGTTACCTTCAAACACCCTATCACCAAGAGCAATTTGATACACACTTAGAAGATCATTTAAGGCAGGTACATTTGCTCCACCAGTTTCTGGCATCCACCTAATGAAATAAAAATAAATTAATATCATCTCAATAGATGTACAATATTATGACGAAGTGTTTATAATAGTAATTATCAAATTACCATTGACGAGTATTCTCATCATAAAATGTAACTTTCTTCATAACAGAAGTGTTGTACCAGTCAGCGAATATGATTACCGAAAGACCATTATCCACATCCCTTTTTAATTTAGCTATTTCTTCTGGAAAGTATTCTTCTTCTGGATCGACCAGTAATAATGTACCATACTCTGATGCATCTAAACATGTCAAAGGAACACCTGAAATGTATTACACATTTTAGAACTAATATTCATATTTTTGTTATAACTACGTAGGTATGTATTTTTTGTTCATATACCAAGAACTTCAACATAGTAGCCAGAATTCCGCAAATTTTGATACATGTCTTTAAAGTTTGTGTGAATGTGATCAGCATTCCAATCTAGTGGGTCATTTTTTACTTTCAAATTGTCTCTTGGAAAATAACCAGGCGGATATCTGAGACTATGAAATTGATCCCAGACGATGCGTCTATGTCTTGGTGGTGTTGGTATAATTTTAGCTCTGAAACATTAGTAATTATTAAACATGTTACTAATATAGTCAGAAAAATGTGCCACTTCAAAAATATTCGACTATTTTTTTACCTAATTGGAAGTTGTAGTGTTACATTTGTAGCTTTTTCTCCAATACTAGCAATAGTTACATTTATATGACCTTGAGCAATTCCTTCAAATGTCCTAGCTTCAGAGTCCACAGTGAAGGCGATAGCTAACCATCCAGACCATGGCCATATTGTTGGGCTGTGTGTCACAGAAACTTGCAATTTAGTACCATGTTGGGCTATATAAGGATACCATTGCACATCAATCTAAAATAAAATAAGTATTGAAAAATTCTGTATTATTTCAAATTGGTTAATTAAAAGTTGGTTATAAATTTTGCAGACGAAAATAATTTACCACATGTCCAGAAACTCCTAAGCCATTTATGATGGTGACATTCACAATTGTTTTCATTCCTCCAACATAAATAGGCTGTGTACAGTACGGCCACATGTATTGACATTCAGACAGGTCAATGTAAGGTGGACTTAGAGTAACCTGAGGCTCATAACCTTTAAGGATCTGCGGGAAATAGAAATGCAACATATTCAATCATTTTATAATGCACTTTGCATTTGTGTGAGAATCATAAAATATCCGCAAGCTTATAATTTCGCAATGCATAAAAAGTTTGTATCAATTCAGGGATTTTACTTTGCACTAAACTACCTGGTAAGCCTTGAGCAAATCCAACTTTCCATGTCCTTGTTCGAACATATTGACTCCAGGTAGACGCCTAGCTGAAGCCATCAAGGCTTGTTTCATAGAAGCAGGTGTTAACTTGTCTTTGTCTACTCCACTGGCAAGAAGGGCAACTGCTCCAGCCACCACAGGAGAGGCGACACTGGTACCTAACATAATTAAATAAAAGGTAAACATTGAAAATATTAAATACTTGCCTTATTAAGTACTTGAATGTGTAACACTATATAAAATTAAAATCATACCAGAAAGAGAACGGCATCCTCCTTTTACATTTGACCCTTTAACATTACTTCCATACGTCACTATATCAGGTTTAATACGGCCATAGCCCTAAAATAATTGTTATATAAAAATTCAATGCCAATCAACGATTTTTCATGCATACCTATACAAAATATCATCTAAAATAAATGTTTACCTCAGGCAATTCCCATGTAGTCATTCCTCTTGAAGAAAATTTTGCAATTTGATCTTCAAAATTTATTCCCCCAACACCGATAACATCCATCTGATCTGCAGGATTATTGAGAGTTCCATAGAGTGGACCATCATTTCCAATGGCAGAGACCATAATTATCTAGATCAAACATAGATTTTGTTGTAAAAATATGTCAATTAAATTGGTGAAAAGTAATTTTAACATTTCACTTTTTCAAAAATAAAATCAAAATTTTGACTTACTCCATTGGCTGTTAGTTCCCAAACTTTATCAACAAATGGTTGATCCATAAAATCTGGTCCCCCAATGCTGAGATTTAATACATTAATTTTCTTCATTATTGCATAGTTGAAAGCATCCAAAAACCATGATGTGTAAGAAACCTACAAAAGGAAATTTCTTAGTTTTTTTTATTTCATTAAAAAAATGTTTGAGATGGTAATTTTTTTATGTTGTAAATTAGAGTTTATCTACGCTATCACAGCATGTTCAAAAAGCGATGAAGATAGTGTTATCCTCTTATAATCCGTGTAATATAAGAATTATAAAATTTTAAAATATGATAATGAGAGAACGATTTTGAGAATAAGATATACAAAATTATTACACTGATTTATTGTAGTAAAATTACTGAACCTGATTATTAGTGAACACTCTGAAGATGTGAAGTTCTGCATCTGGTGCAAAACCTAAACATTCTTTGCTGGATGCAATCACTCCAGCTACAAAAGTGCCATGACCCAATCCATCATCCAATGTCTTTTCATTAGTCCAGTTGGTTCTCTCCTTTATTTTCTTGAAATGTGGATGAGATTTCCCTAGACCGGTATCAAATACAGCAACTTTTACCCCTTTCCCTAAAATCAAATAATCCAATTAATTAAAGTTGATATTTTCAACCGATAGTACTTGGTGGAAATTCATGTTGAATTAATTATAAATAAAACACTTATTTATAGTATATCCACAGTGACTTTTTATTGGACGCGAGCCGGCTTTCAAGAGCTTCCGCTCTCATCATCAGGTTACAACTGCTTTTGATCTAAAGAGTCATGTGTGAAAAAGTAAGATATAAGAAAGTGTAACATTTCGATTGCATTGATGAAAACAAAAAAGCTTTTGATTTCAAACTGATACTAGTCTGAGTTTGTTCTGGTTTTGTTAATCACTTAACCCATTATGTGCAGTATTAAATAAATCATATATTGAATGTCAGTTAAAAAAAACTAAATTTCTCATTAATTTTGTATGGATGATATAAAATTCAATGCACCTGTTTCTGCCAATTTAACTGACTTACTATCTATTACAAAAAAAAATACTGAAACAATTAAAACAAAATTTGGCTTGGATAAACGTGCAATACTGAATCTTAGGAAAGGCACACTGTACTTGTTTCCTCAATTGTGTTCAGCAAATCAAGTGATTACTCAATGAACACCCCATACATTCCAGATGATGGAGAGAAATCATTGAACTAGTCTATCTGATGTGACATTCACCACTCATGCCAAGATCGTTTGTCTCCTTGCATAACTTTGCAACATGAATGACCTCCTTATACTGTATTAAGTATTGCTGTTTTGCTCAAAATGAAACGTGATATTTACAATTGTTAATGTGTACTTTGATATTTTTAAGCTTCAAAATCTTCAGAAAAGCCCAGTTTTTGGGCTTCCATGGAAGTCACGTTAACATTAACGTCACATAAGTAATGCTATTTATTTAGGATTTGACTGTAGTTATATTGAAAAAGCTTTGAATAATCGTACTGAAAAATATTATTCCTTAACAAATTGTAGGTAGCCTCCAACAAATGTATGTATCTGTTACTTTACCAGACTGACTTTATACCAACCTGCAAAAAAACAAGAGTTACCTGTGATTCCTAGGCTCCACAATGTGTCTGCTTGTAAAATTTTTGTGATCTGTACAGGAACAACACGAAAAAGTTTCCTTCCGTATTGATGTGGAGTGTCCTTTTCCAATGTTTCTGTATGAGATTTTATAATTCTTCCTTTGTGAGTCCAAAAATTAGGTAAGTAACACTGTAAACCTGTACAGTCTTCTTCTATCTCATCAACATTATCAACATGGTCTAGATTCACGTCCTCTTCGTAATGCATCTCAAGGTCTCCGTAGTCGTCAAGAAGTAATTCCTTTATTGTACGCTGGGCCATGTGTTGTGCTGTAACCCGCTTAATTGCTGGATGTTCACTAAGGGCATTTATACCAAATACTTTGTTTTCCTCAGACAATAATATCACATCAAAATCACTTGGATAATCTTTGGCCGGATTATTTTTTTCAACTATTTTCCAATTTGTTATCTGTGAAACATGTAAACACACAAAATGATAATAGGTTAACACACATTTACCTTTAAGTTAACTACTTTATCTTTACTTACGCCTGAATTGCTGAAGACTGCATTGATGAATTTTTCTCGTGCTTTTGCAGTGTAATAACCATTGAAAGACACTATATATTCATTCTGCACTACACTTGTAGTAAATGATATGTGTGTATAAAGCGATTCATTGTATATTGTATCACTTGAACATTCACACTCATCAAATTCTTTGAAAATTTCGCAGCACTTGGTAAATGGAGACTTAAGAAGGATAATGTAGATGAAGCAGAATAAGGAGTCCTTCATCTTTGTACCCATAAAGCACAAAGTATGATTGGTAGATATAAGTTAAATTCACATGAAATGTATTCATCACAACAGATTAATTATTTTGTTAATTAAAACGTCGACATATTCATATAGATACATTGTAGGTGAAACGTTCCAATATACTTATAATAAATGCATGAGAGAAGTGCACAAATAGTTGGCAATAAAATTACGATTTATGTCACATGTGGCACGTATACATATTTTTATCAATTTATAAGAAATAAAGGTGACTATCAGTTTAATCTTTTTATGTACATTAAATAAATTAATCCTGAATATATTCTATAAACACCGACGAACCAAACTGTCAAATAATTTTTCACACTAAAGTATTACAGGCCATAGACTATAGAATAATAAATTAAAGTACTCATGACAAGATCATAATATGTGGCACGAAAACATATTTTTATCAATTTAAAATAAACAAAGGTGATTATATCAGTTTCGATTTTTAAGTATATTAAATAAATCAATTTTAGTTTTTACAAACACCGAAAAAATCACACTGTCAAATGATTTATCTTACTATGAGAGGCCATAGACTAATATAATACATACATAATTATATTCATAATATAATATATAATATAATATTTATTTTTAAATAGCATTCAGACTGTTTTTGGCCAATGCGGCCTGTTGGGTATCTAAAATTTGGCCCGGCTGCTAAAAATGTTGGCTTAAGCCTCAAGTCCTCAGTTTTCAGAATATTTACTCAAATTATTAAGTATCCGGTACTTTTACCGAAAAGCCGAAGCTGTTATTTTCATTTTTTTATAATATTATAATAATTCTTTGGCGGGCCGCAGATATAATGACCAAGGGCCGCGGTTTGTGCATCGCCGATTTAGATCAAAGGTGGTCAACATGCGGCACGTTCCTGGCCCACGAAGCATACGCACATTTTTTAGAAGAATATATTTTTAAAGAAAACCGAGGAGTTTTGAAGCATTTCAAATTCCTATCCATTTTGAAAATTTGGCGATGGGGGGAGTGGGGCTAGTTTTTTTAGGTGAAGTAAAATTATTAAATGTTCCATTCCACTTGGGTTAGTTGGAAGAGATCGCGCCTTTGCGATAAACTCGCCCTCTGTATATTGATTGTATTTAATTTTAATGTATAACTTTTATGTAATTGTTTGTAACCAATGCACAGTAAAGAATAAATAAATAAATATAAATAAATATAATTATTATTGTACGGCGTGCTAGGAAATCTCATAAAATTTGTCTCGGCTGCAGAAAGGGTTGGCAGCCCATACTTTT
This sequence comes from Athripsodes cinereus, assembly GCA_947579605.1. Lineage (NCBI taxonomy): Eukaryota > Metazoa > Arthropoda > Insecta > Trichoptera > Leptoceridae > Athripsodes > Athripsodes cinereus. The sequence continues at coordinate 13,437,295 of OX388329.1, forward strand.
AGATCATGGGTGGCCAACCTTTTCAGCAGCCGGGCCAAATTTCAGAATGAGATTTACTACCGGGCCGCACAACAACATACTCCATATAAAATAAAAATGGAACATTTGATCATTTTACTTCACCTTAAAACCCTCCCCCCCACCCGGTCACCAAATTTTCAAAATGGTATCGAAATTTGAAGTGTTTCAAAACTCTTCGATTTTCTTTAAGAATATTTTCTCATAATATCTCTTTCAAAAAAGTAACGGGTACTTGTACCGACTATTAAAAAAAGTGTGCAAATGCTTCCCATGCCGCACGAAGACACCCAACGGGCCGCATGCGGCCCACGGACCGCGGGTTGACCTACACTTGCTTTAGATCATGCGTTGCCAACCTTTTCAGCAGCCGGGTCAAATTTCAGAATGAGATTTCCTATCGGGCCGTACAACAATATACTCCATATAAGGAACATTTGATAATTTTAAATCACCTTTAAGTTTGTACCCCCCCCCCCCGTTGCCAAATTTTCAAAATGGAATAGGAATTTCGAAATATTTTCAGAGTTCGTCGGTAGCTTGGAGGTAGAGTCTCGGCCTCCGGAACAAGGGGTCCGTGGTTCGATCCCAGGTGCCGGCAAACTCCCCTTTCACGGCACAAGCTTTTAGCTTAGTGTGAAAGGAGTATAAGATTGTATTTGGGTTTATAACAAAATCCCAGATATATCTTTTTTAAAAAAAAAAAAATTTGAAATGTTTCAATACTCCTCTAATTTCTTAAGGAATATTTTCTCAAAATACCTCTTTCAAAAAAGTAAAGGGGACTTGTACTGACTATTATTAAAAAAAAAATATGCATATATGCTTCGCGGGCCGCACGTAGACACCCAACGGGCCTCATGCGGCCCGCGGGCCATGGGTTGGCCACCCTTGCTTTAGATGATCATCCAGAGTGTCAGAGTCTATAGATTTTTCGGTAGGTTCAAGACCGATTTTTAAGTAGTGTGTCATCGTATAGTGAAAAATAAATAAATAAATTTATGTTGAATAATTAATTATACACGCTTGTTTATAAATTATCTGCTGTACGTAATATACGTAGGTATTTATTTATTTTTTAGGTTATTTATACCTTTCATTTTAAATTTATAAAAATACTTATCCATGATTATTTCCAATTTGAAATTTCAGAACCACAAATGTTAAATTGTATGGATAACGATTCTAATTTGAAAATGTATACAAAAATTATTCTATAAATAGCCCAATCTATAGAAAAACATCATCGTTGCTTTTGTATAATTCTCCATATTGCATTTTTTATTGAAATTAAAAATGAATGGCGTAGATAATTTTCTTTGTAATTTTTTTCCCATTAATTTGTAATATATTTTAATTGCCAATCGGCTATTTGGGGCGGAGGAGAATCTAACAAACCAATAGGCCTAGTCAAAACACATTTAAGCGTTACGTTTTCGTTCAAACGCGGACGACGTTGCGAGAACGTGTCAATTTCCGTAGCTACTTGTGTATTTTAGCTACGAAAATTGACGCGTTCCCGCGACCTCGTCTTGTTTGAACGAAAACGAAACTAAACGTAACGCTTAAATGTGTTTTGACTAGGCCCACAGAGATAATTTAAATCGGCACAGCCATTCTTGAGCTATTTTAATATTTGACCTTGTGGATCCGGACTTTTTATATCGATTGATTGTAATTAATAATATGTTGAGTGGTAAAATTGCATTCACCCGTCATCATTAATTTGTTATCACTTTTGATGAAACGTCTATTCACACCTTTTCAATTTGGAAGGTCATACAGAGTGATCACTGAAAATGAACAAGTGTGAATACCCCTTTTAGATTTGTTTGGATTTCTTTAGATATAATGTTATTAGTATGGGTAGCACAGAATACATACATCTCGATAAATCTACCGGGTATTCCTGTCGAAATTGACTAGTTTGACTACCGACAACGGATCATTACCGGTTCAGTACATACATAACAAAAAGAGGTGGTTTAATAATACCGGATATAAACTGGATTGACATCGCTAGAAGCGCGGCTTTATTTGTCAAAAGCTTATTTGAGAACGTATTTATAACTTATTTGTCAAAAACTTATCTGAAAACTTATTTAAATTTTAGATTAAAACAAAGTAACGTGATGAAAAAACGTGTTTTGCTGTTATTTGTGTGCTTGGTGATCGGTGTAGTTAATTTCATGTGGTTATTTCCTTCATATCTAATTCTAAATAACAAATTTCACAATTGGAATAAGTCATATGAAGTTTATCACTTGTGGTTGATATTTACAAAAGCTTCCACTCATGGTGATTTAGTCACGAATATCAGAAAACTTTTGCAAAGTTTATGTGCTCACAGCACTGTTCCTTTCCAGTTAAATTTAATATCAGACAACAGCAGTAAAACCATTGCAAGCAATGTAATCAACATCCAAGAAAACAGTAATTGCTCATACAGCATAAGTTATTACGACAAGGATGAGAGCATAAATAAGATAAAGGAGATAGTGGATGTGATGACACCACATTTCAGTTCTGTTCCAGGTCAGAGATTTGCTAATTTATCAAGAAAAAGTATTCCCGCTAGATTCAAAGTTTTTTTTGTACTTTTTGATGAGCAGAATATTTTCAACTCCCTAACAGTGTGTTTTAACCATTTTTACCAAGCATTATTTGTAAAGGGTAAAATGTAAAATATCTACTGCAAAATGTTCCAAGTTCTGAAAAGTTGTAGTTAGGTATATTCAATTTATTTTCATGCTCCATTTTATTTCTTATCAATGATTCGAAATGGTATATTCACCCTTACGAAATTAGGAGAAAAATTTTAAATCTGAAAATTTAATTTATTACTTTATTTCTTTGCCATATAAATATAGAGGCTCTAGTATCGTATGTTATTTTTTAGGTGCCTACTACTCGGACCCTTTTTATTATTTATCTTTAGGACTGCACAAAATTGCTCCAAATAATCAAAATAAAGTGATACTTATCGACTGTGATATAATTTTTGAAGAGGATGTTTATCTTCTCTTTGAAGAATTTAAAAAGTAAGTGCTTTCAGCGCCCTTGAGGTTGATTTTTTTTCACAAAACGGCGCTTTACAAATCATCCAAATAATAATAATAATTACATTATGTACCTACTTCAGTTCTTCTGTGTCATTGTTCTCAATTCTGAAAGTGTGACTCATATTTTTATGTAATTATGTTTAATAATGATTGATTGTTGTTCTTTAAAACCTATTGTGTATGTCTGTTTACCTTTTTATTTAGTCTTTTACACAATATAAGTAAAAATTGACATACTTTTGCGTACCTCTTCTCATTTTACAATATGTATGAAAATTTTGAGTATATTTTAAGCAGATAGATGTGATTCTATTTTCAACCTTTATCTTTTGCTTTGTGAATATTAAAATAGAAAATTTTCTAATACACGATAGTGTCGATCAATAGTTTATTATATTTTATTTGTTTCAGATTTTCTAGTACTAATTTGTTTGGATTAGCTCATGAACTAAGTTCTGTGTATCGACATGGACTACATGAATTTAGGAGTAAGAATAATGCTATATACATCGGAGAGCCAGTTAGTTTTACAATAAGTGACAATAATAGCACATCCAAAAATATTGCATCACAGAATGTTATGATACATGGATTTCCTGGATTTAATTCAGGTGTTGTACTACTGAATTTAGAAAAGATAAGGCAATCTCCTCTATATCATGAACTTTTGTTAAATAAAACAGTGGTATTTCTTACAAAAAAATATAGTTTTAAGGGATCACTGGGTGATCAAGATTATTACACATTGTTATGTAAGTATGCTTTCAAGTATTTATTTTAGTAAATATTGTATTAGTTTCTCATACATTTTGTGAATTACAAAGAAAACATCGAGTTATTGTGAAAAGCATTCATTTCTCACTATCAACATTCTATATTAATAGAATACTGAATATATTTTTTTTCAAATGTTTACCTAGGTTTGAAATATTTCCAAATATATTCCCAACCAGCCATTTTATCAACAAGCTTTGGATAGTTTTCTTTGTTGATTTCTTATAAATGTTCAATTTTTTCAGATTTGGATTATCCTGATATATTTTACACTTTGCACTGTGGTTGGAATAGACAATTATGTAAATGGTGGAACAGACAAGAAGATCATAGCCTGTTTAATGAATATTTTAAATGTCCTCCTCCCATTTATGTCTATCATAAAAATTGTCATTCATCTTTACCTTCTGATATTTTAGAATAATATAATATATGCTTCCTGACATTAATCACCACCTTGGTGATATTTGATTGTGATCAATTTTATGGAAAGTTGAACCTATCTCCAACTAGCTAAAGATGATGTTGCTCATTAATTTTCTTCTTGATTTATTTTCCTTTGATTATTTTGTAGTCTTTAAATTCCCTCATTAAAGCAAATCAATGATAATGCAAGCCATAATCTAGGATGAACTTATTCTATAAGGAGTATTCTATTTTATGATATTAATACAATATTATTTGTGTGGTAGGTCCCTCCTTCCTATTAACAATATCTGACTTTATGAATGTATATGTGTGTACGAATTCATCGGTAGCTTAGAGGTAGAGTCTCGGCTTCATGAACAGGGGGTCCGTCGTTCGATCCCAGGTGTTGGCAGACTCCCTTTTCACAATCCACAAGCTTTGAGCTTACTATGAAAGGTGTATTAGGTTGTATTTGGATTTATAGCAAAACCCAAATATATCTTTTTTTAATTAAAAATATGTAGGTATATAAAAATATAAATTACTGATTTGTAAGGTCCTAGAATTGATGAATTGTATAGTGTCCTTGAGGTGCTTTGGCACGTAAACAACACTTTAATGTTGTCCAGTAATAATAATATTAAAAATGTAATATTATTATTTTCTTTAAATTTACTTTGCACACCATTACAGCTTTTGGTCAATGCAATGTGCAAAGAGGATAAGCATAAGCCGTTGTGGTAATACCACTTTTTATCTGTGATATTTGAGGTTTTAATAATAGAATATAAATATAATTTGTGAGACATTATTTATTTTTTAATTTCATATTAATTTGAAACATCAAGATTTCACATTTCCAATGAATAATTCTCATTATTTTTATGTACGTTCAATGTGTATTTTTTAAATGAATATTTTCTTTAACAATTAGCCACTATGAGTATATTATGTGTGGTATATAGACATCAATTTATAAACATGCATGTATTATACTATTGTATAGTCTTAATATCAAATTATTTAGTTTTTGGCTTGATTCTAATAAAGTACAGTAAATATATTTCTTAAATAAATATATATGACAAAAAGAACATGGATATGTACATTGTGTCAAATTAATTCCCAAAATATGCTTCGTAGAAAGTATTTGCTTGATTTGTACGACATTGATTACTATGCTGTGATTTAACAGTGCCCCTGTGGTGATCATATTCAATAAACCGACGGTGACTATAAGTTATCTAATTATTGTAATGAAAATCTCATATCATATATGTATTTACTAATTTAACTTTATACAAATACATTCCACTCTCATTTTTATCATCAATTGATTTCATAGTTTGAATACACTCATGCACAATTATTTTGCAAATTATAATTATATTGAAAAACAGAGCAGTGTTCTAGACAAATAACTATAAGATATTAAGAAAAGGGCAAGATATGAGTAATTTTAGAATGACACTGGAAGACATGTTGTGTCACATGTCAATTTTATTAGCAAAATAGGAAATAGTATAAATTAGTTATATGAACAAGTTGAAAATTGTATGGTGTAAAGCAAGCATGTCAAACTTGCGGCCCGCGGGCTGCATGCGGCCCACAACGTATAACTTTGCGGCCCACTAGCAGTACAAAACATAACGGTACAAAAAAATACTCTTTATTAATTTTACTTTTTTTTATACTTTTCAAAATAAACCAAGTTTACTGTATAAACATTTTTTTTTGTGGCCCACATAAACTTTTAATTTTTTATTTAGCCCGTGTTAGGATTTGAGTTTGACATGCTTGGTGTAAAGAATGCAATTTTATGTGGCATGTATCTGACGTATACAAAACTACTTTCAATTTAAAATTTATAGGATTTTGATGTATATATATATATATATTGGCATTTTGATAAATACTGTTTTTTAAGTGGCATTATTACATGATCAAAATTAAAACATAGCAATAAAGGTACATTGTTCCACTGATAGACCATCAATAATATGGAAGGACTCTTAGATATAAAAAGACTGTAAATAATTTGATTTTGATATCTAAGTTTACACACAAGAATGCTTTATATTACCTTTATATTTTACATATCACTAATATTCTTCAATAATTTAATTATATTTGGATCTTTCTATTAATCATATCACTTAATAAATATATAGTAACAGATTTTTCGCCATGAATTTGTCATTTTTTTTTTCTAAAATACTTACAAATATTTGTCTGAACATTTTTGTTCTTCAAACACAAATATTTTTGTAAATGTCTTTGTTAAGAAAAATATCCTAAGTTAGGAGTATTTCTTTGCAAATATTTGCAGGATGAATACACAATTTTAACACACCCATACATAACAAAACATTTATTTAGATTGTTATTTTTTGTTTTTTAATTTGTAAGCAGATAATTATATATCATAATGGCATAAAATTCAGTAAAAAATAACATAATATAATATTTTTTTTACACAAGGATGGAGGGTCAACAATATGGACAATTTATATTAAATTGACATCTATTAGACGGATATTAATTGAATATTGTGTGACAAGATTTATGTAGATCTGAATAAGTGTCTTATTTTTTTTGGTCATTACACAAGATTCAAATTGTTTTATATTTTACCATGTTAAAATCAATATCGTTGCCGAGGAGGTGAAGTGATCCAAGCCACACTTTTTTGAAAAATGAGTTAGTATGCAGTTTTGTTCAGAAAACTACGGAGAACATAGTGGTGAAGAGAAATAAGTGATTTGATATTCCTAAAGGGCATTTTTGGAAGATTGTGAAGAGATGTTAAGTGTTTTTACATCATTTCAAGTGTGTGTTAGAGCATTTTACTAACAAATAGTTCAATTAAATTATAGAAGTGAAAAGATCCAAGCCACATAGCGCGTAACTTTCCAACAACTTTTTTACTGGTGGATCTTTCTCAGCTACAGTGGTGAAATAACCCAAGTGATAAATTCGTGTTTACTTCTAAAATATAAAAATTCTTTAATATTTTGTTATTTATATTAGTGAAATATGTGATCAGGAATATTGTGTAAAAATTTTAGCGAAATCCATGCAAAAATAACTTAGTTATTGTAAGATTAGTATTTTCGGATGTGACAGCGTAACTTCAACACGCTTTTTCTCGGAATGTCTGTCTTGTGGGTTGGATCACTTCACATCCATGGCAACGATATTTTGAATATTAGTTTGCAGATTTTATATTAATAATATGAGCTGTGAACATGTGATCCAAAGAGCAACTGAGTGCGTAGAGATGCCAAGGCTATTTGATTCTTTTGTTCTATACTGAGGCAAAATTCTAACATTTTTCCCTTATAAAAGTTAGCTTGTTATTATTTGCTAATATTGTCATAGCCGACAAAAACAATGTCTCTTGTCTGAAAAGTGTGTTGTGTTTTATTTATGATCAAGATGTGCCTTCAATTGAAATTTTTGTGTTTTTATATATAAATAATATGATCAATCACAAACAAAAAATATACAATAGCTCTATGTAACGTTTTTTTATATTATATAAGAATGTCACACAATTTTAGGGGTAAAAAACTCAGTTAAAATATGTGTTTTGACTTTTGCTAACTCTTGATATAATGTCATAGACATGGAAGTTGAACGTCGATGTTCACCATCAATGCAAACATCGACAGAATTTTTCCTTTAAGAAATATATTTAAGTGATTCTATAATATTGTCATTATTTTCAATCTAAATACTCATGTCATTTTATATTTTAATACATACATTGTAATTAATCTATAAATATATTGATTTTAAGTGAATCATCATATAAAACAATGTTGTATACATAGTCATAATTAGGGGTTTCGAATTAATAAATAAGATTTTTCATTCTTAGTAGACAAATCATACCTTCTCTCTTCCTTTTATTGAATTTTGAAAATTAAAATTACATGAAATTTGGTTAGGAAGTAAAAATTGCGCCTCTGCGATAAACTCACCCTCTGTATATTCATTTGTAAAATTACTTGTGGTCGATGAAAGTAAAGAATCAACAACTAAACATATCATAGTTTAAATGATTGCCGTTATGTATTCAAATAGTCAAGTCAAAAAGAAATTTCTATTATTAGTTTTGTTTTAATGGTCTGATGTCGTTGTCATAGGAACGATGTATTGTGAAAGAAGGATGGCTGTACCAACAGAACCCTTGTGGACGGAAGAACAGTGCTCTTTTTGGTCAACTATCATTGGGGCCAACGACATCAAAGCCTTACTTGAAAATTCTCATAATAATATTTTTGTTAAATGTAGTTAAGGGTTAGTAGAGTGTTTAATTATGCATTTGAAGGAACACCTTTGCCTTAATTAATTTAGGAGAATATTGTTGTTGACGGTGATATATGACTCATTTTTGTTTGGGATACATACATACCATAAAACCGCTTCCCTTGCAGAGTAGGCAGAAAGGTTCCAGCACACACTTCCTTTTATCCTTGCATACATTTTTGCTTCTGTCACTGTCAATTTATTCCTCATACATGCTCTCTTGTTCAATGTACTCAACATGTATCCGTCCTGTATTATCTGGTTTATATGATCTTGCCGCTTGATTCTCTGAAGGCTACTTCTCCGAGCACCATACCTCTCAGCCAAATATATTTTTTTGATCATTCTGTCCTCATTCATTCTTTCTACATGCCCAAACCATCGTTTCTTATTTATTCTGTCTAACACTAGACTGTTTTTGTAAACCAGCTGTTGGTTAATTCTTGATGAAGATTTTGTTGTCTGGAATATTTGTTGAAAATACTTTTATATAGATAGCTACAATAAACTATTTCATTAAGAAATTGAATTCTGCCTTCTATTTTCTTTTTGTTTCATATCCTGATCCCTGTTTAAAATTTTAAATCAATACATGGATTTTATTTCATCACTATTCTCTAATAATTACCATCACAATGCTATTTTCATTTTAACTAATAGCGGAAAGATTATCATAATTGTAATATCTTATAGCATATCTTTTGTTCCACATGCCAGTAAAGGCTTTCACTTGAAACTTGTAAACATTGCATTTATAACTAAAACGGATTTCCAAAAGATTTTATTAAATTAGCATTGAATTTGCATGGAGTACTTTATTTCTTTCTTACTATATTGGAAAAGTTTTATAGAAGCATATGCCTAACAGTATAGGAGTAAAGACTAACAATATTAGAGTGTTGAATAAAAAGAACATCCATTCTAATACCTATTTATAACCAAATTTATAATACTTATTTATAACCAAACAAATGCTATTGAGATCAAATCTATGTTCAACATAAACAGAGAGGACTGAATGCTTGTACGACATATTATTATCATACTTTAATTTATTTGCTTTATTTTCTGTATGTAGTTATGTTGTATTGTATGTTAAAAATATCAATGATAGTAAATTGTATTGACATCACTGTAAATCATTCTGTGGCCAACTTCATCGATATTTTGAATTCTTGGAATTCTTAATTGAATCAGAATGAGATCAGATAAGAATGGGCCTTGTCATCTCTCAATTACTATTTACTCCTGTGTGATCAGTAACATTATGACTTACAAATATATTGAAATAAAAGAAAAACAATATAATTGGAGAGAGGTAATTACATTTTTTAATATTTTAGATGCACCATAGAAGGGCTAATTTGAATAATATCACCGTCAATAAAATTATTTAATACTTATCCAACATACAACACTTAGTTAAAAAATGTAGTATATGATTTTTTGGTATACATAACCTAACAAAAAATATATTTGAGTGTAGAAATATAGTGCTTAATTGAGTTATGAACACTATAGATTACATCTATCTATTTTGAGTTGATAAAATGATAACTCTCTGCTTTGCTAATTAATATACAATAAGTTAATTCAGTAGTAAAAAATCTTTATTATTACGAGTTTGGGTGTGCGTAGAGAAGTTTTATGATTATGGAGGAAGCTAAAAAAATATGTACGGAGTAATAGTACTTTTTATTGTGATCAAAATCTTGTCATTAAGATCATTGAATTATGTTTTACTAATCACATTGTATTTTTATATATTTCTTGACAGCTTCTTTTTTATTGGCCCCCATGATATATGGACTTTTTTGTACAGGAAAAAATGTAATTTTATTATATTAGTGATTTTTTTTTATAAAATATGATATACATACATACCTTCAGTAAAATAAGATAAGTAATTGAAAAGTTAATTTTATTTTGAATTTTTTTCATTATAGTAATTAACACAACATTAGGCCTTAGGTACATCATTTTATTTAATTAATACTGTCATTGCCATCATTCATTGTAATTTAGAAAACTATGATTTCCTTATCTGACACATTTACATGTAATTATCAACATAACTTATTAAGGGTAAATACACGTTAAAATGTGTTAGTAAAAAAATAGTGAAAAAATCATGGAATAAAGATTATCAATACAAGATTACATAAATGCATTTTCATAAAATACCTTTACATTAGTAAGCACCAAGAAAGTAAGAGGAATAACATTCCATAACAACATATAAAATAAGATATAATCATTGCACACATTAATATGAACTTACTTGCTACACAATTATATATTTTCATATTTTTACAAACTTTTAGAATGAGATGTTCAAATGATTTTTTTAAAATACTGATTTACCTATTAATTTGATAGAAAAACAGTGATAGAGCTATTGAGGAAGGGTAAAAAGCTCATTTTATATTATTTCGAAGATTTTTTTTTCATATAATATAGGTACATCAATATTTTATGTGCATGTATACATCAATAATGTAATATATATATTTACATTAAGTTTAAAAGTGATATTTATAAATATTAAATTATTATATATTATGCATACCTTAATTTAGTTATTCTAATTTTCGTTTTTCATATATGACATTGACATTTCTGTACCTAGAGTGCATATTACCTTAATCACTGTATTAGTTTTATTATTAAGTAAGCAGTCAGAACAATAATCAACTACTTTTTATATTACTTACTTCTTTTCCTCTATTTGTCTAAAACATATAGTTATTTTTGCATTTTTTTTATATTAGTAAAAATACTTGAATCATATACACCTATTCTACTAAATTACGTAAGAAATAGTCAAAACATACTCTTCTTTTAAGATATAATATTACGTGTATATTATATATCACATTACATTTATTTCTCAAGCTCTTGACTTAAAAGTTAATGGGCAATAGTTTTTATACAAAGCGTAGTAAATATGTCATTTATGTACATAAATACATATTGTTAATTTTCTAGAAATGTTTTTATTTCTTTTATTTATTTAATTTAAAAGTCAATATCGTATGATTGAAGAGATTTATGGTAACAATTTATATATAAATAAAGTACCTACCACAGGGGTATAATAATGTTTTGATTATTTCGCAATATAATGAAATACAATTTATGAAGTGTAATACTGTTAATGAAAAATACCCTGACGATACGATTGGTTGTTTTTTTATATATAAAAATAGGTATTACGTAAATAAAATATTTTTATTTAATATTAAGGATTGAAGTATGAAATTTAAAGACGAGTGATAAACAGTTGAAATGCTCTGGAATAAGACAATAAAAAATTAAATGTATTTTTTTGTAAATTTATCACAAAATAATCACTATGACTCAACATGTATATCAATCTTGAACAATAAATTCTGAATACATTTTTTAAATCCAACAAATTATAATATGAAATTAATGACTTCAAATGAGTCTATTGCACATAATATTATGATAGTTTGTCATAGGTGTGCATCATCGGTTACAGATTACAGAATAAAAAATACAAAATGTTCAAAAGCAGATGATTAATGAAAACAAGTTTACGTTATTTATAGGAACAGTGTATGATACAAAATAAATACTATTCCATTCAACTAGTTATCACATAAACTTAAGTTATTTTAATCACTAATAGATAGATACTATACTGAAAACTATCAACAGCGATATATTTTACATAATGTACATGATAAAACAATAAAATTGATGATACATAAATATTTTGTTTGAATACATTGAATTGAGATATACATTTTATAACCACAAGTAATATTGACATCAATCAAAACCAGTCATTTATGTTAATCTAGAGAATTATAAGATATAATACAATATTTGATGATTCTTATGTGACATATATATTTGTGTATATGTTTTTTTCAAATGTTTTTCTGGAGGTTATCCAGAAACCTATTGTAACATATATACATATTTATAGTTTATATAAATAATATGTTCTCATTAACTTTTACGACTAGACATTTTATTTGTATTATTCTATAGAGTAATAATATCATAACACAAATATGAGAATAACATTTTTATTTCATGTTCAATACATACACAAAATATTACATTCTATAATTTTAGTTTTAATTCCCAATCAACTTCAATTATACTTAACAATATAACATTCAGCCTCATTAATAACAATTAGTATGTACATTCAATTCAGTTTGCATACAATCAATCAGTATATCTTTGGTGGTTATATAATATTATATAGGAAGTACATACATTAATTTATTAGTAAGTATAAAACTGCACCCAATGATATTTCAATATATTCTCTACATTCATTTCAATCTTCAAAATGGTCCCTCCATTCTAATTTTGATTTAAATCATATAAAAGTTTGTTCATTTTACAATAATTTCAATGGATGATTTAATGAAGTTAAATCATTTTATATAATATAGAAGCAGCAAAATAATGTCATGATTGCGACTGAATCACAATTACAGGAATTTACCTATTTGGTCAATGGAATATTTATTTTACAATAAATAGGTATATAGTTTACATTTCATATTCTACATTCAAATCAGCCAAATGATTTTCTATAAAATTTATGTCAGCAGTATTATTTCCAATATTATGATCAGCACTTGAAAACTTGATTTTGGTTTTTGTTTTAGATTCAGTATCAGTCAAGTTCAAAGACTGTGAAGTCTGAGCCATGTCCTTCATATCCTCTACAGTAGTAGAATCTTGTCCAAGTAGTATGCTTTTATTTTCATTACGTTTGGCTGCTATATTCTCAAGAGTCACCCGAAATTTACCCCCTGGTCCTCGAATAACATGTGTATTCAACTTTGATTTTTTATCTTGAGATGGGTTGATATCCATGGAAGAAGATAGTTTTCTGTCAGATATTAAATTGTTTTCAGAAAGGTAAGGAAATGTTTCTACTCCACTAGATTCTAGGTGCTCTACCATTGATGAAGGCCGAGCTTTGTGTAGACCTTTATATTCCCTTATTTCAGTGGAAATACCAAACATATCTGGAGTTTCATCATTTTGATTATCACTGCTTGTGCTTATTAGGTTTGAAGAGCAGTATACTAAAATGGATAAATATATATGTATACATAACTAAGTTGTCATTCGTTAGTTTATTTTTTGATTGTTAAGGAGTTATCAACTTTATATTACCTTCATCTAGAACTTCATTGATAATCTGCTTTTCCCCAGGAAGAATCTCAGGATATTGCTGAATCAGAGAAAGAGCCTCAGCACTTGGACGACCAGAATCATCGTCATCAGCCTCATTTCCGTCATCTTCCTCCTCAAACTTCTCTGGTTCGATCATTCCAGCTTCTTCGTCAGATTTTTCTTCAACCTTTAAATTCCAATTGAGAAGAAATAAAATTTATTAAAATTCATAAATAAATTAACTTTACATAATATTTTATCTATATTTTCTACAGTACTAACATCGTCTTCAGATTCTGGAATAACATTCTGAGGGGAGAATGGAATGGTAGCATTGTTAGAATACCCCTTCAATAAGTATGTGACCATTTCTCCTTTGCCTTTGACATTCACTGATCCACGACAGGTTAGTTGGTATCCACGCTGACTCAAAATGTGATACATTTCCTGTGTAACCTAAAAGTATTTTGCCATCGAAATTTTATAACGTTTCATAATAAATTGCCATTGTATAAAGTAAATTTAAATAATTGCTCCAAAAGAAGTCACTCTTTAAAATTGTTATGTACCTGTATTTCATCAAGTATTCCAGTTGAGTCCATTCGGCTAGCAACATTAACAGCATTTCCCCAAATGTCATATTGAGGTTTACGAGCGCCGATTACTCCCGCTACAACTGGTCCAATGTTGATTCCTGAGAATAAAATATTAATTTTATACAAATCATTCCTGGATCACTCAGTTCCCTAAGATGATTCACAAATTTAAAAAATAAATCTTGAAGTAAACGCCGTGAAATAATTTTGATTCTGAAAATTAAATTAGCACTCAAAATTCGCCTGCTATATTTAAAAATCCAGTAAGTTTGACTGAAATAATATTTCTGAAAAATAAAAGCAATCATTTAATTTATGTAAATAGCCTCGCTGCGATCAAGATATGATGCGATGTTCGCCTGCGACAATAAATTAAATAAAAATATAAATCTTAGTGAACAAGTAAAAGTCATGACCGATGAAATTTCCATTTTATTATATACGCACATACATAAGTGTATATTTTTATTGTTGTTTTTACCAAAGTAATTTTGGTAAGAAGGTATATTTTATGGGTAAGAATGCGTCACAACAATTTAGAAAATCATAACCCCCTGATTTACAACAATTAAGTCATTGATGACATGTATAGTAACAAATTTTATATTACCTATACGGATGCGAAAGTTGTTAAAGCTGTGTTCATTCACGTTCTTCAGCTGTTCTCGGATCCTTAGAGCGTAATCCGCCATGGCAGTAACGTGGCGGTAACCATCCATGTCACAAGTTTCCTTGGTCAGACCTGTTAGAAATGAAACAAGAATTTCGCAATAATGCATTATCTTCACGTTAATTATATATAATAAATATTATTGTAGTGTGAAGTGGGTAGGTATACTAACCTGAAGCTGCCATGTATGTAGCTCCTGTACTCTTTATCTTTTCAATGTATTTAAATTGATTATCCGAGAGTAATTCATCAAAATCGGCAATGATTTCATTCAGCAAACGAAGACACTCTACACCCTCACTGTTGCTTTCCAATTCCACGTAAAATTCAGAAAAGTTTGGTATGGATGCAAACATCACGCACACGGATTCGCATTGTTCATGGTACAGCTCCTATAACAATTACGTTTCACTTTTACATTATGATAAATGTAATGCATTCTATCTAGAGCGTACCCAGGATGTTCTCAGGAATGTGAAATATTTTACGATCTCATCATTTTTGTATAGAAATTTTACAACTACCTTATGTTCAGTTTAACTTCTAGAAGTTGGGGTAGCTCCAAATTTTGATGCCAATTTTGGATATTTTTCCGACACATTATTGCTGCCCCAGTTTGGCTACGCTTTAGGTACGCCCATGGATCATGCATACATGTATGATTTAAATCATATCTAAGATAAATGGACATTTTATATTTGCACATTGCATTGTTTTAAAGTTGAAATGACGTGCGAACGTAATTTAATCATACCAAGTAGGTAACAAATAAAGGAAATTATACAATACTTATACATATATGGGTTAATCCATATTATTAATGTCTAACTAATATCAAATGATATAGTATTGTAGATAATGTTGGAATATTGTTAATGTTTTATTTTGGGTTCGCTAAGCTTAAAGTATATTGCATTAGATACTAACTTCGCAAGTATTATTTACACAAAGATTTTTTCCTTAGGTACAGTTAATGCTCGAAATTTAGCTCGAATCTTCTTTTATTTAGTTTACATTTCGCTTGCAAATTATACAGATCTGCCTAAATTCTATATGAAGTTGAACCATTTACTTTTATAAAAGGCTCTATAATGAACCTTTGACAGATATTAAATTATGATAAGTACACCTATATAAATTGAATTTAATAAAATTATTTAGATATTTGACACAATTCATCACCTCTTTATTATATAGATCTTCTACGTATTACTTTATTGACAGTTTGTGTAATTTTAATTAGAAATAAGAGACGAGCTATAACCTACCAAGTTAATTAGATGGCATTCCGTTGGCATAATGTCAGGGTTTTGGGATGTTGTAACGTCTTTGGTGTTTATATTTTTATATTATTTTATTTTAATTTATAAATATTAAAAGCACAAAACAGACAATAACTACACATATAAAGTTAGAAAAAAGGTTAATCTTTCAGTGATCAGCTATCATCGAACACCAAGCGCCACAATTAATTTAAAAAAAACATAGGTACCTAACATTCCGGTCATCTCAACATGCCTACATATAAGTAGGTACACAGTCTCGCTCGCTCACTCAATCATCACACTAGCACAAAAACACAAATCAATAATAAAAAAAATAAAAATTAAGGGGAAAAGAAAAGGGGGAGGGGGAGATTACTGCCTGCTGATTCATTTAGAAGTGTGGAAGTAAGTTTTTTGAATACCTGTCTCTTGTAAGCATTCAGAGGTAATCCAAAATCGACGTCTGTTAGCGTATTATTGTAGAGAGATGTAATTCTGCATAGAGGTCTACGCAACCCTGCATTTGTACTCGCAGCTGGCATAATAAAATAAATTATTATCACGAGAGGGAGTGTGGATACATATTTTCTCGAGAAGCTCAGGAGTGTCAAATGCAGAGTTACATATTTTAAATAAAATGCAAGAATCTATCAGGCTCCTTCTTGCTTCAAGAGGGGGCAGTTTGGTGTGTGGGACAACCAATCGAAAGCGACATATATCTAGTTGATTCAGTTTAGAATAAACCTCTGAGCTCAACATAAAAATGTTTGACAAAGAGTTGTTGAAAGTAGAGGTACCACTGAAAAATGTCGGTGAGTTCGATGATGGAGCGGTAAAAACAGATGTAAAGAAAGTGCAAAATAAGTTTGCTGCCTCATTTGGGTCGGATGTAATTTGATCATTAAAATGAAGTGTTTGAGGATATATATGTATTGGAGAATTTTAAATTGTTGACGAATGTGAAAAGTGGTTTAACACTATTTTTGAGAGACTGCTCAATGTTACATATATAATTTCTATGATCCAAAGTCTGGCCTCGCTTGAATCGAGCTCTGTATGTTGAAAACAAATTATAATCGTGGTCATTGTTGTATTTTTTCCACTTAAGCCAGGCCATGTTTTTGAGTTTACATAAGTTAATTGTGGAAGAAGAGTACCAAATGGGGTATGAGTAGTTACGAGAACGTTTAACAGGCGTATGCTGGTGAACCACGTTCAAAAGATAGTTTGTGAATGTCTCCACAGCCTGGTCCAGAGTCACACCTTGCAATAATTCATCCCATTCTGTAATCTGGAAGCAGTAGTTGATCTCCGAGTAATTGGCTTTAAAATAGTTGTATTTGATATTATGTTTTACTGGGAGGGAGTTATCGACAAACATGGGTATGGAAATAAGAAGAGTAGGATGATGAGAATCCTCTTTAGTAAGTGGCTGATCGCATCGCTGAATACAACATGGGATATCAGACAGAACCAGATCCAAAATGGTACCAGTTCCATTTAAAATTGAGTTATATTGCGATAAGTTAAGAAAAGACATAGGTAGTTTCAATAAGCAGCTGCGGGATAGGTCCGTTAAATGAGGCGGGTCTTAGACAGTTATTTGCCTGTGTGGTCCATATTATAGAGGGTATATTAAAGTCACCGAGCACGCATAATTTGTCATTGGGTTTCAAGTTTACAAAGCGCTGACTTATAGTAGAGAAGTAGGTTTCGTAGCTGCTGATATTTGACGAAGGAGGAAAATAGGTTGCACCAAGGTAAAGCTTACCAGGTTTAGTAGATTCAGATTTATTATCAGAAATATGTAATGAAACAGATATAAAAATATCTTCACCCACGGTTTCCCAGGTTTGCTCTCGTTTTGAATTTAAATGTCGACTGATAGTAATTAAAACACCTCCGCCCTGTTTTTTATTAGTTAGTAAAGCGTTCCGATCCTTTCTGTAAACCACGTAGTGGTCCGTAAATAGTTCATTGTCAAAAATGCCATCATTCAACCATGTTTCGGTAAGGACTATTATGTCATATGCATTAGATAAAACATTCAACTTAAAGACTTCAGTTTTAGTTTTGAGACCTCTAGAATTTTGGTAATACACCTTCAGAGCGCCAGATACCCGGACAAAAGTAGCACAAAGAGACAGGTAGTATGAACAAGATCAACAGAGAACGCAGTACAGTGGGTAGGATTAATATGATATGTCACTAAAAGCAAAGAAAGGACAAAATTAGGAATTGTAAAAGGCAAAGCAAAAGGAGTAGTAAAACATACAATCAAAGAGAAGGAAGAAACAAAAAAGTTAAACAGTTGACTAATGGGCGTTAAATCAACCCCTCCAGATCGGAGACGGAATGAACTGGGAAGACTCTGCTGTCTGGTTCTTTCTGATGAAGATCTTCGAGTGTTTCACCCAAACGAAACGATAACCCTTGTTCTTTCCGAATTGGCGGGCCTCTTTGTAGAGATGCTTCTTTGATGGCGTTAAGTGCTCCACCACGAAAATCCTCTGTTTGTCTTTGAAACCGATGTCTTGCGCCGTCAATCCACGACAACTCTTTACAGCAGCTAAAAAAGCATCCCTTGTGCTAGATTGTTTGAAACGGACGACAATGTTTTTCAGTCTATCAGTAGCCGCCTCAGTAGACTGACTGCCACGCGCAAATCTGTGTGCCGCAGAAATATCCGATGCAGAAACTGACAGGCCAATATGAGAAGAAATTCCCAAAATAATTTTCATTGCATTTTGAAATTTATTTATTTATGTATTTATTAAATAAACGGCCTAAGCCCTTAATATACAAAAAATACTAGTAGGTAGGAAACAAATTTCGATACAAAATAATAAGATAAACAGTTGAAATTAAAATAATAATAATAATTAATTAAATTTAAAACCTTTGATAACCTTAAAACTAATGAAATCAATAACTATTTAGAAAATGTTTATACATAATAAACTTCACTGATGTATGCGAATCGCTGAAGATATCAAAAAGATCTCCATAATGATTAGATTGTCTGTGAAGACGGCACATTGCGCTATTGTACTGCTGATTGGTGTGAGTGTTCGGAACATGAAATGTCTCATGTTGTCTTGTTACTCTAGCAGGTACATGAAGATTTACTAGATCTACCACTGCAGCACTGTCAACTTTATTATTGATAATTTTATACATTAACAATACATCATTGACAGCTCTCCTGTCTTCTAGAGTAAGTAGATTAATTTTTTTTAAAAGAAAGTAATAATGATGACTACTTTTTTAGTATTGACTGGCGATGCACCCAAATCTGGATGATTTTCACTTAATGCAATCTAAGGATCCAAAAGTAGGATAACATCCAAAAGTTAAAGAATTATAAATTCGCTGTTTTTGAAAAAAATATATATAAAGATAAAATGATGATGAGTGTTAAATTTGTTAGGAAAATATTGATTATAGGTTTTATTTATTATGAATATATGCTAGGTTAAATTATACCTATTTAATAATACGTAGGTAATTAGGTAGGCATTTTAAGCTTTTCCAGTTGTTTTAGAAGTTAAATCAAAGTTATAAAAATTCTTACATCGATATTCTTGTCGTTGCTTAAGAAGTGTTGAGCAACGTGAGCTGGAAGGATGTTAGCAAGTAGTTTTCTGTTGTATGCTTCTAAATGTTCCATTTCCTCTTTTTCCTCTGTAAAAAATCAGTTTGGTGAGTCAAATGATAATAATGTCTAAATGCAATTTAAATTTGTAATTTATTTAGAAAAAAATGTTCTACGCAACGAAAAATCTCTTACCCGTTGCCTGAAGTTTCCAAATAAAATCTAATCGGTAGGTCCTTTCAGTTTGTTGAGCGTGCAGAACAAGAGAGATCATAAAGGATACTACTACAAGAATAGCCATCATGAAAGGGCCAATACGATGCAACCATGAGCTATTTTGCAAATGTTGTTCAACTTCACTGGAAGATAAATACAGCAAAGTGTTGAAATTATACTTAAAATTATTAAATTACTAACTGCGATACACATCACGGTTGATTAAAGTGCCTATATGATACACTTACATAGGAAATTTTTCCATAGTCACCATGATGTAAGTGTGCCGGAATCCTGTGATAACCATGTAAGAGGCACAGAGGACGCCGAGTACTACTGTTTTCAGACTAGTTATTAAAACTTGATGAACAGCACACAGACACATGACCAGCAGAGTGAGATGCATGTAAACCTGTGAATTAAGATAAATATATATAAAAGATAATATTTAAATTAAATCAAACACTGTCTAATTCCACTATGAGATTGTTTTAATTATAACGTTTTCAACTACAATGTAGTCATCATCAGTAATAACTATAGTATTGTATTCTATATTTTCAAGTGTAACTTTGTGGAAATACATTATAAAAGATAATATTTAAATTAAAACACTGTTTAATTCCACTATGAGATTGCTTTAATTAAAACGTTTTCGACTACAATGTAGTCATCATCAGTAATAACACAATACTAAATCTAAAATTAAAGGACATACAACAATATTAAAAAAAAAATTTAAGGAGTGGTCACAATTGGCAGTGTGTGTGTGGAGGGTGGGGGTGAAAAGTTCAGGGGCGGGTTCAGGAGCAGAAGTAGTGGTGAGATTATTTGTGGTTGTTGAATATTTACTAAATTTTTATAATTATTAATTTCTAATGTTTCCAAGATGTCCAGTTTTTTGCCTTTAGAACATTTTTGCAGCAATTCCACACCGCTGAGGTCAAAATCATGGCCCGTATCTCTAGCATGGTCCACCATTTCTGAATTGATACCAAAGTTCTTTTTAGCTCTAAGGTGCTCAGTTACTCGAGTATGAATTCTTCTGCCGGACTGACCAATGTAGGCTGAGTCACATTCTTTACAATTTATTTTATAAACACCACTGGAATCTAATGGATTTATTTTTGATTTATTATTTAATATGTATTTTCTAATGGAGTGGTCGGTATAAAATGCTGGTTGAAATGCTTTGTCTTTGATAATAGTAGAATTAATTTTCTTGACACTACAATAATGGTAGAAAATGGAAAGTATGTATACAAGATTTTTTAAATTTTTTTTTTAATATTGTTGTATGTCCTTTAATTTTAGATTTAGTATTGTGTTATTACTGATGATGACTACATTGTAGTCGAAAACGTTTTAATTAAAGCAATCTCATAGTGGAATTAAACTGTGTTTTAATTTAAATATTATCTTTTATAGTATTGTGTTATTACTGATGATGACTACATTGTAGTTGAAAACGTTATAATTAAAACAATCTCATAGTGGAATTAAACAGTGTTTGATTTAATATAAATATTATCTTTTATAATGTATTTCCACAAAGTTACACTCGAAAATATAGAATATTTATAAATATATATACCTAAGTACTTGGTACCTACTTATGTACATATCTACTTATTAGAAAACTTACCTCGTCAATCATATTAAATGGACATGAGCTTCCTACTACTTCTTGTAAGAGTTCCGTCATATTTCTAGGACTGGTATCGATGTATCCCATTGCTTCTAAGGTCGTGTTTATTTTTCGTGTTACAGGACCAGGCTTAACGCATGGATATCCAACTGGCATTTGAAGCTATGTAGAAGTAAACATATAAAAATATGTTAATAAAAGAACGTATAATAAATAAAATATTGATTTGCAATTGTCTGTGTCCTTACCACGATAGTATCAATCAGCCACTTGGTGATAACAATTACAAGAAATGACATGATCTGTGCAGCTGCCCTGTTTCTATGAACATATCGAGACCAACGGCGGATAAATACTGGAACATTCTGGAGAAGTTATGAATTGTTACAGTGAAATTGTGTTATCTAAAGAATAATGAATAACAAGATTTTCTTCCTATTAACGGAACAGTGATTTTTTCGTAATAACATTAAATAAAATTACTTATAGGTAAATTAATGAAGGTTGGCTAATGAACAAAATATTAAAGATTAATCTGTTGTTGCCTGGTAATTAAACTATGTAGGTACATACACCTTAAAATTCAATCTTTTTAATTAATTTGATTATTTTCTTTGACACTCGTTTTTGTATTAAATAACCTTTTTATTACACTGCTGGTACGAAATTTAATCATTATAAAGTAAACAGCTATGTCTTATAATGGGTAGTCTTAACATAATGAAGTGGAGGGTGGAGGAAAATTGGAAGAATCCCCTTCTATTCTTACGGCATTGGATTTCCAATTATGTTTTTCTATAACCTCAACTCATTTTAAACATCTACACGATCTTGAATGCTTCAAAGAAATTTAGAATTTTAGGAAAACAGTGACAATTTTTTTCGTGTTTTCATCGAATAATAAGAAATAAATTACACAAAAATATTTGTAATTTGATATTCTCTGGGTAAGAAGATAAAATATTTAAATTAATCCAAATAGTATGATGATTGTATTACTTAATGTATGCTACTCACCTGATCATCTTCGGAGAAAACAACGTAGCACAGGAATATCAGGATAAGATATAAAACCGTGCAAGTGATCAAACTCATGGGAGTCCTGAAAATATTTATTATATTATAGATACTCACAAATACAGAAGGTAGATCATTATCAAACTCCAAACAATATAATAAT
The DNA here is from genome assembly GCA_947579605.1 of Athripsodes cinereus. Lineage (NCBI taxonomy): Eukaryota > Metazoa > Arthropoda > Insecta > Trichoptera > Leptoceridae > Athripsodes > Athripsodes cinereus. The sequence continues at coordinate 13,460,216 of OX388329.1, forward strand.
ATATCAACACTTGCGATTTTATATCATCTCAAAGAAAACCGTACTATTTAGTATTTGCATAAAGTTATTAAATTATTAACATTTTCGTACTGCGTTTTACTATTTTAATTATAAGCGTTAGTTTGATTTATTAGTAGACTATTTCGGCATACAGTTGGCACGATAAATTGATTTACCTAACATATGTGTATTAGTAAATGTTCCAAATATTTGATACCATAGCACAACATAAATAATTTATAGGTATTTATATACCATTGAAATTTCTTCAAACAAAGACATAAGAAAATCATTTTATTCGAGATACCCCCAAACCTATCAATCGAGAACCGAGGGTGAGTTAGACAGGAGGCTATTCGTATTGACATTTTGAGATGATTCGATATGTAGAGATGTATGGTTTAATACATAATTGACTGTGGCTTACACCTATCCACATAGGAACGTACATACTAAGATATGTAATTATATTGTGCTGTGATGTGAATCCAATTAGATTGATGTCGTCTACCTTTGACGATATACCTATTCAAATATGACGAACAAACTCATGGCCAATGATATTAAACAAGTAGTTATAGGTACGTAACAATTTTATATGCTAAAGTCACCTTTGAAGTTTAAGATCACATAATCCAGTTCCTATATCATATGACGTAAAGTATTGTAAATATATGTAACAATTAATTTATTATCGTTCATTAAATACAATAGTGAATCCATTCCAATGGAAGACGATATTTTATCGAATTCTGTATATAACACAATACCATCTTACTATGAGAATTATTCCACCAATTAAGTTATTGCTGGTTGTTAGATGATTTCTTCTGATTAATTAAAATAATACAAAATGGTGGACAATGTATAGGTTTATGTAATACTATACTATTATAGTACATATTTTATTTGAATAATGTATTGCTATTTTAAAAATGGACAGTAAAATAGAAAATACAAAACACCTTTTACCTAAATACGATAAAGAATTTTCCTATAGGTATAAAAATATGGGTATTATTATATTGATTTCGTAAATTTTTAGACTAATATAAACTGAAACTACATCCTAACTAAGTACATTTTATGATAAGTGAAATTCATGATAACAGACATAAATATTTTGTAGGTCGCGAAATACATAGTTTCATTGAAAGAGCTCACACTTTCTTTATTATTTAGGGCAAACTACATAAGATTTACCGACATATATATTATTTACACACAATTCTGTGTCGTAAAGAATTGATAAATAATTTTGAAAAAAGTATACCCAGAATAATATATACATACTTCATAAGTATATATTTCTATGGTATTTATAAATAATCTATATTTACTAAAGAAATAATTAAATCAAGGTTTGGCAAAGGAAGCTTGCGCGACCTTTCATTTATGGCATATAATATTTTTTCTTTTTTTCGTAGGTGGGTACACATTGCAATGTGGGAAGGAATATTATGTAAGGTCTAAAATATTTTATTCTTTGAATTCAATGCATGCTCTGGGTAAAAGTAACTGGATTGATTTGATGCCTATAATTACGTCAATAATTTTTGCCAACTCTGAAAATAAAATAATATTTAAAAATCATTTATAGGTATGTCTTTAAAACATAACATAAATTGACTGAAAAGTAAATAAAATACATTTAGATTCCTTAATAAAATTTTCCCATATTTTCTTGCGTAAAACAGACAGACGGATGAAAATAAAAGGGTAGATCGATGTAATTTTATTACAAGGGTTCATTGAATCTTAAGAAGGATTGATGTTCTCGCAGTACATATTCACATATTATTTTCACGTAGTTTTATTTTCAAGTCAAAGTAGGTATTATTTTTTGATTGATAATTTAATCCCAGTAAGGTTTGAGTTTATTTAGTTCAAAGTATATGTTCTGTGATATTTTATTAGAATAAAGTTGTGAAATAATAGTTTTCATTGATATCAATGTATGTATGTAAAATAATTTAAACATACAAATAATGTTATACTATGTAAGAAAGGAATCTGAATTATTTGGTTATGGAGATTTAAAATAATGGGTTAATAACGCAATAAGTAAAAATCGTTGTGATGAGTCATGTAGGAAGTGGAGTTTACATAGGTACTAGTTGCCTGTATTATTAAATTTAAAAATACATCTTTTTTAAATACGAATAGAATATTAGGTATAGTGTGTAACTTGTTAAAAAATAACAGTAATAGTTGCTACAGGATTAGAATGTAGTTAAATAGACGTAAAAGGAATGAAGTAATAAAGAAGACAAACAAAGTTTGAAAGTAAATAATTTTCTCACAAACGAACATTTACCTCTTCAACGATTGTGCACGTGTTTCATTTTATTTTAGTAGGTGTAGGTATTGTGTTAAAGGTAATGTACCTATGTCGTCCGTAATTGTCACACAGCTCTCACTGACACGTTATTAGTGTATGCGGTAAGTCGGGAATCTTCCTACGGTGGTCAGTATTATTCTTTCAATATATAATAGTATGAAAACACGTTGGCTTATCTACATATCCATACCTCTTGAAAACAAATAACTCAAATATATTACATACTCTACTGCGAACACATTCTATTTACGGGTTATATTATTATTTCTAAGAGTAACATTAATAAAGGATGCATGAGCATAACCCTCCCAAAAACCTTTTTGAATCCCCAGGGTAGTAAAGGGTCGCGGATCAAAAAAAAAACTGTTGATATATTATATTATTGTGATATAAATATAATAAGCTCTTTAACTGTATTTGGACTTGCGGATATTTTTTTTCTAATTTCATAACAGAAAATTATATTAGTCCGGGCTTTCAATGTTATGAACAAGTCTTTTCTTTGATACGCACAACCTCATTTAATATTTATTGTTTATATTCCGATATGAATAGTATACAAAGTATTTTCATTATTTCTGTAATGTAACTAATCATATGGCTCTTTTACTAAGAATTGTTTTAATATTATCACAGCATTGTAACGCTAGTAGTTGAAAATATATACATATAAAACATTCATAAACCACTGGTCAAAGCAACGCTGTAAATAGGAGAACACTATCGTTTTCTGGTGCTATTTAGTGTTTCGGATTGACAATCGAATTAAGATTGTCAAACAGAATATTATGTCTAACGTAGAAGTTAAAAACAGGAATTGGTAAGACTGAGAGAGAGAGAGAGAATGTGTGAGTGAGTGAGTGAGTGAGAGAGAGAGAAAGAGAGAGACAAAATATTTTTTGTATACGTGATGACCATATCTGTAATGTAAATTCTAATAGGCCATTTTAAGACTGCATACGTTGTTAAAGGGTCTGCACGTTCTCTGCACAAATCCTAGATCATACAATTTCAAAATGTATCTAAATCAAAAAAAAATTAAGTATACTATTTTGTACTTACGGGGAAAATGCAATCATTTGAATAATTGCGATACCAATATAGATGAACAAAGAACACAAGAAATATGTGTTCAGCATTTTATCCATTTCCTTGTTATACTGAAAGAAACAAAAATATAAAATTAACGTCCGTTTATTTTGCTCACACTTTTTTAAGAAGAGAGGTATAGAATAATTTACATGTAAAGTAAAATTGAAATTATATCAAATTAATTCGAAAATAAAAGGGTTTAATTTGCAAAGAGGATTTCTTACCTTTTTCTCAACGGTTGGTGTTTTGAAAGTCAAAGCAAATCCTTTACAGTGTTCATTTCTAAGACGGTCAATAGAGCGGGCATCGATAGCTCTCATAAGATATTCATTGACTTCGTCTTCTGTGTCCTTTATTTCCATAGGCTCACCAAATCCAAGACGACTGTAACAATTATAATAAAAAAAATCAATATTTTAATTGATTCATTTATTAAATCATTTTATTCTTTTTTCACATCATCATAATATAACAGTGTTAAAAAAAACAATATAAAATTAAAAATACTAGGATGATTTATATTATACTAATAGCGAGGTTATCACTATAAAGTGATTTCTTCCATCTAACCACGAATTAATTGATACATAAATTGATAGTTTATCAGGACAATAATAATATTCACATATTTACACTCATATCCTAAAAGTATTTCTGTGTTAAATCCAATAATACTCTAAAGAGGTTATTTGAATTTATCATGTATGTAAAGTTACATATTATATCAAGTTAGTAAATAAGTAATAAAAGTGTAGGTACAGTTTGAAAGCGACTGTGATGTAAATATCACAAGAGTTTTGTATGAATTGCTAATAAATCCAATGCGACTTTCTGAAGTTGTTACACGCTTGGAATGGAAATTATCCGCAAAATATTCACCTAAATTTTCATGGTAGACTTTTTGACAAAAATAAATACTAGGTATGTATGTAACGATACAGTTTTTAATAAAAAATGTAAATATTGAATAATACAATAATTAAAAAAAAAACTGAAAATGCGCCCTTGCGGTGGTTTGTACCACAAAACGGCGCTCAATAAATTGTCCAGATTATTATTATTAATACCAAAATTATCAGATAGGTACAACGATTGAATGTCATGTAGGACAGAAAAAGTATACAAAATCTGTACGCAACATCCTGACTTTTTGATAGTAGGTAAAATTCAGTGTAAAGATCTAAAAATAATGATCGCAGGAATTCAATTTAAGTGTTTCTCATTTAAGAAAAATATTTTTTGATTTATGCTTTCTGATTGGAGATAATTTTGTATAACAATATCAACGACATTATTTAGTTTAGTTGTATCTGATATTGACACGATTCTAATTACTTACCTCGGTCCGGCTGGTTTTGTGGACGTTGCACCATGCCCCATCATTCGCAACTCCTTAGCCACATTTCCATTTATGGCTGGATTTTGCTGCGGTTTCTTGTCCTTTGGGAATAAATAAGATGCTTTTGTGTGATTAAAATAATTAATTTAGATTCTAATGGGTCAGAAATAGATAAGTATTTCATATTACCGTACAATAATGTGAAGGAGAGAATACAATTTCTTACCGTTGTTATTTACATTCGATATATTATAATTATATTATAGAAGATATTTATTACTACTAATACTTATATACAATCATGGTATATCCCACAAGTGGGCTAACCAGCACACCAGCTACACGTAACAAACACGCATGCTGCTTCTCCGCGCCAAGAGACATTTACAGGTACCTACCATATTATTGAAATAAATAAAACGCTTGTTTTATTTATTTCGATATGGAATTCTACTACCTAAACATCGACACAGTGAATACCATATTATTATTTAATAATTTATAAATAATTAAAAACACTGTTATATTTTCACTGTATTTATTTAAACTCTAACGTTTTCGCCCACTTCAATGGGCATTCTCATGCCTCTCAGAATGCCCATTGAAGTGGGCGAAAACGTTAGAGTTTAAATAAATAAAGTGAAAATATAACAGTGTTTTTAATTATTTATAAATTATTTAATATGAATTTTTACAGTGTGAACACAAACACCCTTCAACAATATTATTATTTAATTAAATATATTTTGAAGGGGATATAGCATAAAAAAAAGTTTGCTGGTGAATAAAATAAAAATTTACCGCTCTGCAAGTGTCATCAGGTACAATGAGATATGTCTCAATGTTATGATCTCTCAAATAAGAATTCCTCTCTCCACCGTTGCCAGGTTCTACTTTATATTCTTCATCCAAACACCGGTAGGTCTCTTTGGTGATGTGCACTCGTCTGTAGAATAAATAAATAAACTATATTGGTAAACTGTAACTGAATCATTTTATCAGTAATAATTCTCGTCGTCAGCTCTCCTAGTACTCCGATCCCCTGCATCTTTCGAACGCAGCTCTGCCACCCTCAGATCTCTGGCCACTGTGGACATCCAGGTGGTCACTAGTCTGCCTGGTTTTCTGGGTACTATTGTTATGTCCATTGTCCTTTTTACCGTATTATCCTGTGGTAGTCTTATAAAGTGTCCGTAACATCTTAATCAATTTTCAGTCAATTAAGTAAAAACAACAAAATATAAAATTTAACCCACATAGAAAAATCTCTTTCGAAAGAGTTTTTAGTTCTAAACTTACCAGTTTATAATCTTAACTAGCTTACAAATCCGATGCTCCTCGTGATAAAAATAAGCATATAAAATTGGTCAAAATGAAAAATTATTATAATAATTCTTATTAAAATAAAAAAAATGAAGTAAAAACTTCTAATGCCTACAATTATTACTGTGAAAAATGGATACGTATATACGAAAAAAAATTAAACTTTTATATAATTGCCAAAAAGTTTTTAAAAAAATATAATTAAATTTGAAAAAAAAACACTTTTTTTATTTGATAATTAAATTAATGGCAGAGGCTTTTCGGAGACCGTTCATCTTCAGTGCTCGACTCTTAGAAACTTAACAAAAACATAAAAACAGACCTAAACGTGTGATAACTACAAAACTCATTTGAAATTATCATATGCTTAATAACCCGTCTTCATGTTTTTATTTTTCTAGAATCTGGCAGTAAGAATAGGCCTGTTTCAAAGGCCACTGTCATTTAATTGAATTATTCATCGAAAGATAAGAGTGTTTTTTTATTTAATTTATTTAACTGATTTGTAAAATTAAATTTCGCAGTGTCAAATCTATATAAATCTTTCGTTCACAAACTTTGTCATACAAATATGTTATTCGGTTCTTGATGGGACTTTTAATTTTATTTAAATGGTAAGATAAGATAATGGATGACCCAGTGACCACCTGGATGTCCACAATTGCCAGGGACATGAAGGAGGCAAAGTTGCCCTCGGAGGACGCAGGGGACCGGAAAACTTGGAAGATGAGGACTAGGAGAGCCGACCCCAAGTAAATGTGATAAAGGCGAGGGCGAAGAAGAATGTAAGATAAGATAATGAAAAAAAGAAGATTTTACAGTTCCGTAAAAATGATCTCTGAAACACGAAGATATTTCAAGTTTATTTTATAGTTTACAAGAAAAAGAAGAAATATATTTTGAAGGATAAAATTCTTTGTATGTAAACTTTTGCAGTTTTTTTTTAGAAGAACATCGTTTTATATTGCGTGGGAGTGATAACATATAACTCTTAAATAATAAATAAATAAGTTTAAGGTTGACTTACAAAGCTTCTTAACTAATTACTCTTTTAAAACTTCTTAATTCTTTATTTCAAATTAATTTGGTAGATAAAAAATATGATTAGTGATGTAACTACTGTATTTAAATAATTTTGTGTATTATAATGTTTTTGATTATTATGCGTCTCGCAATTTCTCTTATAATCCTTACTAGGTATCTGATATAAAACTATCAAATAATCTGTTTTATTAATAAAATGATACACTAATTGATCAATTTATGGAAGTATTTGTAGAAACACATATGCTTCAGTCATTACTTAAATTATCAGGAAAAAATATTAAAACAATGGCAATAATAATTTTGGTGCCAACTTAAAAGATAAAAATCTTGGAAAAACTAATCTAGGCATATAATTTTACAATACCATCTCTCTCAACATAATTTATATGATTTAAATTTCATGAACACTTTTTAGAACACGAAGTTGTGATGATATTATATTCAAATCTTGCCTATAGCAACGACCTTTGAACTATTTATTCATGGAAATGAATGGGTGGTACAATTTTTTACAATCTTGAAATATAATCTTCTGAAATCATTGTAGTCCTATTACAGTACCCACTTGAATAAATTATGCAAATCTGTATTTAATAATAAAGTACGGGTGTTTCGCCCCGGAAATACTCACCCGGGTATACCTCCGCTCTCCATATAATTAGCGAGAGTTACATCGTTAGACCAGACATCAAATTGCCACTTACGAAGACCGAGGACCCCGCAATGTACACGGCCTGTGTGAATTCCAACGCGCATGTTGACATTTACGGACATCACTTCCCGTACAAGTCTGAAACAAACCGTAGTTAATAAGCGATAGTGTAAAATTCACAGATCAAGTGTATTTACGTAGAACAAAAAAAAAATAAACTGCATTGGTTTTGCTTTGTTCTGTTTGAAAAATCTCTAATGAATCAATACTTCTATTATGCATAATTATAGTAAATTTTACTATCATGAAAATTTTTATGTAAAAATTATACCTATATATTTTTGGAGGAATACAAATTTTAATAATGATTCAAGTTACGCAAGTAAAATTATTGAACCTGAACATCAGTTTCATTCATAATCTTATTCAAGTTTGTAAGGTGGTGAACTAACTAAATATTCAATTAAATGTTGGAAGAATAATATTTCACTTCTCAGAAAGAGGTTGAACTATTATAACTTTGATACCTGAATATATATCAAAGTTACGTTTTGACTTCTAAATAAATCTAGTTATAAGAAAAAAAATATCTACGTGTTCATATACAGATACACTTATAAAAATTTAATACATCGATCAGTACAATAACTACCTTAGAGACGAATGGAACATTTACGTAATTAATATGTGAACTATTTTTTTTATTTAAATAACCTCTTTCTCGTATATTTTAGGAGTCGGAGGACTCCTATTGATGAATACTTTTGATAGGTAGAATAATGACTTATACATTCTGTTAGACATTTTGCAATAGTTGGATTAAGGTTCATTAATTAAATGATTTTGTATCTTAAAATAATATATTGTGTTTTCATTATAATGGAAATATCTGTAATGAAGCATAAACGTTTTCTATATAAGTGAATACAATAAATTTTTGAAAACTTACGCAATCGCATCAATCATGTCAAGCCCCATCTCCACGCAACATTTGGCGTGATCGTCCCTAGCCTCAGGCAAACCACAAACGCAATAGTAACAGTCCCCTAGGAGTTTGATGCGAAGGCAATGGTGTTCAGCTGCCAACTTGTCAAATCTAAATGAAAAGTGAAATGTATCATTTCATTACACAGGTACCTATACGATATAAAAAATATGAAAAACAAAATCTTAGAAATAAAATAAAAAAACAAACAAGATTGTCAAATAAAACAGAAAATTGATACCTGCACAAAAAAGCTATTTGTCGTGTTATTTTATTCATTTTGAATATTGTTACACTTTATTTGTTTCATTTCCTTTCATTAATTTAATACTTTTAATAAAAATAGGAAGATTTTATAAAAATAATTAACTTGATTCTCACTCAAGATTGTGACATCGATACTTGAGAATATAAGTTTTTTGTTTGTGATATTGCATATAACGTAGATGTTTACTTTTTTTTACTAGGTCAATCAATCGCTTTTGCCTTCTTCTCGGGACCATAAGGATACAAATAAGTATTACTCGATAAGAGCGTCTGTGCTAGATAGATACATGTTTCATGGAAAACTCACTTTAAAATGATACTTTTTGAGGATTTGACTTTATTTTAACAATTCTTTTCAAGGATATAACTTAATTTTAGCAATCCTTTTTAAGGATTTGACTTAATTTTACGAAAACTGTCTAAAACAGCCGACCCCCGCCGATTGTACACCAGCCAACCCCCGCCGATTGTACACCAGCCGACCCCCGCCGATTGCACACCAGCCGACAACGGCGTATCACCCGACGTAATAGGTATAGTCCAATTATTTTCTGTACAGATTGGCCCCAAAAGGGTAACCAAATTAGAAAAAGCTCGTTAACAAAGAGAAGTGTGGAAAAACTGGATGAAACCTACATTCAGCAATGGAAAGATACATGAAGAAGAAAAGTTGTCTTTTAAACAATATTGTCTGCGAAAATCAAAATAAAAAGTATGTATTTAAAAAACTAAAAGTTTTTAATTCATTCAATATGGATACACAAAAAGTAACGGAATATATTGAAAATATAAGAAAAGAGAAGATACATACATATATACGAAATTTTTTCAACAGACATCCATGATGACATATTTTTGTTTACGATTGAAAACACCCATACTCATTCTCTACCCGCAAAAGGATGTGTATTAAAAATGTGTGATCACAGATTTCTATTGAAAAGAAAAAGTCTCACATATAAAAGTACAAAAGTCTAGGTAAATGCGAGAATAATACATATATAATAAACCACTGGTCAAAGCAACGCTTTAAATAGGAGGGCACTATCGTTCTCCGGCGCCATTCAATGTTTCAGGTTGACAATCAACGATAGATTGTCAACAGCCTCAAACACAATCACAAAGCTGGTTGCTGACACATGTAAAGTACACTTAAACCAGCCTAAGCCGATTCGCAAGCATCGGAACACTTTTCCTCTTTCATACTTAACGGAGTTTGCACAGTCGGTTGCGCGGATGAGGTGTCTGTTAAGTAATAATCTTAATATATATATGTATATATGATATGCCTATTTGATGTTTTAAAATTACTCAATTCTATATTTCGTTAATTCATTAAACTGTTAGATGTTAAAAACGATTCGTTACAAAACAAAGCCCACATTAATACATTTTTATTTAATTCATAAAATTTGCAAAGCGTTATAAATCATAAAATTGCTTCATCTGAAATTTCAAAGGTCGTGATTTCGTCTTCCCCTATGTCTAATCATCATCATCATCGCTCTCGGGAGCACAGGGCAGAAACCAGCCTCCTCCATTCAGAGCATCTCTGTGCCAATTGCGTCACCTCTTTCCACCACATTCCTTGCGCTCTGATATCGTTGTCATAGGAACGGTGTATTGTGAAAGAGGGACGCCCGGGCCGACGGAACCCCTGCGGACGGAAGAACAGTGCTCTTTTTGGCCAACTATCATTAGGCATTTTCAAAACATGTCCCAGCCAGGATCATCGTCTCTCCTGTATTATGGATATTACAGGTCTCTGCTGAGTGCGCCGGCGCACAGCATCATTTGTAACATGTTCATACTATTTGACATCCAAAATCCTTCTAAGACACTTGTTTTCAAAGCTGAGTATCTTCCGCTCTTGAGCCTTGGTTAAGTTATGTCTAATAGCCGCTTGAAAATGTATTTTTGGCTGGCTATTATTTTCCTTCCAGATTTAGTTTTAAGATTTCAAATAGATTCAAGTAAACATTTATTTAGACAATAAAGTTCTAATTTAATTATTCAATAATATTAATAACGTACTTTGTCGTTCTGTGTTAATAATTATGGTCCTATTTTTTTTATCACATTCTTTAGTCCTTGATAACGATTAATAAATTCATCTACCTAAACCCTGTAGAATTACTAGACACGGGTTCTCTGGTGTTAGAAAGTTTATACCAGAGGTGTACAAACTTTTTTGTGTCGTAGACAATTTGCCTTGTTTTCCGATTTTGAGTTAACCCTCTGCTTATCTATATTGATTTTTTGCAAATTTGTTAACTTCAATATGTTTTCGACTAATTTCTTTAGTAGTGAAGTGTATGTAAAATGAAAAAAAAACACGTTTTGTACGTTTGTTTATGGAATTCAAATAAAAATGAAAAATGAACCACATTAAAATTAAGTATGCATTACGTATAAGCAAAATAGTAAAAATAAATGCTTCTTATTGGGAGAATGGAATGGTTTGATAATAAATTTTCAATATTTGGCATTAATTCATATGAAATTTATCTACATATCCACGGCGTGAGCCTTTTACATGTTACACAATACAAAAAAAATAAATGAAAAAATAGTACTATCTTCGGCACTCTGTTGTTACGTTTTTGGGTAAAAAAATATTAATAAATCATCTGTGTATCTGGGTTACTCCATTCATGGAAATTCAAAAATAAAGTAACTACTTGTTTATATGAGATCCACTATCGTGGTACCCCGTTAATAATAACCAGAGATGTGCAAAATACTTTCAAAAAAGTATTTAAATACAAAATACAAATACTTTTGAATTTTTGTATTTCAAATACAAAATACTAAATACTTTTTCAAAATGGTATTTAAATACACAATACGAAATACGTATTTTCAAAATACTTTTTTAAAATACCTTTTTAAAATACTTTGGTCTCAATCTTGTCATACTAGAAACGTAGATGTTGCTTTGAACGAAACTAACAGACTCATAACTGGATGCCTTAGACCTACTCCTGTGGAAAAAAACCAATTACTAACTGGGATAGCACCACCACATATACGAAGAGTGGTAGCCTCTGAGGAGGAAAAAAGGAGACAGCAAGATGACCCTCGACATCCGCTATATGGCCACATCCCCCCGCCCTCAAGGCTCAAGTCTAGAAACAGCTTCCTCAGGAACCCAACGGTATCAACCTCAACCAGCAAAGGGAGAAGAGTTGAGTTGTGGAAAGAACACTTGGGAAATGAAAATCTACCCAAACCAACAGAGGAACTTCCAACAGGTCACCAACTACCATATGCAACCTGGAAATCCCTGAACAGACTGAGGACAGGCGTAGGAAGATGCAGGGTGAACCTGGACAGATGGGGAATGCTGGAGGCCGGCCAGGATGTGAAGTGCGACTGTGGGGAAACCCAGAACATGACACACCTGCTGAATTGCCCGCTTATGGGAGGGGGGTGCTCTGAGGAAGATCTATGGCGAGCTAATGACAATGCCATTTTGGCTGCGAACTACTGGAGGGACAGAGTATAGATGATTATGGACACGGAAAGTAAGTAAAATACTTTTTACAAATAGTCGAACAAGGTGTAAGACATTAAGTATTTAATATTTAAACCATTGATGAATGAAAAAGAAATTAAAAACTGGACAAAAGTATACATACATAAATGGAGAAAGGGTTGACATGATTCGATATATCATTGCTTGCAGACAATGAGGATGAGCCTTAGGAAGAACTGTCAAAATAGAAAAAAAAAAAAATTAAGTCATGACAAAATGTACGGTTGTTAGAAGAGATAAGCCGAAAATTGTCATAAATGGTTTGAGTATCATCAAGCAGGTAAGAGAATTCCTGACTCGGGCTGCAAAATAAATCAGAATGGATAATCCAAATCTGAAATCGTATGGACTACTGTAACATCATATTATATACAGGACTGCTCCAGACTCTTCCTTATCGTCTTCAGATGGTTTTTAATATTGCCTCCGGATCATTTACAGAGAGAATAAGAGCTGCCACATAACTTCACTACTAAGAAGTCTACACTAACTGAGAGTCCTAGAGGTAGTGGTGTTTAAACTGTGTCTCACTGTCCACAAGGCAGCACACCACTCACTGAGCTGTTCCGCTGACGAAAATGTGTGGCGAAGGTTGTGCTCAGCTTCTTAAACTCGTTGAACTCAAAAGGGCAAACACCTCTAAATTTGCAGAAAGAAGAAACAAAGTCACAGCGTCATCTGCCTGGAATAGATTGCCTTCAGACAAAATTGAAAATGCTACCATTCAGGAGAAATCACAGCGCCCTTGAAATGGCCATGGATCATTAAACGGCGTCATGTATAATTTGTTCAATCATCATTATTATGTGTGTATATCTCAAACATGGAGTACTCTAATGGAAACGTTGTATTTGTAATTCAACAAATTGGCAAAAAAAGCTTGCGTACGCGCATATCAATTAATGGCAGAATTTTGTTTCAAACAATAAAAAGGTATTTTGTAAAAGTATTTTGTGTAAAATACAAAATACTCAAAAAAAGTATTTCAAATAAAATACAAAATACTTTTTTCAAAAAGGTATTTGAAATACAAAATACAAATACGTATTTTGTAATTTGTATTTGTATTTTAAATACTTTTATTTCAAATACGTCACATCTCTGATAATAACACACGGACCCTCAATTGTTTTTTCAGCTCACGTGAACGTGGTCGTCGACCCCTGGCGGTCGATATAGACCATTTTGGATATCAACGGTTTATACTATAATATCAAAAAAGGTCGGTAATTAAAAAACTTCAACAGTCGTTATATTTGTACAACGACCTTGTATATTACTTTCCAAGATATATCGATTTATTTTCATGTAGATAAAATAATGTTTGGATAGCAGATCATTTAATCTTAACAAATAATAATATCATATAAACTTTAACAAACTTCAGTAACAAGTTAAATAATACATATGTATATCTAATTTCAAATTTCATTTACAGATTCTCTCTCATTTCCTTTCTTGGTTATAATAATGATGTTCTGAATAATGGATCGATATTTAGTAGATATTTAGTAGGATCACCACTGGAGTCCGGCAGGGCTGTATATTGGCATCTTTTATCTTTGCCATAATTATGGACTACCTGCTCAGAAAATCTATTCTGGGCCCTGGCGGTGTGCCTTTATCACAGCGTGAAAACAGTGAGACGTCTGTGGGAGTGCTGCACGATCTTGAATATGCGGATGATCTAGCCCTTTTTGATACATCTGTGGACGGATTACAGTGCAACGCTAATGCTCTTTATGAAAATTCCTTGCGCCTTGGCCTTCGTATCAACGCTGGTAAAACGGAGTACATATGTAATAGTACATGCACGAGTACTCACACCCCACTAATGGTTGGCAATTCCCAAATATCTCAGGTTAGTAAATTCAGGTACCTGGGAGCAACCATAACGCCAGAGGGTGATCTCCGGTCGGAATTACCAATCCGCATAGGAGCAGCTAGCGGGGCTTTCAACAACATGAACAAAGTTTGGAAGGCGTCTGGACTCAGCATCAGGACAAAATGTCGCTTGTTCAATGCGTGCATCATCCCAATCCTTCTATATGGCTGCGAGTCTTGGCACTTAACCAAGGCTCAAGAGCGGAAGATACTAAGCTTTGAAAACAAGTGTCTTAGAAGGATTTTGGATGTCAGATGGTATGAACATGTTACAAATGATGCTGTGCGCCGGCGCACCCAGCAGAGACCTGTAATCTCCGTAATACAAGAGAGACGATGGTCCTGGCTGGGACATGTTTTGAGAATGCCCAATGATAGTTGGCCAAAAAGAGCACTGTTTTTCCGTCCGCAGGGGTTCCGTCGGCCCGGGCGTCCCTCTTTCACAATACACCGTTCCTATGACAACGATATCAGAGCGCAAGGAATGTCGTGGGAAGAGGTGACGCAATTGGCACAGAGACGCTCTGAATGGAGGAGGCTGGTTTCTGCCCTGTGCTCCCGAGAGGAGCGTTGAGGGCGATGATGATGATGATGATGATGATTTAGTAGAATTTTGATTTCCTATAAACCTTCATATGATTATCATCAACATCATTTACCCTTCTACACTCTTCTTCCACAACAAAAGCTTCTTCCAAACGGAGATTTTTTATACCAATTAAATCATTTGCCCCCACGACATTCTCAGCATTTAGATATCGTTGTCATAGATTGAAAAAAAAAATTACTTATGGCTCAAAGAACAGCTCTTGTTTCTTTTACTTTTAGTATTGATATTGTGTTGGTACGAAATTATGATTTGATATAAATAGTTTAAGAATCTTCTTCCTCACCACCAAGCACACAAGGGACTAAATGTTTTTATCTATAATGTCAAAATAATAAATTCCTATCCATAGGCGTACCCAGCATCTTAAGAAGCTTAGAAAATTGGTATACACATTTGAAATATTTTACGGCCCCCCCATTTTTGTTAATTTTATGCACCCCGTCGTTAGGATTTGAATTTGGAATATTTCTCTATCGATATTTTATTATCACTCATATTTTATCTGACAGATATCAAATGTAAGGACATTTTGAAGTCTCAGTTTTCTACTACTAAGCCATCTTATAAGTATGGTAGCCAGTAGACTAGTTGCATGTCATAAACTTGCAAGCTGTCCTCTTCGTGCCAACTAAAAAAAATGATATTCAGGATGGGGGCCAATCCGTTTTCTTTCTAAGCTTTTCATGGTTTGATTATCTGAGTTAGTAAAAATCCTTTTTTTAGGTCTCAAGAAATTTCAAATATTCACATTTTTCTTCAATAATTTTAGAGCAAACTTATATTATAAAAAAACTTTGTATATTTTTTTCGTGATCCTTTAAGAGGTAACTGCCTCTTTCTGTGCATTCGGGGTACGCTCATGTTTGTATCTAATTTTCAGAATTGCGAGTATATGAAAAATAAAATAAAAAAAATAAACGACAGCTATGTGTATAAAGTGACGACAGCTCAACTCCCAGCAGAGTAGTGTTGTAGACACGCTTTCAAATTTATATCACAATTTGTTTTAATCAATATACACAACATAGTTACAATTACGTAGATCACAATCAGTTATATAAATTTAATTGGTATAAACAGTTAAATATTTCTCAATAATGTTTATAATATCTCGTAAATTCCAATTTCCTGACTAGCTTGACCTAACTTGTTTCTGATGTTGTATTAACAGCTTTGCTATACCAATGCGGTGTAGTGCATCAGCACACAACAATACACACTCATACAAGTGTACAGGGAGAATTTTTGCTGTTCCTTATCCACATATTAGTCATATAATTTTTGTCATTTTTAATGCTCTGAATCACAGGTCTTAGAAGAGTGAGTTACGATTTGTTACGTGTTAATTTGTTGATACTATCGAACATCTGTCTGATACGAGCGCTTCCTAAGAAAGCAGGCACGACAAAGTGCGAACAACACAGAACCTTAAGCATGATATCACACACTTCTAAGATACTCAACAACATTATAATGAAAAGGGCGGAAAACAAAATAAACGAAACACTTTCAGAAGATCAGTTTGAATTCCGCAAGGAGACAGGTACAAGAGATGCAATCCTGAGTCTCAGACTTATTCTAGAAAAGAGAATAAAAACTAATAAAAACACATACATAGCATTCATCGACCTTGAAAAAGCATTAAATGAAGTAGAATGGGAACAACTTTTTAACACTCTAAACCAAATAGGACAGAGTTATAAAGACAGAAGAGCAATCTGGAGCTTATACATTGAAGGACCCACCGTCCACTCGGATACCGCAGAAGTCTGGGGACTTCCATTTATCCGAAATTCTACACTTAACAAATCTTGTCCACACCGGAGGCGCCATAGTGGGCAGCCTGAAGGGCTGGCCGGCCAAACCACCAAACCGCCAAAACCTCCGTGTGAAATCTTTTGACTAAACTCCTTCGATGTACCTTTATACGAGAGAAGCAAACATATACAAAAAAAAAAGAAAAGTAATCAAATAAACAAGTTATCTTAACCTAAGTTACAAAATAATAAAAAGTAAAAGTGCGTAATATATTTACAAAATAATTGCATAATATTATGGAAAAAAAGCTGAGTTGAGGTGTCCAGAGACTTTTACTAGGTTATTCAGGCCGGCGAACCCGAGGGTCGCCGTTACCGGGGCTGTTGCAAAGACGCTTCCCTCCCCAAGGGACATCCCAACCAGACCTAATACTCTCCACCAAGGGAGACAGGACAATACAAAGACGAAAAAAACGAGTTCGCCCGCGACAGTCACAATCACACAAGGCAAAATCAACCATCAAGCTCTCCTAAGCGAGCCCGGCTCACGCAGGAGATCCCACCGAGACACCCAGACATCTACAAACTTCAAAAAGGCCCTGAAATTCCCAGGACAAGTCATCAACTCCGCAAACCAGAAGGGTCTAGGAGTGTCATCACTCATACTATCAATCATCACGTTTCTTGCATCCATCATCAATGGGCACTCCCACAGGATGTGCCCCGCAGACTGAGCTCCCGTCCCACAAGGACACCACGGGTCGTCCGCAAGCCCAAGCTCAAAGAGCTTGGCTTTTAGCTCCCCATGGCCCGTCACCAACTGAACAGAAAAGTGGTCAAAGGACAGGAAACGCCTTTTAATCCTCTCTCTCACATCTGGGAGAAAACCGTAGACAAGCCTAGCGGTTCTCCCCCGGTCCCATCTTTCTTGCCACACTTCCAACGTTCTCTCTCTAATTCGGCTGAATGCCCTACTTATTCCCCTGATTCCGGATTCCACTTGAATGGAAATACCGAGGTGCTCTACTCTACCATCCGCCTTGATCCTACGTCTGGCCACACTGTCTAAGACTTCTAAATCGGCAGGCAGTACACCAGCAATGACTGGAAGGCCATCGCTAGCGGCTGTAAGATACGCACCAGTGACGGCGAGCAGCGGGAGTCTCTGTCCCCTCAAGACCGCCGTCGACACAGAGCCCACCAAGAGTCTGTGCGACCAAACACGGGCAGCATACGTGACTTGCGCCACGTACGTCGCCCGATATATGGCTCTCACAGTTCCCGACCTCAGACCCCATGTACCACGACTCAGTCTGCGAAGAGTAAAAAACAGTACTTTCGCTCTATCGGCAGTTGCTCTTACGTGCGGAAGGAAGGAAAAGCCTCTGTCCAGGACAACACCCAGATATCGGACTTCATCGACCACCCTGACGGGTGTTCCACTCATCCGAAGGACCGGGTTTCTGCCCCTTCCAAGCGTACTCTTCAACCACATCGCGGAGGTCTTGCTCGGTGAGAAAACAAGCCTATTCACACTGCCCCACGTCACGACGCGCTCGATCGCGGTTTTAAATTTGTCCTCGATCGCTCTTCTCGTGCTGCCAGACAGCAGGAGGAGAGCATCGTCGGCATAAGCAAAGATTGTGCAGCCAGGCGGAAGATCCATTCTCAAAAGGTCATCGAAGAGAACGTTCCACAGGAATGGTCCGAGAACCGAACCCTGCGAACAGCCCATATCCACACCTCTTTCAACCATGTGTCCTGGGTGAGTGATCACCACCGACCTGTCACTGAAGTAGCTGCTGATGACTTCAAACAGCCAGCGGGGGCAACCCCGTATCTTCAGTTTGACCAGGATGAGTGGCCACCACGCATTATCAAAGGCCCCAGCTATGTCAAGAAAGACACCCAGTACATTCTTCTCTTCTCTATCATCCCTCCACTTCATGCAGGCGTCAATGGCGTGCTCCGTGGATAAGCCCCGGCTGAAGCCAAACTGTTTTGGATCTCCCGGCGCAAGGGCCCCAGCAAGCCGGTTCCTCAACAAGATCTCTAGTATCTTGCCAAAGGAAGGCAGCAGAGTGATGGGCCTATACGCCTTGAGATCCGACAGTGGCTTGTCATTGCCTTTGGGGATTACTCTGAGCAAGCCTCTCTTCCATACTTTCGGAAACACTCCCTGTCTCAGACAGATCTGGAAAAGCCCCAGCATCTCTGCCGGACAGAATCTCCAGACCTGCTTCACAATCGCACCATTCACTCTGTCAATCCCAGGTGCTTTCCTTGGTCCTAATCCCTTGACGATTTCACCCAATTCTTGATGTGTCACATCGTCAATTTCGATTACTGACTCATCGGGGGGGCAGCGTGACCAGAAACGCAGCGCCGAATGAAATGGTGTGTCCCTCGACATTGAGTCAAGGGGCACCAAACCATTCAACAGCGCCCTTAGTGTGCCGTCAATACACACTGTTTCACTATCGCCAGAAACAATACTGGTAAGATAATGATCGGCAGACCTTTTAGACTTAACCACAGTTCGAGTCACAGACCAAGGGTCGGCGTTTCCCATTTCTGTTATCCACTCTTTCCAGGCCGAGGTCTTTGCATGCCTTATGGCCAATTTGAAAGAGCCCCTCGCTCGCTGGAGCCGCTCAAAGAGTTGCCTCCCAGCGGGAGAGTCCCGCAACACGCTGCCACTTCTCACCGGGCAGAAGGCCCGTTCGGCGGACTTAAATTGGCGTCTTAAAACCGTGAGTTCCGGGGTCCACCAATTGGTGGAACGACGTCCCCCAGGCCTGCACCTACCCAGCGCCACTGTCGCCGCTGAGACGACCGCTGAGTTAAAATTTTCCCCAGCTACTTCAGCTCCATTAGACAGCCATACATCAAAATCTTTCAACTCTTCTTTCTGGAGCTTATACAAGAACAAAATGCCTGTGATTAAAAGCGGAGAGAGCTGCGCAGAAGCAAGGGTCGAACAAGGTGTAAGATAGGGATGCTCAATGTCGCCAGCTCTCTTTAACTGCTATATACAGCGAGCCATTGATGAACTGAGAGAAGAAATGAAGAACTGGACAGGAGTAAAAATAAATGGAAAAAAGGTCGACATGATTAGATATGCTGACGACATAGCACTGCTCGCAGACTCCGAGATGGAGCTGAACGAAGCCTTAGGAAAAATGGAAAGTATACTGTTGTCAAAGTACAACATGAAAATAAATAAAGAAAAAACAAAATGTATGGTCGTGGGAAGAGAGGAAGCGACTGCGAACATAGCCATAAATGGAGTGAGCATCAAACAAGTAAGAGAATTCGTGTACTTGGGCAGCAGAATAAACCAGGATGGACGCTCCAAATCGGAAATTGTGAGCAGAATAAACCAGGCAAGGATTGGCTTTAACAAAAAATCGAAGATATTGAAATCCCCAAATATTGATTTAAGCGTAAGGAAGAACCTTACTAAAGCCTTTGTATGGAGCATTCTGCTTTATGGTTGTGAGACGTGGACCATCAGCAAGAGTGAAAGCGGACGGTTGGCGACCTTTGAGATGTGGTGCTACAGACGCATGCTTAAGATCCATTGGTCGGAACACGTCGAAAACGAAGAAGTATTAACCAGGGTAGGCGAAAAAGGCAACTTCTTAAGAGAATCGGCCAACAACGAGCTAACTGGATTGGCCACAACATCAGGCACCCAGGACTGCTCATCGCCATCGCGGAGGGTAAGACGGAGGGGACAAATGGCAGAGGCCGACCAAGAGACGCGTATATGGACCAACTGAAGAGGGACATGAACTGTGGCTCATACGTAGAGCTGAAAAGACTGGCTGAGAATAGAGACGAATGGAGAAGAAAAACCAAACTCATTGCAGACCAATCCAATGGATTGTAACTTATTATATACATCGAACATCCGACATCTTCCAGGTATACTTATTTCAAAGCTTTGTATCTATAATGTATCTTTGTTAGAGTAAAATGAAACTGATGGCTATTGCATTCCGTTCTCTCTGCCCTCCCCACTTGGGATACGTCTTGAAGGTATAGTATAATATAGATAGTATAGCATTTGAATCATCAACATTTATCCTAATAAATTGTTAATGTATGTGTCGATATTTCAATTTTCATTAGCAAGTGACATTCAGACAAATTAACTGAATATTGAAATTGAAAAGTTCTCTGATCGCATTGAATTGTTTTATGTATTAATAATAATTATATTAGTTAATATTTAAAAGTTGTAAATTTAAGGATTATTTGGTAAAACCCGTGAAATTAAACACGATGAGTTCCCAGTACCTACATTGAAAGGAATCGAGATAAGCAGTAGATTATGATTTATGTAATTCTAAAAGTCGAACAAGACACAATCGTGACAATTACAGCAAACTGGATCTCTATACCTATTTGGACATTCATAATATCTGTGTTCTCCGGCACATGAATAAAACTACACGGTAGAATTTGTATTTAGTTTTATTCATGCAGCGCATCTGCAATCTGCATGTGCCCAAACTATTGACGGTTAAAGCATCTTATTAATGGACTTTTCTTAGGTTGTTCTTTCCTAGCTCGACTAGAACCTCATATAGAGCAGGAGCACAAGAACATATCGTGTTACACAAGAGGAAGTTTCTATGTTTTTGCCTATATACAATCTTTAGTAGATATTTTGTTCCTTGATTTTTTTAATTTTTAACCATCAAACATTCATTGAGCTCTTCCAAAGATATATTTCTTTTAACACCCGTTATTGAAACAGAGGACAATTTCGTTTACCTTCTGTAACAGTGAAGACCTCTTAGGCTGTCGCCTCCATTGCTAACTTTATATTTTTAATATTATTTTGTGATGTTTCGAATATTTATAATGTAGATATTCAAGAGATTTCCGCCATATTATGTTTACTGAGAGTAAATCGGTAAAACGGATGAAGTCTTTTTTCTGTGATTTGATCGAAAATTTTCTATTCATTATAGGTATTGCAGCTACGTGTATATAATATACATAATATTTGTATGCAATAGTACATTATATCATAATGAAATCTATTTACCGCCTATGTAGTTAGGATTTCATATAACTACAAAACATCTATGGAAGATTACACAGCGAATTCATCGGACAGGTTTCAGATTCAATATTACTACTCAAAATGAAACTTCATACAATATAGTAGTGATAAAGAGATTATTATATAAATGTTATTCTACTTACTTCAACGACTGTGCTCAGAGAATAATTATCATATTACAAAATACACTTGGATGATTTCAACTGAGTCATATTCATGCGGAGATAATAACTATTATAATGTATAATTTATCTAGGCCCCTAGTCAAAACACATTTAAGCGTTAGATTTTCGTTTCGTTTTCGTTCAAACAAGACGAGGTTGCGAGAACGCATCAATTTTCGTAGCTCAAATACACAAGTAGCTACGAAAATTGACACGTTCTCGAAAACTAAACGAAAACGTAACGCTTAAATGTGTTTTGACTAGGCCTACTAGTGTATTGATTGATTTGACGTTTATATTGTAAAATTCCAAACTAATTTATGTTTTTTTAAAAGATAAATCTGGATTTTGTAATAAACCTAAATACACAGCAAGCTAAAAGTTTGTATCGTGAAAGGGGAGTTTGCCCCCACCTGATCGACCGCCACGGGATCGAACCGCAGACCCCTTGTTCACGAGGCCGAGACTCTACCTCCAGACTACCGACGAACTCACAAGCTCGTTTGATAATAGGTACCTACAGTAACCAAAGCGGAAAATGTGTGCCGCCAGTATTGGCCTGTGGGACAGAAACTTTGACTTTAACCAAGTCGACTATCAAGAAACTCCGAGTAGCACAAAAGAAACACGAAAGAGCGATGCTACAAATAAAACTCTCTGATCGCATTAAAAACACAGAGATACGTAGAAGATCGGGAGTTATGGATGTTGTCGAAAGAGTGGCAATGTAGCCATTGGCAGGACATGTTGCTAGACTCAAAAGATCAAAATTGGACAAAAAGGGTAGTGGAGTGGAGATCTCGTGAAGATAAAAGGAGTGTAGAGGAAGACCTCCCACACGATGGTCAGACGACATTAGAAGAATCGCTGGTGATTGGTTGCAGAAAGCTCAGGACAGAGATACCTGGAGACATATGGGGGAGGCCTATGTTCAGCAGTGGACAGGAATAGCTGTATAATTAAAATAGAACAGAAACTTGGTTTTGACTTAGAATGTCATATTCAAACTAAATATACTACATGCAATGTTAGTCAAAATACTCAATATTATTTTAATTCATATGTAACACTGACCAATTATTTATCTCAATCGTTACCAATAAAATTCCCATAGTAAAGATTCATATTTTTACGTGTTGTTTATACTAAGACATAGTATTTAAGCAACAACATAGCATGTAGTAGATTTAGTTTGACAATGACTTTGAAATATAGTAATATAGTTGAACTCGACAATAACTTTGAAATATAGTTCAAAATATAGTAATACTCAAACAGTTTTTTATCAATAAAAATACACGTAGTAAAGTTTTAAAAAGTTTTTTCATTTTATCAACTAACAACTTAAATATATGTATTTATTTAGATTAGTGTTAAAATATTATAAAGCAAAGTGAAATGGTCAATGTAATTATTATTTTTACATGAATCCCATTTAATAAAAGTTCTTTATTGTTACGTTTTCTCTCAAGCGCTTTTGAATTTAATGGCGTATGTCTGTGAAATCCCTAACAACACTCCACCAAAGGTTGTACTTATGTTTAATAAGTTTGTCTAGAACAATGCACTTTCAATGTTTGTTCTAGAAAACATCGTAAACTTTGGTCGACCAACTTAAATTGTACAAACAAGAAAAAAAGGTCAAAGAAAAATCACTTATTTTTTTCTAATGTTGTTTTCACAAAAAAAAAATTAGATTACACTTTCTTTATTCAATTAAATATCACTTGGAATTAGAAAAATATTAAAGTTCTATAAATCAAGTGTTTATTTCGTGGAGGATTTTTTTACTTACAAGATAATAATAGAAAGATGATAAAATCAGATGAATTGGTTTTTCCACGTCGTGGTGTAGATGTAGAATTCAAAGAGGAAATTAGTTTCCTTGAAATATCAGGAGCTTTGTATATGTTTGAATACTATGTAGGTAAAACAGAACACAAGAGATAACAGCAGATATACCTACCTAAAGGTTAACATGTTTTATAGAAGTTTGTCCATAGTAACATATTCGAGGATAAGGTTCTTCTTTATTTATGTTTATATGATATATATATAAATGTTCGCTTTTTTTCTTAAACTAAATGTTCCTTTTCTTTAATATTTTTCACGTTTAATGTTCCTCTCAGAGACAAAGAGTCTAATCTCCTAATACAGAGTAAGTACTTCTGTATCCATTTATTTACCTCTTCCCGTTAATATTCAGTAAATGAAATATTTAAATAGAGAACATTGAACAATATATTGTGGCAAATGGATGAGGAAAATATGACAAAGAGGATGCACTTATCTGAAAGAGGGGTTGTGAGGAAGCGCGGGGGTTTGAGAACTACGTGACTTGAACATGTATATCGTTATAATTCTCAAGGACGGCCGTGTGTTGAGTAAGAGAAATCGACGTGCGTACATGAAAAATTATATGAATGTAGAAAGGGTGAAAGAGGTATGTAGGGAAAGATCTATATGACGTTGAGTGCTCTCTGCCTACCCCACTTGATATACGGCGTGACGGTATAGTATAGTAGATTTTTCTTACCTTGCAAACAATTCGTTCAAAAGTCGAACAAGCTCTTCAGCGGTGCATTGGTCAGAGAGAGTTGTAAAACCGCAAATGTCTGCAAAAAGAATGCTGAAACAAAGAGAATATTTGAAAAGTTAAATTCAGATTTTATAGTTTAAGTATAATTAGAGTTAATACTCCCTAGTACTCTTTAGATCGGGTATATACAATTATAAATCTTTGACAATATCTGTTTATGTTTTATTTTATTTATTTCTTTATTGGCATTTCAACAGATTTTTTTTTATAAAATTAGGTATAACACTAACCCACTTATAGAATGAAAATATATTTACATATTAATATTTAACTTAGATTTAAACAAAAGAGCACACATATCTAACACAAAATTACTAAAACGAAACATGTTTTTAAATAAATTGTAATACTTATTACACTAAAGTCTTAGATTTTATTTTAACAAAAGTCAAAAAAACAACTTCAAATTGGATTATTATAATTATTATAGAAGAATATAGTTTGTATGAACAATTTAGTAGGTAGTGAGTAGTGCCTCCAAGGGACATTAAGGGTTGCAATTTAGGGGAGGATTTTGTCGGGGGAGCCCATACGGCAAATCATGAGCCCTTCTTTGGAATTTTTCTTTTTTATTTCGTTGTGTCTGGATGATATAGGAGCTCAGCTCTTAAAACATCCAAGGGAATGTTGTGGGGAAATCCTAAATGATGAGATACTCGGATATCTGGGAAATAAAGTTATTTCAACTTTATTTTTTGATGACACACTCGCGCCAATGTCGAAACATAACATCTATTTGATGTATTGAAACTGCATATTATGATGAATGACGAAACAAGTTTCGTACCCTATGCAAAGACACGAGCCAACTCTCTGCCTGACTGCACGCAGTGAATAGGCGTAAAAATTTCACCTCATATACTCGTATATAGCATGCTTATCACGTGTTTAAGTTGAAAATATATAAATGAGAAAATATATAAAAAGGTATTTCACAGCTTGCGGTTAAACTCACTCAATAGAGAACGATGAAAGTTTATACATAAATAAAAACATTCCATGAATTGTAGGATTTCATAATTCAATCCATAATAAAATATGAAATATGTATAAATGTGTTTTCACACTGAACAAAAATAGATAAGTTCAAAAAGAACAGAAAAAATACCAATTGCTTATTGTCAGACCGTGAGTATCCTTAATTTGTTAAAAAGAATCAGAAATAGTGAAAATATTTAATTACATGGTGCTTGATACTTTTCATGTTTCCGTCAAAATTAATTTCCGTGTCCTTATAAATTTGTATAGCATCTTATTTCATTTCATAAAATATTACTAAATGTATCCATTTCTTACCTCACGTTTTCATGTCTTTGAATATATATTTTATGGAATTGTTCAACTCTTGGTTGGCCAGCGATGTCAGCTTTCATTTCCATTGCCACGTGTCGAGGAAGCACTGATAGAAGCAATCGTTCCTGAAACAAATTTAATCTCATTTTTCTAAGTATCTCGACGATTTTCATTTAAATTACACACCATCCCCAAAATGTATACAAAATATTCTTTGAACGAATCTCAGCTCCAAAGTATAAATTAACTTTGACATAATTTCATAAAATAAAGCTCAAATTCCATAAATATCTTTAACGTTAAAATAATTTTAAATTATTCGGATAAACTTCGAAACAAGGAATATCAACAATTTAGATTTGAGTGGTATTTGATTACACGACTATTACTTGAAAATGATGAATATAATGTTTTGTAAATATTTTTTTGTTGTTTTTTGGATGACTTACAAAACGAATTTTGTGAGCTTCGTATAATTATGGGGCTATATTGAGCCATGTAATAAGTTGAACAAAAGTGTTTGGTATGTATTACGTAATATAATAAATTATGTTTGTAGGTATTAAATTTATTAGTTAACATAACCTTCATGAAGAATAGCTGTACATAAATAATGGAATATTATTTACACAAACCCATTATACACTTCATTGTTTTCTGAACACACGTGTATGTATATACTCGTATATGTATAATGCGAAAGTAAAATGAGATAACTTTAAATTGCGCATAGTTTACGAATTATAGACTAATAATAATAATTATAAAAAAAAATGTTTAGAAAATTATCATTTTTTTTATTTAACTGAATGGGTACCTACATGAAAACTAATCCGACATCTCGATTGGAGAACTAGGTTTACACAATGTAACATTGTGAAAAATCTAATTGGAAGAAATGAAAAGGGCGTCTCAATACTTACGAATTGGCTCTAGGCTGGCTTATGTTATAACTTTCGATGTCTACGGACAACGTTAATCAATTCCGCCATTCTCAGTGACACTATATAAAGTTCACCGATCGAGACACAATTAATTAAAACCAAAATTGGCATATTGGGTCCTTTATGATAGAGCATATCCTATTGCCTGTAAATTAAGTTCAAGTCAAGTATTTGATAAACTAAGCTATGTAAAGAAACTTGCTTTGTAGTTTAATTTGTGATAGTGAATAAGTGAGGTGAGGTGAGGTGCGTTATATGCGGGTTTCTAGTATGACCACAATGCTTTAAAACATTCCATTGATTAGAACTTTTCGTTAAGTACATGTAAAATTAAACAAAGAGTGCCGCAAAGCTGAGAAGTAATAATTTTATAATAACGTACTTAAAGGCATACATGAGATGTGCGTATTAGTTCTATCTACTGTTCGATAGTTGATACCACGGATCGTTATGCTGGTATACACTTCAAAAGGAATTTTCTGACGTAGTTTTCTCTCTGTATGATTATATCTACTTTATAAATATTTATTTTATGTTGTATAATGTTCTCAAAAAGATTGTATGAATTTATTTATTTACAGTCTTAAGGGACACAGACCATCGATCATCTGGATGCCCACAATTGCCAGGGATCTGAAGGAGGCAGAGAGAGAAGATGAGAACTAGGAGAACCAACTTCAAGTAAATGGGATAAAGGTGAGGGTGAAGACGAAGAAGATTCTTAAGGGACACAAATAGTAAATTTTTACATCACAAATTTCATCGATGAACAAACCAACCAAGGTCTCGCGAATTACCAGTGTATGACGAACATATTGGTAGCAAATAATAGTAGATATGACTAGATATAAATTTTGTTAATAATTAAAAGCAAAACACAAGACATAAAACCAATAAACTTAGTAATTAAAAATAATATGTGAATCAATTTCACTACTTATATCATTAAAATTAATGTTCATATAATTTATAATAGGTACATATTTAAAAAGAAAAATATCAAATCATTAATTTTTTTTAAATCACAATAAGTAAATGAATAAAATAAAATAAATGATATCACAAAACCAAATTAAAATAAACAATATCAAATCACAACAAATAAATTTATTAAAGAAAAATAAGACGTGATGCAAAGGAACAATATGTAGTATACCATAGTCCATAGTATACAAATATATCGAACTAAATCTAAAACAAGACCTTTAAGCATAGTGATCATATTCTTGATCATAGAATAATATTATTGGCTGAGTTTGAGTGAGAAAGAAAGAATATGAAAAAGTTTCAAATATGCTAAATGAAAGGGAAACGTCATGATGGGAATGATGGTGATAGTGAAAATATTCGCACAGTTCCTAGAAAGTCTTGGGCAATGCTATGTCAATATCACTTGCAAAGAATTCAGGATAGCGTACCTTAGCTTGCAGCGGGAGAGAGTTTAATCAGTTCCCATGTATTATAAAAGAGTAGTTTCGCATTTTACAATACTGATGTTGTTGAATGTTTTATTGTAAATAAAATGGCTGTCTTTTTTATTACAAGGATATAATGAATATATTCTAAAGCACACAATTCATTGTATCAATGTTACACATTTTTTAGGTAGCATATTCACATTAGGTATAAAGCTTCGTTCAATAAGATGTGTTTGAATAAAAGGTAAGTATGTATTTTCTTTGATAATATTAAAGTATTGTACCTTTGTTTATGTAGATGTTATTATGTTTAAATCTAATAGAAATATGAGTGGTATTTTGAATTATAATACTATATTTTGATAATATCATTAATTAAAAATATTATTACCTTGGTTAATTCAATGGCAACATCAAAGGTAAACAGATTTAATAATTAATGATAATTCAATCATAAACTCGAAGTCGAGAAACGTGATCTTAAAAAATATCCCATTTTGGACTC